>CM021102.1:420417157-420479632 GCA_007115665.2 Sequoiadendron giganteum | reverse complement strand
CCCTCAACCCCTATACCCTCTTAATCCCTAAACCCTCAACTCCTAAACCCTAATCCCTCAACCCCTATACCCTCTTAATCCCTCAACCCCTCTACAATCTTAATCCCTCAACCCTCAACCCTCAACCCTCAACCCTAAAACCCTAATCCCTCAACCCCCAAACCCTCTTAATCCCTCAACCCTCAACCCTTAACCCTTAAAACTTAATCCTATCAACCCCATACCCTCTTAATCCCTCAATCCTCAACCCTTAAACCCTAATCCCTCAACCCCTATACCTTCTTAATCCCTCAACCTTCAACCCTTAACCCTTATACCCTAATCCCTCAACTCCCATACTCTCTTAATCCCTCAACCCTCAACCCTCAACCCTCAACCATCAACCCTCAACCCTTAATCCCTAAACCCTCTACTTGAGAGAGAGAGAGGGAGAGGTCGTGGGAGGGACATGCTTGAGAGAGAGGGATAGGGAGAGGGAGAGAGAGAGATGGAGTGAGAGAGGGAGGCAGTCACTGTGAGAGGGAGAGGGTGTAGGAGGGGGAGACTTGACAAAGAGAGAGAGGAAGATGGGGTAGGATGGAGATACTTGAGAGAGAGAAAGAGGGATATAGGGTGGGAAGGAGAGACAATAGAGAGAGGGAGAGAGAAAAAGTGGGAGAGAGATAGAGGGAGTGAGAGAGAGAGGGAGAGAGATAAAGTGGGAGAGAGAGAGGGAGTGGGAGAGAGAGAGGGAGAGACATAGAGACAAAGAGAGAGTGAGAGAGAGGGAGGGAGAGGTGGTGGGATGGAGAAACCTAAGAGAGAGGGAGAGGGAGAGAGGTTGGGACAGAGACACCCGAGAGAGAAGGAGAGGGATACAAAGTGGGAGATAGGGGGTGGGAAGGAGATACCTAAGAGAGTAGGAGAGAGAGGGAGTGAGAGTTAGAGGGATGGGAGAGATACAAGGAGTGAGAGAGAGAGACTTGAGAGATGGAGAGGGGTTGGGAGGGAGAGGGAGTACTTGGGGGAGAGGGAGTACTTGGGATAGAGGGATTCGAGAGAGATGGAGGGGGTGGGGGGAGATACATGAGATAGAGGGAGAGAAAGAGAGTGGGAGGGGTGGGAGGGAGATATTTGAGAGAGAGGAGAGAGATAGAGGGAGTGATAGAGAGAGAGAGGATGTGGGAGAGAGATAGAGGGATTGAGTGAGAGAGACAAAGAGAGGCTGAAAGAGGGAGAGGGGGTAGAAGGGAGAGACTTGAGAGACAAAGAGGGAGGGAGAGTGGGTAGGAGGGAGAGACTTGAGAGAGAGGGAGAGATAGAGGGCATGAGAGATAGAGGGCATGAGAGAGAGAGGGACTTGAGAGAGAGAGGGAGAGGTGGTGGGAGGGAGATACTTGAGAGAGATGGAGAGGTAGATGGAGACAGATAGAGGGAGTGAGATAGGGAGGGAGTGGAAGAGAGATAGAGCGAGTGACTGTGAGAGGGAGATGAGGTAGGAGGGGGAGAATTGACAAAGAGAGAGAGGGAGAGGGGGTAGGACAGAGATACTTGAGAGAGAGAGAGGGAGAGGGAGAGGGGGTGGCAGGGAGAGACCTGAGAGAGAGGGAGAGAGACATATTGGGAGAGAGTGAGAGAGAGGGGGGATGGAGATACCCAAGAGAGAGTGAGAGAGAGGGAATGGGAGAGAGATAGAGGGAGTCAGTGAGTGACAAACCTAAGAGAGGGAGAGGGGGTAGGAGGGAGAGACTTGAGAGAGAGAGACAAAGAGAGAAAGATAACAACCTAAGAGAGGGAGATGGAGTGAGAGATAAAAATACCAAAGAGGGAGAGAGAGAGGGAGAGTGAGAAAGGGGGTTGGAGTGAGATAGATTTATTTAGGTACCTATGTGGGAGGGAAAGAGACCTGACAGAGGGGATTGGATTGAGAGAGTAGTCTAGGTCGTGTGGGAGGGAGTGAGACCCGAGAGATAGAGACTTCAGAGGGATAAAGAGTTATCCAGTTACGGTAACGTGTTGGAGAAGGTATGCAAGGTAAAACCTCAACTATCCATCTACGATCATAAATTGTGCACTCTAAGCATCAAAGTAGGCTATTTGGCACTTGCCAATTGGCTTGCTTTGGACGTGTTACTTAACAGGATTTGCTAATTTTTCTCATATTTTCCTCCGTGCTCCCCATCTCATTTGCATGTATTTCAATGCAAGTTTATAAAAAAACCGTGATAACGTTAACCTCTCTCTTAGCTATCTAAATATATAATTCTTTTTTCATTTTGATTTAGTTAAGGTTTTGATCCATGGCTTCTATTGTAAATGCCTTCGTTTTTGGTCAAAAACCAACATGTGCTAGGTTTATGATAGATTTTTACATGTTCATTGGAATGTGAAACAAATTACATTTTTTGAAACTAGACTCCATTCTACACGATGAAAAATAAATAAATCAATTTTCGATTAGTTTGCAAAAAATTTGGGGGGGAGCGCGCTCAAATTTCAGTTTTTCAGGATGTGTCCACTTTGAAAATTCATAAAATATTATATATTCATTAAAAAAATTATCCGAAAGAAGGAGGATAAACTACATGGTGTTAAATAATTTCTCACTATTGGGATTTTTGAAATTCAAAAAAAAAGTTAATCAAAAAGGGGGGAGCCCTTAGGCGCTATGCTATTTTTTTTTGATAAAAAATGCACCCATTTCCCCACCTACTTTTGAGACCCTTAATCTTCATTAATTTTTAAAAAAATTAGTAGCTTAGAAACTAGACTTAGAGCACTTCAACTTTTATTTTTTCTGTATCTTGAAATTTTGAGCGTAACTATCTTCATTTTCTCGTGCAAATAAGATTTTGCTGGTTTCAGAAAAAAAGTGGCATCTTAAGAGCCAAAATTGTGTCACAGATTGCTGCACTTACCCATGTATGTTGAGAGTTTGATATTTAGTAGATGCTTGGGTGATTCAAGTGGAAGGATATGTCATCCTAGGAGTAAAAATTTAATTGAATTTTTTCCACAAGTTTAATGAGGATTTAAAGTGTTAATTTCACCTAATTTTGTGTTTCATAAGGTCCTTGTGTAGAAGTTGAGCAAATACAACTTCATAGGAGCCTAGTGATCTTTGCAAGCAAAGAATATCTGTTATAGGGAGAAGCAAAGAGAAGCAACAAAGAGAATAGTAAAAATGCTAAAAAATGTGGAGCTTTGTATTATCCAATGTGTAAAAGAATAATCATACAAAAGAAAAGTTTTCAACCACATATAGGTCAAAGAAACCCTAAAAAGGAAAACCCTAGGCTTGCACATTAATAATTAATAAAATAATTAATTATTATGCACCTAATGTTAGTTTAAGTGTAAAAGAGATAAGAGGGAACTTTAATTAATTAAACAAATATTGTTTAATTAATCAAGTAAATAACCAATTACTCTAACACCCCCCCTTAAGCTAGACTTAGGGAGAAGCTAAAACCTAGAAGAAGCTACTGAAAATAAAAACAATGGGTCCCGACAACAAGGCCAAATCAGGTACCCAAGTACAAGGAAATCTCTATGAAACGGAGAAAAGGAGAAAACCTAGTGGAAAAAATTTCCTCTCCAAAAAGAGATAGAAGAACATGCTGAAAGAAACATGAAGGAAGGAAGGCCTCATAAAGATCCCCCAAGGACAACTTCCTTCACCCCACGCATAGAGCACAACTGAAGATAGCGTGGTGATGCAAAAGGCTTCGTGAAGATGTCTACAACCTACTCGGCAGTGAGAATATACTCCAAGATGAGAGAACCATCTTGAATCAATTGTTTGATGAAATGCATATGAAGCTCAATGTGCTTTGTCCGCTGATGCTCCACCGGGTTGCGAGAAATGTGTATAGCACTCGGATTGTCACACCAAAGAATAGTGGGACTATCAGGAGGAAAACCAAACTCAGTCATCAACTGTCAAAGCCATAAAATATCTTGACTAGCGAGCACAACAACTCGGTACTCAACCTCTATAGATGATAATGCATGAGTAGTTTGCTTCTTGCAAGACCATGTGATAGGACCAGAGCCGAGAAAGAAAACAAAGCCAGAAGTAGACTTTCGATCATTGACATCACCAGCCCAATCCGAGTCAATGTAGCCAATAATGTGAGGATCCCCTGATGTGTAGTGAATGCCATAAGAAATAGTGCCTTGAATGTACCTCAAAATACATTTGACAGCTTGCCAATGACTCTCATGAGGATCATGGGAGAATCGAGAGACAAGGCCAATCACAAAGAAAATATCAGGATGAGTGTGAGTCAGGTACAACAAACTACCAACTGACTGCTTGTAAAGTGTAGAATCTACTGAAGGAGTGGGGCAAGGAGTAGTCAAACAACCCCTGATTGAAAAGGTGTGGGGGAAGGCTTGCAATCAAGCATGCCAAAGCACTGAAGCATATCAAGAGCATACTTCTGTTGGTAAATGGAGATCCCATCAGCAGACTGAATCACCTGAAGAACAAGAAAATAGTGCAGAAGACCGAGATCTGTCATCTCAAACTGCTCCATCAAAGCTTGCTAAGCATGTTGAATCATAGAGGATGAGCTACCTGTGATGAGGAGATCATCAACATATAGCACAAGAATCAAGATATCACCCTCAATATTATGAATATAGACGGTGGGATCGAAATGATAGTGTGTGAAACTAGTGGAGAGCAAAAAAGAGTCCGTCTTCTCATACCAAGCCCGAGGGGCTTGTTTGAGACCATATAATGAATGCCGAAGTCTGCAAACCAAAGAAGCATCTTGCAAAAATCCTTGAGGCTGCTCCATATAGATCTCCTCCTGTAGGTCACCATGCAAGAAAGCACTCTTCACATCCATTTGAAAAATGGGCCATCCCCTAGAAGCTGCAAGTGATAGTACAAAGTGAATAGAATTCATCTTGGCGACTGGGGCAAATGTCTCAAAGTAATCAATACCCTCAACCTGGGAGAAACCCTTCGCAATAAGACGTGCTTTGTACTTATCAATAGAACCATCAAAAGCATACTTGGTGCGATACAACCATCTGCACCGAACCATCTTCCTACCCTTAGGAAGAGGACATAGATCCCAAGTACTATTCCTCATCAAAGAAGAATACTCCTCCTCCATAGCACTATCCCACTTAGGGTGACCTGTCGCCTCTGAAAATTTTTGAGGATCCTCTGAAAGAGCATGACTCAAAAGGCTAGAACCCGTAGTATGAGAACGGGTGCGACGAGTGTCTCAAGGATCACCGGCCATAGATCCTACCGCCTCAACAGTAAAGCGAGCCCATTTGGGCATCTGAGGTGGAGCAAATGGAGGTGGAGATGGGGGATCATCAACATCCTCATCAAAATCATCCTCAACATAATCTTGAAGAGCTGCAGTGGGAGGAGTAGGTAGTGAAGTAGACACTGGAGATAGGGTATCCACTATGGAAAGGCGCTCATCAAACTGAACATCCCGTTGAAATAGGACCTCTCTCAAAATCAGGATCAAACAACCTGTAAGCCTTAACATCCTCACAGTAGCCGACAAAAATGAGGGGTAGACTTTTCCACTCCATGGCTCTCCTTTGAGCATCAGGAATAAATGCCCATGCCTCACTACCAAATACTCAGAATGATGAAGCATTAGGTTTGTCATGAGACCAAGCCTCCTTAGGAGTCATATGTCGAATCGCTTTGTGAGGCATCCGATTCTGAATATAGTTGGTACAATTAACTACCTTAGCCCCAAAGGATGAATCCATGGACTTGGACTGAATCATACAATTTTCCATTTTCCGTAAAGTCCTGTTCTTTCTCTCAGCGACACCATTTTGCTGAGGGGTGTAGGGAACAATAAACTGATGCTACAAACCATGCTCAGTGAAAAAATCTCTGAAAGCCTGATTCACATACTCTCCCCCATTATCTGTACATATCCATCGAATAGAAAGGCTAGACTGCTTCTCTACAAATGTCTTGAAGATTCGAAAGGAATCAAAGACATTAGACTTGTACTTAAGAAAGCACACCCATGTGCATCTCGAGAAGTCATCAATGAATTTGTGTACATACTTGGCCCCCAAAAAAAAGGAGTGGAAAATGACATGAAGTCACTATGAATCAACTCCAAGGGTGCCAAAGCACGAGTGGCTCTTCCCTTCGGAAAGGGATCCTTGTGATGCTTGCCAAGCACACAACCATGAAAAACACCATCTGTGTAGGAAATCTATGGAAGACCAAGAACAAGTGCCGGTGTACTCATCTGTTGAAGATATCTACAATTGACATGGTCGAAACACTCATGCCAAAGCTTACTCACTGAATTTGTATGTGCTATAAGAGATGAACCTGTACCCTCAGAAGGCTCAAATCCATCAAATCTATAAAGATGAGATTCAGTATCAACACTCCCAGTAGCCACAACCAGATAAGAGTCATGGATGTCCTGAATAACCACATCATGTGGTGAGAACTCAACTATCTTACTAGAGCCAGTATGGAAAATCTGATAAATGGACAGGAGGTTCGTCGAGATGTCAGGAATAACCAGAACATTCTGTAGAGTGCCCCCATCCAAAGAGACAAAACTTGAACCCAAGACTGAAAGTTGTGTAGAGTCATCCACGACAATTTGTGAAGTACCACAAGAGGCAAGAGACGTGACCAACTGCTGAGTGTGAGTCATATGGTGAGAAGCACCAGAATCTAAAATCCAAGTGGACCCATAGGTCGATGCTCGAACAGTGAGAGCATGGACTTTCCCTGTGGAAGGAGAAGACGACTGAGGTGAGGAGATGTGATTCTACTGCATGGCTTCCTCTAAAGCCTCTAATCATTTCCAACACCTAGAAACTGGATGTCCTTCCTTGCCACAGAAGCTACAAGTGTCTCCTGATTTCTGCTTAGTCTTGGAGGAAGAATCACCAGACTTTGAAGATTTCCCCTGTTTTGGATTAAGTGGTGGTTTGGAATCAGACTTAGGAGGTGGTTTGGAGGAATGCTCACTGCTTGCAAAATATTTCTTGGGCTTCGGTTTCTGCTTCTGTTTCTCCTTAGATGACTGAGCAACCAATGCTTTGTTCTTTAATCCTGAGAGCATATCCATCTGAGAAAGGTGTGACTGCTCACGAGACAAACGCTCACAAAACACATCAAAGGTAGGCATGGTAAAATGAGTACCCAGGCCATCCATGGTGGAATGGAAGGAAGAAGCAAATATCTAAAATGGACCACAAAGCTTCGAAAGGATCAAGTAAATGCACTCTGTGTCTGCCTTATTCTTGCCACAACCCTATAAAATAGTGCAGATAGTTTTGAACTTGTTCAAAAAGTCCTCAATAGTGGAAAATGATTCAGGTAATAGTGAAGTCATCTCTGCCTCAATCTTTAATGCTCAAAACTCATTAATGACCCCAAAAAGTGTCTCAAACTTCAACCACATGACTCGAGGAGTGAGAAAAGCATCAAGGAGAAACAAAAGACTGTCTGAAATGTGCATGGATAGTAAACCCATAGCTTCATCCATCTTGTTCCTGTGCTGCATAATCTCAAAAGGACGTTGCAACTGAGGCTGAATCTCATATAAACAAGACCACAACCCTCATGACCTGAGAAGCCTCATCATGCAAGACTTCTAGGTGTGATAGTTGTGTGATGTGAGTAACTCAACTGAGGAGTCTGCCATGAAACCCTACACCTGTACTTGCTTGTGTTTTTTATTATTATGTGATCTTTTAGAATAGACAGAAGATGCAGAAGGGTTTGATTTTTTTGAGATTTTTGGTGTTCTGATTTTTTGATATAAATGATAGAAAGCAAGAAAAAAACACCCCCCACAAGAGATAAACCCAAACCCTAGTACAAACTGAGAAAGAGGAAGCAATGCATAAGCAAAAAATACTTCAAAAAAAATTCTCATGTACCTAATGAAAACTCTGAGAAAAAATATCACATATCTGAATAGAGCATGCTAAGAGCTTTCCAATGCCTATTCGTGTTTGAAAAACGGAGTCCGTTTGCACCTTCTATGACCCCGGAAGTGCAAAAAAAATACCCCACTTTGACTAGAAAAATAATAACCACACTGGTAAAATGTTGAAAAAAATCCTGCACCATCAAATCGGTGCTGGAATCAACTTTCTAATGCCTATTTTCATTCGAAAATTCAAGCTAAAACGCCCGAGATATGCTCGTTTGAGTGAAAGTAGCATAAAATGGTTTTAAAAAAAAAAAAACATAGCCCTCAAGGGCTTAAATTCTGCGGCCCCTGATCACATTGGCCGACCAGAGGGCTGGCACGTAGGTGGTGGAGCGCGGGTGGCGTGCAGGGGTGGCGGCTTGGCCGCGATCGGCGGATGACGCCGGCGACGGTGGTCGCCGGATGGCGCAAGCGGTGGTGCGGACTGTGTATGCAGACAGTGCCAAAAAAAACCGAAAAACCTTCGTTTTTTATTTTTATTTTATGTTATTTTCAATTTTTTTGCCTGTGGAAGGAGTGCCCTAGGACTGTACGGCCTTAGGGCAAATTTTTTTTGCCTCCCTGATCAACTGTAGCCAAAATCGACGAATGAACAATTGATTTAGAGGTTTTTGGACGCTGCGAATCCAACAACAATGTCCATTTGGACTCAAAGTGAACCCAAAAAATGTAGTATGTCGGATCCACCAAAATCACCCTGAAACCCTAGACCTGCTTCCAATGCAAAAAATTTTGAAAACAAGAACAAGTAGTTGTAGATCTGAAGCTCTGATACCATGTAGAAGTTGAGCAAATACAACTTCATAGGAGCCCAGTAATCTCTAAAAGTGAAGAATACCTGTTACAGGGAGAAGCAAAGAGAAGCAACAAAGAGAATAGTAAAAATGCTAAAAAATGTGGAGCTCTATATTATCCAATGTGTAAAAGAATAATCATACAAAAGAAAAGTTTTTAACCACATATAGGTCAAAGAAACCCTAAAAAGGAAAACCCTAGGCTTGCACATTAATAATTAATAAAATAATTAATTATTATGCACCTAATGTTAGCTTAAGTGTAAAAAAGATAGGAGAAAACTTTAATTAATTAAACAAAAATTGTTTAATTAATCAAGTAAATAACCAATTACTTTAACACCTTACTCACACATTTGAGAGACCAACTTAAGGAAAGAGTGGTCTCCTAGGGATTGCTCACACATGCGATAAAAATGCCTAAGGTTATTAAAAAAATAAATTGTGAAGGTGATAAGTGACACCTTTACAATGAGAGATGAAAAGATGAAAATTTATATATAATCATCAATTTTGAAGAGAAGAGGGTATTTTTTCCATTTTTACAATTGTGGAGGGTAGAGAGGATTTGTGAATTTGAATACATGGAGAGAAATATTAGTGATGAAAGAGAATCTGGAAGGATTTCTTGTTGAGTATTTACCAACCTCCTTCAATATTTTTGCAACCTTGAGAGGTAGGCCTTCATGCCATTTACATTATATTTATATGAAAAATTTCTTGAATGCATGCATACATGCTAAATGGTTTATGCATGTATTATTTGTGAAGTGAAGTTTATTCTTTGTATTGTGATTGGGTTGGGTTGTGTTGGTGTACACATCTTATACACATGGCTTACTTAAGCCTAATTAGTTGTCCATGTAGTTGAGTTGATACTCCAGGTAGTTGAGTTGACACTCCATTCCTATCCACTTCGTGTGGATCTTGATCTTGATTTCCACATCTTGTGGATCTTGATCTTCTTGCAATTTCCTATTAAAAATTGCACATTAAATCAATCTAGACAGGAAAAGCTGAATACATTCATTGCATTATAATCATCTGTGTTTGTTGTAAACTCTTTTGTTCTTACAGATTATCACATGATATCAGAGCTATTGAGAATTTCTTCAAATCAGGTGGGATTCTCATCCGGTGGGATTCTCATTTGCAGAAATAACAACACTACCAGCTAGGACATACCAGATCTTGTTTGGTCTGTGCTTTTTTCTTTTTGTTGAATGCTGACTGCATTCATGTGTGAGGTGCACTTGGGAAGAGACGGTTTATTGTGTGGAGGAGCGATTTTTTAAAAAGACTTCAAATAAATCAGATCTTTAAAG
Organism: Sequoiadendron giganteum; assembly: GCA_007115665.2. Classification (NCBI taxonomy): domain Eukaryota; kingdom Viridiplantae; phylum Streptophyta; class Pinopsida; order Cupressales; family Cupressaceae; genus Sequoiadendron; species Sequoiadendron giganteum. Next base: position 420,469,561 of record CM021102.1, on the reverse strand, counting down.
GAAGACGTCTCTCACATCAATCAGGGCGACTGGTCCACTACTGCAGGAGGTTGTGCATACAGCAAAATGAAGGGAATGACTTGAGCCAAGTGCAATTTGAGGAGGGTGCGACCTGAAGATCTTCCAAACATTTCTATCTTCAAAGGCAACGATGCATAGCTCATAAGGCTCGATCTGAAGTTTGATTTTTCCCATCACAAAAACCTGCTTCATGGGAGGCCGATCTCCTAAAAAGGCCGATCTGTTTTTCAATTGCTGCGCCTGGTTTATTGACAATGATTGATTTGAGTTCTAGCACATATCTAAAGCGCCTCCCTCCCTCTTATCTTTAGAGTGAGCTTCTAAAAGTTTTGGCATTTTTTTTTTTTTTTGCTCCTTAAAAGCTAAATCTGGCTAAACTGAATTCCTGTGTAGGCTTTTTTAACGCCTTTGCATCTTTGGATTTTGAGGTCTACTTGTTTATTTACTAATTCCCCTGTCCATTATTTTTCCCTTGATTTTGTTTTAATTATGATTGTAAATTTTCTTTCATATTTAAACAATTTAAGGCGTATAAAAGTATTTATGCTTTTATATTGGCATAAAGTTTTTTAAAATTGGGAAAATTACAGTTCTATGTATTTTCTCATTGTAAAACAAACTACCTTTATAAAGTGCCAAAATTGGAAGGGATCAAAATAATCAAGGGGGATTTATTAGAAATTCATGCATTCATCTTATAAAGTGCCACTTTTGTGTATTTTTCTTTGGGAGAATTATGCAGGGTATTTAATAATTATGAACTGAAATAAAGTTCCAAAGGGGGTATTTATCTGTCTACAATCATGACATATGAAACCCACTCTTCTGTAATCAACCTAAACATGAGAAACTATAAGTCTTGGTGTGAATGCATCTTGAAACATCTCAAGTTCCATAATTTCATGCCATATCTATATGGACTTATCCTTGAACCAGGTAAACAATATCAGAAGGATAAATGGTTATTGTGATCATATTTACGGATTAATCGATTTACATATTCTAGATGCCTCTTTGTATGGCATCATGGATATTGAAAGTCCACATGCATTATGGATCAAAATTTGGGAAATACATGGAGACTCCAATATTTCTCCCTTCCCGCATGATCCTACAATGATCACAACTCACATCCCACATCATGATTCAGATACAGAGTGTCCAGTTGACATAGAGGAAATCATCATTCCTCCACTTCCTCCTGTTGCTTCATCGGATTTCAGTATCGCATCTTTGAGAGCTTCCAGTACTTCTTTGCAACAGGATATTAGTCTTCCTAACATTGCTAATTGGGATGAATATCTACCCGACATTTCATGTCTTTTCATAGAGTCCTGCATTGCTGACATGGAAGCACACATTGAGGACATGGTTCTTATTTTTAAAGACAACTCCATTGAAGTTACATCATCCTTGTTTTCTTCAGATATTCATGCTCATGCCTTGCCTACATCAGCTTCTATAGTGACAGTATTAGATTCTTATGGTTCCAGTTATCATTATACATCTATGATCCCTATGGTCCCAATTCTTGAATCTTCATCACACACCAGCTTTGGCTTGGAGATCATTGAGCATTCTACAAAGAAATTATGGGCATCATCTATGTCTTTAGATCTTGTGCATAATTTGGAGACCTATATACTTCTTTCTACATGTTCCTATCAAGAATGGGAAGATAATTTGCACACTTTTGTAGTTCGCCTTCTTCCTAAAAGGAGAAATGTGGTTCAACATTCATGGATTCTCTTCGACATACTTCATTGAGCATCTATGTGCACTACAACATATCTTATGGGGAGCTTCCAAATCTCTCTCTCGCTCTCCTATGGAGGGAATATCTCTTGTCCTTTTGTGATAGAATTAGTTCTTGGGGGTCTTGATTCCTCCTATTTTTCTTCTTCTTTCACTTGTACATCTTTCACTTTCTCTCTTTTTGGTGGATAGTTTTTTCCCACTGGGTTTTCTATCTTTCTCCATTTCTGAGAGTCTTGTAGTGTGCATGTGTACCTAAAATGGCCTTGTAGCTGGGACCCATCCTTATAATTCCCACTTAAGCTATGCTTAAGGGGGGGTGTTAGTGTACACATCTTACACACATAGCTTACTTAAGCCTAGTTAGCTGTCCATGTAGTTGAGTTGACACTCCACTCCTATCCACTTCGTGTGGATCTTGATCTTGATTTCCACATTTTTTGGATCTTGAGCTTCTTGTAATTTCCTATTAAAGGTTGCACATTCAATCAATCTAGTCAAGGAAATATAAATACATTCATTGCATTCTAATCATCTGTGTTTTTGTAAACTCTCTTGTTCTTGTAGACTATCATAGGTTGTATGTAGGGGTAGGCTCTCCAAATAGATGAGAACATCCTTTTTTTGGGTAGAGTTGTAGGAAAGCCCTTTGGGACAGTTGAAGGGTATGAGTACCCACAATTTAATATGGTTTTAAGATTTATGGTTGTGTGTGGAGTTGGATACTTTAATGTGGTTGAGAGATTGTTGGTTATGTTATGAATTGGAAAGATGTAGGTGGTTGTAAAATTTGATGTGGAGATGATTTTACAGAAGTATGCATATTTCCCCATGGATTTTAATCCCAACTCCCACTAATTTTGTTTTCATGAGAAAACCACTGTAATGTGCAACTGGTCTTGAATGAGTGTTTTATGTATCTTAAATGCTAGAAATAGTGTGGTTTTTGTGTTGTGTGTGTTGATTTTTCTCCTTTCATGTAGAATTGGTTATCATGGTGATTTCTCCAAGCTTGGGGGTGGACTATTTGTTATTCAACTATTGGTAGATGAGCTCCCATTGGTCTTAGAAAATGTTTCTCTTATTATTGTTGGTGTGCAAGTTTTTGTGCCTTAATGAAGAAGGTTGGTTAATATGACAACCCATTTGTGTAGTGTTGTGAAGTTATGTCTCTAGTGGATACAAAATTCCATTGTTTATGCATTGTATAAATTTGGGAAATAATTTTATACTTGTGTAAGGTGTTGTTGCATCAAACTCTTGTTCAAGAGGCAAGTACAAGTGATATTGTTATATGGAGAAGTTATGATATAGAATGAAATATTACTTGTCAACATGTTCTAAGCTTAAAGATGTATCTCATAGTCATGCTCTTGAAAACAAATTGTGGAAATCTATTATATATTGATGTGATTCTATTATTATATGGTTGCAATAAAAAATAATTGAATTTAATATATAATATGGAAAGTGTTGTATTAAATTGTATATGTATATACTGAAAGTAAAATTTATGACTGCTTGAGGTATGGGTTAATAAAATAAATAAATAAATAAGTGTTGTAACATTCCTCTATTGAACTCAATATTTCAGTTGCTTTGTTTCCTTGTATTTCTTTCCAAATTTGAAATATGTGTTACTTCAAAAGAAAATGAGGAGATGAACATTAGATAATCATACAAATTTATAATGCATCTATTATTTGGTTGTAAAAGAAATAGCCTTTTCTTTTTGGCACAAATTTATGTATGGATGAGCTAAATGTGGAGAACATTTTAGGCTCATATAGTTGGTTTTGCATATACATTTCAGCTAAGTAATATGTATGAGTGTACACATAAGTAAACCACTTTGTTTATATGAAAAGCTACAATATCAATTAATTATGTTAAACTGGTGCATTTTACACTCTTGATCTAATATGAACCAGTATTGTGTGTAATGTATGTTGTGTGGGTAGAACGTGAATCATGTAAATGAATCTAATCAATTGTAGAAATAGTTACTAAATGAAATCTTTATTTTATATTTCATCAATATACCATTAAATATAAGATAAATATTTTCTATGTTGTTACATAAAATACAAATGCAAATGATAAGGTTTGAGCACTTGAGAATTTTGATTTTCAAGGTTGGGGTAACACTTTTCAAGTGGTGTATGCTAAATCGTATTTGAAGTATGTAAATTTGATTATTATCAACTTGTTAATATAGTTTTGATTACTTTCACTTTTACTATTTATACTATGGTGAACTAACAACCACATAGAATGTGTAGGTATGTACATTAGTCCATGGAAAGATGAGGGGATCATCAAAACCTTAGTTATCTCACTTCACATTGTGAAGTAATATGATTGCATTAGTGAATGTTGTGAGATAAACCCTACAATTTAATGTGAGTCAAAATATTTATTTGATTGTGAATATTCTAGGCATGTTTTTCTTATGTTCTAATCTTATGCTAAAGTACAAAACCCGTATGAAAATTCCTAGACTAATTTTCTAGAGGGGGTGAAAAAGGATATTGAACTATCATTTTGAGGCCCCAATCTAGATATTTATGGTTAGGGCACTTGATATAAGTAAAACGGGTCATTCGGGTTGGTTTTGGGAGGGGGGATTCTAATAATTTTTGGAGAGAAGAAAGAGGAGGATCATTTTTTCTTGGTTGGTTTTTGGGAAAGGAAGAAGAAGACTCTTCCAATTTTCTTTCTTGTCCATTTGAGAGGTAAGCTTCTAGTGTAAATTAGTTTTGGTTGTCTTACATTTCCTTGCGATGAACATGTGTAAATCATGTGATTTTGTGTGTGAAGATTAGCTATGCTTGAGTTATAAGTCTCTTCATGCATTGATAGAAACCCAATGGTTTTTGTGTTAAATGTTTCTTTAGTGTTTGTGATAGAGCCATGTGCTGGATTTATCTGCTTGTGAGAAATTTGGGGTTTGTGTGATTTTATTTTGATGCAATTTGTTTTGGATTCTATATGTTCCTTTTGGCTTAGGGATTGGCTAGAGCTATTTCATGGCTTTATAATGCCAAACGGTTAAATGGAAACTTTCTCATTGACTGCTTGGTTAGCAAGGATGCAAAATTTACAGTTAGAAGAATGTTAGCAAGGATGCAAAATTTACAACTGGAAATTCTTCTAATGGATAATAGTCTTAACTATTCATTCGGTAATGCTCTATAAATCGAAGTTCATTTCTCCTTTAGTTGTTTCCCAGCAGCAACAAAAAGAAACAATTGAGATTCTTCTTCTAACCCTGTAATTTAAAAGATCCATGATGGTCTACATCTGTAGAAACTTTGGTGCTAACATTTAATAAAAAAATAAGAAATTTAAGAAACTTATAATATGCATATGTTATATCGACAAATCTTAAGAATATAAGACTTCTTGTATCAGTGATGAAATAATTATTGTAGTTTAATATTTTCAAACAAATGAATATGTGTGCCCAAGTTTATATATGTAAAGGTAGAATAAAATATTTTCTGTGTGAGCAAGTTTCCTTCATCTATCACCTTAATGAATTCGCTTCAATCAATTCCTACAAAATGTACTATACCGATATACAGAGGATTCTTTTGAACCAAATGAGAAGAGCTCTAGGAATTAAGAGTTTAACTATTGAGCAGCTTACAATGGGCCCATCTACGTATTGAATTTTGGGTTCTCGGTACAGGAATCTTGCTATTCTTAATCTCAAATCTGTACAGAGATAAGAAATAAATTATAAAAGAAAGAAAATTTGTAAAACCTGGGAGCTGTCCAGAAAACCTGTTGAAAGGAAAATAAGGGAAGAAAAGAGCAGAGAGGAATGTGTATTAGGGCAAGACAATTTTAGGGTTTTATTTTTTTTAATTACTGGCTATCATTTAAAATGATTTTTCTTTATTTATTTTACTTTAGTTCTTTTTTTGTTATTGCTGGGGCGTTTAGTGGGAATGGGTAACGAACATTTTAAGTGCATTTTAAAGTCTTTTCAATGGTGAAACAAGGGTGGGTCACGCTACCTTTTGTTCTTTTTTCAAATATTTGTAGTTCATTATTCATGCCTTAGATATGGCATCTTAATCATTAATTTATACTACAAATTTTGAAATAAGCTTAAATAGAAATGTATTTTAGAAGATTCACCGATACACACATTTTATAATGAGAATTTGTATTTCTTTCTTATTTTTCTTCTTTCATTATCATTAATCCATATTTTGCAAATTTTGAAATAAGCTTAAATAGAAGTATATTTTAGAAGGTTCACCAATACACACATTTTATAAAGGTGCATATATTCTTTCTTATAGAGAATTTTTATTTCACTCTCACTTTTCTTCTTTCATTACCAATACAATAAGATTATTGTGTTTATGATATTGTAAATAATTAATTTTTTGTTTAGTGTTCAACACATAATAATTTTTGTGTCATGGAACCTCACCCCTGCCAACTCTCCCATGAACTCCCTTGCCCATGTAGAGGTCTCAAATGTCCCTACCACCCCTTGTTTTAAACCCTAACCTCCAAAATGCCCCCAACCTCTACATAGATTTGGAGGGGACCCATGCAGAACCTAGGGTGGGTTTTAACTTTAGTGCTTCTAGTGACCCCCTTTGCAAAAAAATCAATGAAATCTCGAAGATGATTAATGTGCATAATGATACTGTGAAGTGGTTGTTGGGCCAACTAGTTATGGCCAAAGACAGAATCCAAATGCTCGAAAGTAAAGTTATGCAACAATAGGTCCTGTAGTCAGGTGAGGTGGAGGACAAAGCCCACTAGAATCTGATTACCTTCATGGCCAAGTCTTTCGAGAGGTAGGCTAATTGGGAGAAGGAGCTGAAAGAGTTGAGAGCCATTGTTGGTACAAAGGATGATAAAAGGAATTTACAAATGGAGATTGAGGCTATTCATAAGAATCACGAGAAAACCACTCAATGCGTCAAGGTAATCACTAACTACAACAAAGAGACCATGAAGAACACTACCCTCACCATTCAAATATTTCAACAAGAATTAATGAAGAACTAGGGTAAAAGGGTGGCTGATGATGGTGATTTGTCAGAAAAAATGTTGCTCTATGTTTGGGATATAGATCAACACTTTTCTCCAACTACCATTCAAGGAAACTCTAGAGATCTCAATCCAAGGATGGAGTGAAGGAAAGAGATCTACAATAGGGTGTCCTAGAGTTTGATAAATGACTAAAAAGGGGATTCACCACCAAGCTACGGCTTGGAAAGATAAGAAATGTAAATGAAATGCAAAGTACTATGCAAAGACCTAACTAAATGACTTAATAAGTGGAATTGAAATGTAGAATAGAAGACTAAGAATGAACAAAGGTGCACCTAGAAGAAGGATGAGGTCAAAAAAAGCTCCAAAACCTTGAAAAATTGGTGTTTAATGCCCACTAGGACTCATACACAAGTTTGAGCGATTTAGTCTTCGACTAGGGTTTCTTGGTGGAAACAAGTATCTAGTAACTTGGTGAGTTCGAATCTCCTGAAATTTTGAAAATATGTTATACTGCGACTCATATGCCAAAAGTGGCGTATCAATCCCACTCTACTTTTCAGAGGGTCAAGGTCTGAATTAGGTCTCCAATCTCTTCTTTTCCTTCCACACTTTGTTTCCGAAATCGAAACCTTGATTTGCAACCTGTAGGTGACTTCTCGTGAATATGACAACCTTGTGACAAATTTATGAATTTATTCAACCTTGCAACCTAATCTTTAAAGGATCTTCAAGCTCCAAGACACCTAGATCTGCAATCACACATGTAGCTCGAGAGAGAAAAACTTGTTGATTATTAGGAAATAGGGGTTTTCCTTGCTCAAACCCCATAGGTAATTATACCTTATGATGAAACAATGAAATATGAACATGAAACATGAAATATGAAACATGAACAATGATACCTTGAATAATGTCTTGAGATGTAAATCAACAATCTAACATGAAGTGGAAATTTGGAATGTGGATCTTGATGTTGAACTTTAATATGAAGCAATTCTTGCAAATGGATCTTCAATGCTACATCACAACACTAGCTCAACAACATGCTTGACGATCTTGAAATGATCATGGATCTTGAATTTTTGCAACAAATGCTGAAAAATTCTTCCTGTGAATGCCTTAGAAATGCTCTTGTAAACTCTCTTGATGCTGTTGTGAAGTCTTGGAATGATTAACTCTTGATGACTTATGTTGACATCATGAATACTAATGTGAAATAATAATTTGAAACCTTTTTTATATAAGCAATCCATCCAACTATCATTTATTAGATCCCAAAAGCCGACATTCAAGAAATTAGAACTTAAAACCCTGATTTGGCACTCAAAACCCTAAAAAGGGGCCAAATCAGACTCATATACCACTTGTGGTGTATAGGTCCCATTTGGATGGGACTCATATGTCCAAGGTGGCATATGTGTCCCACCAAGGCTTTTAGGGTGGAGGAAATGTCTGGGAGTTGATAAATTAAGTATATTTATTTATTATGTTGGGATCTATATTGAAAGAAGCCTTAGGATACATAATATAGGGTCTGAGGGGCCTATTAATGATGACATGAATGCCATAAATGGAAGAGGGCCCAAAATTCAATTTCAAGGTGTAAACAAATACACTTTACAACATTAAATTAAGGCAAAATTAGGTTTTTTAGCTTAAAACAACCCTAAATCCAATGTGAATAAGGAAAATAGATTACAACACTAGATCAAGGTGACAAAAACCAAGACCGCTGGTGTCTATCAGTTCAAGATGCACTAATGTTAAAGTTGGCTTAGAGGAATCTTTTGTAAGAGTGTTGATATTGAGTGAAGGCTTGTTTATTTCATTCAAGGGACAATGAGCAAGACCACTAGTATTTTCTTGTATGTTAGGCTCTATAGGGACACATATACCTTGTTCTCTAGCATCACATCCTTCTCCACTATCTCCTAGTTTTTTCATAAGTTCATAACCTTTTCCATAAATATTTTTTATTTCTTTTGGATTTGGTGGTTGCTAGTAGTCTATCTTATCAAAGTTTATTGTGTAGCTTGCATCTTCTTCTAAAGTGGTTGAAGTGGATTCTTTCAAAGGGTCTACTGAATATTTTTTTAACTTTACCACTTTTTCTTTACCATTTTCAAAGTCTTTGTCTATGATCTTGTAAATTAGCCCATGAATGATGTGAAATCTAAGGAACCCCAATCATCTTCTAATAGCTTCGTGGCATCCTCAATATGTTTTTATTTGTCTTTCTCTTGCACAAGTTCTACTTGTGTAGTTGTTCAATGTTTTCAAAGGATTCTCCTTGTTTTTCTTAATGTTTAAACAATTGTTTGGTTCAGGATCAACTTCGAGTATGTACACTTTGTTGTTGTAAACATACTTCATTATAGGATGAAGAGTAGAAGGCACCCCATTCATTGCATGAATCAATAGTTTCCTAAAAGAAGATGATATGAAAGATCATGAAGCATAACATGGATCGGTGTTTCTAATGTGGCCTTTCTAGCTGTAATAGGTAAAGTTATCACACCAAGTGGTTGTTTTCCTACAAATTGTCGAATCCACAAATGTATAAAGAATCAGGTTGAATTTTTTATTTATCCACACCAATCCTAACCAAAAGGTCTACGCTACACACATTAAGAGCGAATCCATTATCAACAATGGTTTTCTTTGTGCCTATTCTATTGTATCTAGCTATTATCATGAAAGCATCATGTTGTTTTTGCACTTTTGAAGGAGGGAGCTCACTTTGGTGGAAAATGATGTAAACACTTATTCCTTGAATCATGGTTGTTATGTCATTTGGTTGAACATTATAAGGGATAGGGACTTGTTGTAAATGACTTTTAATCATGTTATGGTAATGAGGGGAGGCTTGAATAAGGTCCCATAATGATATCTTAGAAATAATGTTCTTAAGTTGTTCAACAAGATCATACTCCTTTCCACTTTATGGAGGTAAATGAGGAGGACCTGGTAATATAGGGTAAGGCAATGGGAGGGATGTTGAAGGTGATTTTCATGGTTGTGGATTGTTTCTAGTGTTATATGTATGAGCAACGGTGTTATAACTCGGTTGCTGGGAAAAATAATTCTTAGGTAGATAAAGGATAAGTTTAGGTTTGTTTTGAGTTGGAGGTTTGTATGAAGGTGGGTAAAGGATGAGTTGAGTTTGAATAATGTTAACATGGAACTTAGTGAAGGAGAGTTTAATGTTACTTCATCATAATCATCTAAGGAAACTATATCACTATTGCCAATGTTATCAATTTCTTGCACCATGATATCCTCCTTAGGAGGAGATTTTTGAGAAGAACTACAAACTAGATGTTCATGACATTCAAAGGTTGGTTCTTCAAAATGAATTCATCACAAGTAGGGGAGTTATCAATGGTTGTATTGTCTTGTTTATCAATGATGGTATTCTCTTGTTCAATAATTTTTTCCAGAGGAAGAGAGGAAACTAAGATTTTCATGACTTTCATTGGTTTGATCTTCTAGCACTTAAATTCCTTCTTCACAACTAGGAGAGATATTAGGAGGACAAAAGTGATTCTCCATGATTTCATTCCTATTTTCTATGGTCTCACTCTCTCGTGTGATAACTTCTACACTGGTAGGAGAGATTTTAGGAGAGGGGAAAACAAAAGGTTCATCACATTGTATTGCTAGATTTTGTAAAGTAGCTTTATCACAAATAGGGGAGGCATCAAGAGGACTAATATGATTTTCACGCTTACAAATGATTGGATTCTTTTGTTTGAATAGGTCTTTCTGAATGTTAGGGACATTAGGAAGGAGAGAGATACTGTTCTCACTTTCAATCCACATGTCCTCCTTATAAATGTGATTTTCATGATTGTTCATGATTGTATCCTTCACTAAAGCATTCTCTCAAGTAGGGGAGATGTTGGGAGATGAATGGAGATTAGGTAAAGTAATGTTAATGATCTCATCATCTTGTGTCATAATATATTCCCAAGGGGGGAGGAAAGAGATAATCAAGACTCATGATTCTCAACGATTGTGTCTTCTTTCACCAAGATACCTTTTTCACTAGTAGGAGAGGTATTGGGAGAGGAAAAATTATGGTTTTCATGATTGTCTATGCTTGTATCTTCTTGTATCATATCATCCTCACCAATGGGAGAGATAATAGGGTTTGAGATAGGCAATATAATATTAAGGATCGTGTCAATGGTTTGATCTGCTTGCAGCTCTAAGATGTTCTAATAACTATGAAAGATAGTACGAGGATGATTAACATGTTTCTTAATGACATCATTTTTGTACTCTAAATTTAACTCATAAGAGGGGATGTTGTACTTATGCAATCCATTTTTAATCATATAAAAACCACATCTCTTAAAAGAAAACATGCTAATTTTGAAAAAGTAATCTATCTAAAGTATACAATGCTTCAAGTAAAGTGCAATGCAATGATGTAAAGTGAAATGTGTAAATGAAAATTTTCAATCCAATGCGAGGTAATTTGTTGATCATAGTATGAAACAGATTTAAGATGAAATGTTGTAAATATAAAATTGAAATTAAGCAATGTCATTTTGGGACCAAATTAAGCTAGATCTAATTAAATGCATGTAATAGAAACTCAACCAATTGAAATAGATAACTAATGACAACAAATAGAAGTAAAAAAATAAGGTTTTCATTGCTATAAAAAGTAGTTTCAAGGCTAATCTAGAACTAATTCGTCTAGAGGTGCATATGAGTCCTACTCAAGGTTTTTGGAGGGGTCAAATGCTGAAAAATGTACCACATAGAATTCTCAGAAAGTAGGAAAAACAATTTGTACTGGGACTAAATCACCCAGAGGGGCGTATGATTCCCATATTATGGTTTTTCCACAAATTTCAAAAAATTATGAGTGAAATTTATGCTTTCTAGTTTGTATGATGTCTATGCTAAGTGCAATTAAAGTTTTTTGATGAAATTCAATGCTGCAAGATGCAAAAATGCAACCTATATGCACTTTCACTAATGCAAAATTTAGAAACCCTAGATGCTAATTAACTAATGCAAGACCTAATGCAAAGCTAATGGAAGCTAGATCTAGAAATATGATGCACTCCAAATTAGAAATGAGATGATCTAAATGTAGGTTAACCAAAATGATTTGTCGAAAAAAATTCCGCTCTATGCTTGGGATATAGATCAACGCCTTTCTCCAAATATCATTCAAGGAAACTCTAGAGATCTCAATCCAAGGATGGAGTGAAGGAAAGGGATCTATAATAGTGTATTCTAGGGTTTGATTAATGACTAAAAATGGGGTTCACCACCAAGCCAGGGCTTGGAAAGACAAGATATGTAAATGACATGCAAATTACTATGCAAAGACCTAACTAAATGACCTAGGAAGTGGAATTGAAATGAAAAATAACAAAATGAGAATGAAAAGAGGTATATCTAGAAGAAGGATGAGGTCAAAAAAAGCTCCAACCTTGATTTTTTTTGTTTAGTGCCTATTAGGAATCATACACTAGTCTGGGAAATTTAGTCCCAAACTAGGGTTTTTGGGTGGAAACGAGTATCTGGAAGTGGTGAGTTTGAATCTCCTAAAATTTAAAAATATGCTATATTGGGACTCATACAACAGAAGTGGTGTATTAATCCCACTACTTTTTTGAAGGGTCAAGGTTTGAATCAGGTCTCCAATCTTTGTTGTTCCTTCCACACTTTATTTTCTGATCTGAAACCTTGATTTGCATCCTATAGGTGACTTCTCGTGAAGATGACAACCTTGTGACGAATTGATGAATTCATTCAACCTTGGAACCTAATATTTAAAGAATCTTCAAGCTCCAAGATACCTAGATCTTAAATCACACATGTAGAGAGAGACAAAGAGAAACTTGTTGATTGTTAGGAAATATGGTTTGCCTTGGTCAAACCCCGTTTAGTTAATTAAACCTTGTGATGAAACAATAAAATATGAACATGAAACATGAAATATGAAACATGAACAACGATACCTTGAATAATGTCTTGAGATGTAAATCAACAATCTAATATGAAGTAGAAATGTGGAATGTAGATCTTGATCTTGAACTTTGATATGAAGCAATGCTTGCAAATGGATCTTCAATGCTACATGACAACACTAGCTCAACAACATGATTTCTATTTGATGATCTTGATATGATGATGGATCTTGAATTGCTGTAATAAATGATGAAGAATTCTACCTTTGAATGCCTTAGAAATGCTCTTGTAAAATCTCTTAACGCTCTTGTGAAGTCTTGGAATGTTTAACTCTTGATGTCTTATGTTGATATCATGAATTCTTAGGTGAAATAATAATTTGAAACCTTTTTTATATAGGAAATCCATCCAACTTATAGTTTATTATATCACAAAAGCTGACATTCATGAAATTTGAACTTAAAACCTTGATTTCTTGCTCAAAACCGTAAAAAGGGGCCAAATGGGGCTCATAAGCCACTTGTGGCATATAGGTCCCATCTATTTGGGACTCATATGCCCAAGGTGGTGTATGGGTCCCACCAGGCCTTTTAAGGTGGAAGAAATGTCAAGGAGTTGAGAAATTAAGTATATTTGTTGATTATGTCAGGATCTCAGTTTTAATAAGCCTTAGGATGCACAATAAAGGGTATAAGAGGCCTATTCATGATGATATGAAGGTCATTAATGCAAGAGGGACCAAAAATTAATTTGAAGGTGTAAATAAATACACTTTACAACATTCAATTAAGGCAAAATTAGGTTTATTTAACTTAAAGGGCCCTAAATTCAATTTGAATATGGAAAACACATTACAACACTAGATCAAGGTGACATTAGGTCCATTTTAATGTTACTCATTCACAAATTAAGTGTAAAAATATAAGGGATAAAATTTTTATACACTTTACAGATGGTAGGGATGATAGTCTCACATAGAAGAAGAAAGGTAAAATGGCTCAAATTTTGACCTAGGATGCCATGATGGATACTCTGGCCATTCAGAAAGGCCCCCTGACTTTTAAAGATAAGCCCCAATTTCTGTCTCAAGAATGGAATAATATCAGTGGTCTCAATTTTTTGGGAGACCTATAGGTATCTTGTGGTCGTGTGTTGGTCTCTGTTTTGTGTGTTTTCACTGTTTCTTTTAGGTGGGTGGACTGTTTAAGTTTAATTTTATGTTTTAATTTTGGCCGGGCATCTCACTTCTCATAAGCCCCTTGTTCGCCTCTACGACTATTTTGTAATGGGTGCTAGACCTTCCAATCTTAATCTAATCAAAACACATAATAATAAATAAATTTCTTATTAAATATTTACAACATCAAATTGCTTTAGATAAGGATTTTCCTTTGAATTGAAATATCAAGTTATTTCTAGATAACATGAATTCTTGATCGATTCTTTAATTGATAGATCATAAATGTCATTATTCTTCTCAAGATATATTATAGTATAATTTGGTTCATCACTTGAGTTATTGTTTTGAAATGAAACTCTTGAGATCAAACCAATGTGAATTTTTATTTTTCTAAAATTGATAAATGAGAATAAATTGATGGACAATATAAATAATAATTATTCCAACAACCTTAATAGGAAAGTGTAATATGTCTAGCTATATTTTATTTTAATCCTTTGATATAATTTTATTAAGGTTATATAAAATCATTCTTATTTAACTTCCTTTTCATAGAACCCATAATATATTCTTGCCCAAGTATAGGAGTGAAATGATGGGAAATATGTTCATTAATGGGAAAGGGGGAAAATGGGGTTATGTTGGATCTACCTTCCACTATTTCATTAGGAAATGAGATCCACACAATAAAAGGACTTCCAACCTTGAGGTGAGTTAAGTCAAAGTGTGAATCTATAATTTTTTTTTTGCAAGGATGGGGGGTTGCGATTAAACAACACTTCGGGGAGAAAGTTTAAAAATAGCAAATTAACTCCAAAATGCAATCTACAAAGTGCATCTAATAGATTAAGCTTAATTTTGATGGAACCATAAATTAAAATATAGATTTGAGAAAGAGAAAATTATTTGTACTAGTCACCAAAAGTGCTTTTTCAAAGCTTATTGAGGACTCATTTGTGCTATGGTGAATGGGTCCTAGCTAGGGCTCTATAAAGATGTTTTTGGGGTTCTCTTCTACTATGTCTGCACTACCAGATCCCTGATTTTCATAGTCGGACAACCAAAAATAGATCCTATAGGTGAGTTTTCATGAAATTGCAAGAATGATGACAACAAATGCAACTTTGATTTCTTCTCTAAGTTTTCTCTTCAAGTGATCTTGCACCTAAATCTTCAAACACAAATCAAGAGGGAATTTTTGTTGTTGTTGGTGAATGAGGGTTTACCTTGGTTAAACCCCACTTTGGTACTTAAACCTTGAAATAAAATTAAATAAAGTGAAAGTAATTTTGAATGAATAAAAGTAATGTCACAACTCACCAAACCCTTGTTTGAACCTTAGAATGCAAATTTGTAACTAGTATGAAATGGCTTTAATGGATGTGCATCCTGATCTTGAAACTTGATTTGAAACAATACCCTTGAATGCTTGAATGGATCTTGAACACTACATCAACATATTAGCTCAAATAACATGCATGATGCAATAAGAATTTGACATGATAATGGATCTTGATTGTTGCATTAATCTTCAATAAATCTACTCTTGAATGCCTTGAAATTCTCTTAAAATTATCTTGTGAAAGTAATCTTATGATAACTTGAACTTTCTAGCTTGAAAATATTGTTAGATTTCTTAGTAAAATGACCTTATATTTATACATATGTTAACATTAATTCCTGAAATTCAAATAACACAAGTTGACATATTTGAAATCATTAAAATGCCACCAAAAACATAGTTCAAATTTATGTCGTAGGTCTAAGTGAGGTCCCATTTTCCCTTGGGTGAATGGGTCCTAGGTCACTTACCTAGGAAAAACATTTTGGAAATGATAAGGGTATGTGCAAGATCATGGGGGTCCAAAAATTGGCAACAAGGAAAAAATGCATTTACTTCATCGAAATCACGAAAAGAAATGTTGAATTTTTTATGGGCCTGGTACAATATCCATTTTTGAAATAGATATTCATTTCCCGAAATTAATTTTCATTAATTTATGCAAACAAAATGGATGAAAAAACTAGATATCCATTTCAAAATGGATATCTGTTTTGAATATGTTGAAACATATATCTGTTTTGAAAATCCCAAAAAGCACACTTCAATAAAATGGGCATAAATTTTACGTTATTGATCAAAAATTTAATTTTTTACAAGCATTGGAAAGTTGATTCAGAGGTATATGCAATGGATAAATTATTTTGATAGATTGAGTACAAAAAAATAATTATAATCATTTTAAGTTCCTCCTTAAGTTTTAAATTTTAAATGCTCATAATTCTTTTGTACAAAGTCTTTTTTTTCATGTTTTTCTTTTGCAATAATCATCCTAAATGACTTGAAATATTAAAGTAGTAATAAATAATTAAAAAAATTATATTTTTTACTGAGAGTAAAAATTTGCATAAATCAGCATATAAGGTCTCCTTGTTGTATGTGATCCTATGCACACCTTTACCCAAGTTGAACTGGGAGAACATATATATATATATATATATCTCCTTCTATTTATTTAGATATGTCTCCATATCTCCCCCTCTCCTTCATTTACCCTCTCTACCTATCTCTCCATTTTTCATTTACTCTTCCTTTATCTATATCTCTCCTCTCTCTTTCTCTCTCTCTCCCTCTCCACCTAGCTCTCTCCCTTTCTCTTCCCCTCTATCTTTCATAGGTTATATATATCTCTACATATCTCTCCCCCTTTCTATCTATATCTCTCTATATCTCTCTATCTATATCACTCCATATCTCTATATCTTATTACTTCTCTCTCTCTCTCTCTCTCTATGTCTCTCAATCCATCTCCCTCTCCATCCCTCTATCTATTTATATAATCTACATTTTCATCAAGTTATCTCCATATCTCTCTCACTCATATATACACATACACCCTATTTATGCCTCCCTATATCTATCTCTTTTTCTATGTCCCTCTCTCCATATCTCTCTCCCTATATCTATTACTTGTCTCTATCAGCTCCTTTCTCTCTCAACTTTTCCCCCTATATCTATCTCTCTATCTCTCTCTTTATATATATCTATATCTCATTATCTCTATCTCTCTCTCTTATTCATTAGCTCTCTCCCTAACCCTTTCTATCCATATATTTCTAAACCTCTATCTCCCTATCTCTCTATATCTCTATCTCTCCCTCTATCATTATCTCTTGCTCTTTCCCTCTCCCACTATGCATTTATATATCTCTTCCCCTCTTCTTCTCTCTCCAACTCTCAACCTATCTCTCTCCTTTTCTATAAATCTATCTCTCAATCTACACCCTCTTTATATATTTCCCACTCCCCCTCCCTCTATCTTACCCCCTCTTTATCTCCTCCTCTTTATCTCTCTCCTTTTCTCTAACTCTATCTCTCTATCTAGGGTACCTGGAGAGATAGGTAGGGAGTGGGAGAGACTGAAGTGAGAGAACTAAGAATGAGAGAGAGAGAGAGGGAGAGAGATAGAGGGAGGGAGGGAGAGATTATAGACTTGAGTGGCAAAGAGGGAGAGAGATATAGAGGGAGAGGGAGAGACACTTGAGAAGGAGAGAGAGAGAGACTTGAGAGGGAGAGAGGGGGAGAGAGAGGGAGAGAGATTTATATAGTTAGGGTGGGAAGGAGACACTTGAGAGAGAGAGTGGGAGAGAGAGACTTGAGAGAGAGGTGGAAAGTGAGAGAGAGAGAGGGGGGGAGTGGAATATTTTGACCCATTTGACATTGCTTGGGTTCGTAATTGATGTCAAGTTAGGTTGTTACCTTGATACATTTATGAAGGGAATAAAATTCAATGGTTTGGTTGATATTTGGTGATTGTGAGCTATCATTGTTATGACATTAAGGTTACAATAATTCATGAGGTTTCGGTTTGTTGACTTAGCACTTTGATGCCATGATGGCTTAGATCGACACAAAGGTTTTGAGAAATATAATGTTCGATTACATTCATGTAAAATAATCAAAGCTATGATGAAGAATTTTGACACAAAAGGCATGATGAATATACTTTACTATCATTTTCCCTAAAAGTTAATCACTTTATAAAAGATAAAGAAATATTGATGGTCGAGTTAGGGCTTGAGAGAACAGGGAAGAATTGTGGTTTGGTGGCTTAAAAATGATGAAAATGGTTTTAGGAAGTTCACATACAACATTTACAAAGTGAAATTGACCTAATTTCTTACAAGGTTGAAATGCATAGTGGTAACTCGATTGTGTAAACCCTATTTGTTTTGTTTTTTCATAAGCTTTTATAATATGGAAATGGTCTTTGTTTTTCTTTCTTTACAAGTAAATTTATTGTATTTTGTTTTTGCATTTGATTGAGGTCAAGTTACATTTCCTCATGGTCTTGGTCAATTTATCGCTGCATTGTGTATGAATATCTAGTTTGATTCAAAGTCTATCATTTCGACCTTGTTCAGTCTTGCATACACTCATTATGTCGACATGGGTTTTGGTATTGGACACATATTTAAGTTTATTGTCTAAACTTGTGTATACCCTATTTCTAGGGCATAGGCTCTAAAAATGTACTACTATTCCTAAAGTGTTTATAATGGTTGTGTTGCATTTGGTGGTAGCTAGGGCATGGCCTTGTCACAAATACATTGTTGTTTGGTAAGGTTTATGTTTGTATAGAGGGTTTTTTTTTTCCAGCATGTTGACTTATCATATGTGTTTCATTGTGCAAAACAATTTAAAGTTTCAAAGAGTATTATTGCTTATTCTATTTTGGTCTAGAAGTTGGTTCAAAATAATAAAGCAAGCAATCCACGTGTTAGTTATGAAGTTGTGAAATATTGTACAGGTAGTTTTTGAAGGTTGTTATATTCATAGGGTTTTTGATGAAGGAAAATGTGATTTGAATGTTATGTAAAAAGTGACATTGTCACTTGACATTGGTTCGATGTAGATATGAGATTTATACTCTGTTAAGAGTCATTATTATTTTTTTGTGTTGAAAGCTTTGATGAGCAATCTGTTTTGAAAGATAGAAAACACTTTAAGTGTTGGTTGTATTATATAGATTCTTGAGTCTCCAATGAAAATGAGACAATCAAGAAATGGTTTGTAATGAAACAAATATTTCACTCTATTTTTTTATTTTCACAATAATTTTGATGTGAAAAGATTGTTTGCCAATGAGGCAATTGCTAACTTGAAAATCCAGTGAGGCTTTACCAATGAGGCATGTTTTGTAGTGAGTTAGGCTTTGTCGGTGAGGCATATGAAGTAGCTAGTGAGGTAGTTGTATTGAGGCATGTTTTGTAGCCAGCAAGGCTTTACTAGTGAGGCATATTGTTTAGCCAGTTAGGCTTTGCAGGTGAGGCATAAAAGGTAGCCAGTGAGGCTCTATAATCAAGGAAATTTTATTAAGCCAGTGAGGCAATCTTTCCCAACTGGTTTTTCCTCCCTATGAGGGTTTTCTACTCATAAAAAATGTGTCATGTTGTTCTTAGTTTGTGTGATTTGATTATTCTCTTTTTCATTCAAAGTTTGAAAGATTTACAAGCATGTTATTTTTATTTGATGAATGATCAAATCTGAAATCTATATTCCATATGTTCAAAATATTTGAAAGAGAATTTCAATTCAGTTCAAATTTACCATACAACCGATTCACCCCCCTCTCAGTGGTATTGTACTCCAACAAGTGGTATCAGAGCCACACCTTTGCACAAACTCTAACCAAATTAGGGTTTCTTTGTAGTGGATTACTAATTATGGAAAAAAGTAAAAGAAACAGAGGAAAGGGAAATACCCAACATAATTCTGAACAACCAAAACCACTTAAACCTACTACAAAAGATGATTTTGTAGAGAAGAGTGTTAAAAAAGAAGGAGATCACTTAGTGAGTGATTGTGAACAAGTTTTTGATAAAAAATATTATGAGATTTATATGGAAGGTGAACCCATCTATGCTCTCGATGAGATTAAGAAATTTAGAATGGAGAATCAAAGGTTAAAATTGCAATTGGATGATTGAAAAACTTCTATAATTTTCAAACTATTTCAATTTTTTTGAACCTAAAAGATGTGTCACATTCTATGCTTTGCATACTATAGGATAAAAACAAAATTTTTTTATAAATTTTTGACCAAGTTATGGTGGTCAAACAAACATGTTTTAATAATTCTAAAATGTTCTAGGTAAAAAAATCATAACTATTTATTTACATGTAAACAAATTGAAAATTAAATCCGGCACATCCGGGCATGTGTCCTCTACACATATTGAGATTTTTAGAAAAAAATATTATTTTTTCTTGTTCTTAGGGTGGTCAGACATACACCAACTTCTTATATTTTTCTTGAAAATTTAGTACCACTGTATTGAAATTTCAAATTTTTACAAAATAGATTTAATTTTTTTTCCAAAAAAGGACTAGTAGCCTAGAAACTAAATTTAATTTGCTACAAGTTTTGTTCTTACATATTTTTCAAATTATGATAATAACCTATTCAAATTTTTATGTCAAGTTTGCTAACTCTATTTTTTTGAATTTTCATTGCCACTTAGGGACCTAGTTTGGACCCCCACGATCTTGTACATACCCATAAATGTTATGTTATGGTATTTATGAATGTTAGGTTTTCCTCTTCTGAAGATGCAATTAATTAGGCTTGGATTTGAATTAAAGGGGCCAATTAAGGAAAATTAACTTCATTAAATTAATAAAGCACTAGATGAGTGTGAAAGTGTAAAGATACACTTTACAACACCAAAAATAAGGGATAATTAAGTCCATTTTATTTAATAGGGCCCTAAAAAAATTTGGATATGTAAAATACATATTACAACACTAAATTAAGGCATAATTTAGTTTATTTTATTATTAACTATTCCCAAATTAAGTGTGAAAAAAGGATACTTTTTCTTACACTACATTTAGCCCCCACTTTAGTGAGAGTATGACCCCATGTCAAAATCACAATAAAGTAGAAATTCAAGAAATATATGTATGCAAAAATGAAAAAGAGATAATCAATCATACAATATCAAAGCCTAGAAGAAAGAGAGGCAAACCAAGCTTCGACTATTTGTCCAACTCGATGTGGATCAAGTTTAGGGATGTTTGTCCAATACGTTCACAAGAAGAACTAGATGACCACTATGCAAATAACACACACTCACACAGACTAATGGAACCTTAGGCCATCCACTAGGTGAGCCCTCAGGAAAGTAGCTTAGTGAGAAAGTCATGCTAGGGCTACAGGCTCTCACTGTGCTTACCATACCAAAGCTATCCCTGTATTAACTTTGGTAGGGTTGCACACATTTTGGTTTCAAGCTTCATAAGGCCTAAAAATCTATGTTATGCTAAGAACTCATGAATATGGGCAAGACTCTACTAGCAAGCAATGTGTGTTATGCTTGGTGGCCTTGAATTTAGGGGTTTGAGCTTCACAAGGAACTAACAAGTTGTATTATGCTAAACACTTATGAACATTATATTTATATATATAGGTTTTCTCAAAGGGACTTCACTTAGTTCATGTAGGATCTCTTCTTAGGGATCATCATGTCTAATGTCTCGAAGAGAGGAAAAGTATAGAATATGAGAATCACAACTTAGGGAATGTAATGTGTAACATCGCCACTAAGAAGAAAGTCGTACAATAAGAAATGCCATGCTATTGGAGGAAATCAAACCTAATGGAACCACCAAGAAAAGGACACATCACAAGAATAAAGAAAATCACATAGAGAAACATGAGTGTTGATGTATGCCCCACTTTAAAGTAATTGCTAACACCATTATTGTGAGAAATAGCTTAAAATTAGCAAATATTCAAAGCTAAACATAAGGAAGACATGAGAGATTATTCAGAAATCCCTATGCCAAGTCATATGTTCTTGAATGAAACTACATCTTGAAAGGGGAAGGAGTTTCCCCAAAAACTATGTAAGGGATCTATGGATTCAAGGTTAATATATCTTTTCTACAATATGATTATAGAACTCAAAAATGTCATCATTCCCCAAATACTCATAGAACAAGAAGAATGAAACATAGAGAGAAAAAAAAAAGAAAAATCTTTTGGGTCAACATGGAAGATACCTAAATGTCTTGACACCTTGTGTCATTCCCAAAAGGAAAACACAAGATAAAAAAAAGATAAATGTTTACAACATATAGAAGAATGTATATACACATAGAGGAATGCACATGAAGAGAGAGAGAGAGATACATCAAATGAAATAGTATGAGGGAATCACATTATGCACATGCACTCACACAGAAAAAAATGCAATAGAAAAAAAATAAAAATACTAGTAAGGCACATTCAAGTCAACCTACAACAAGTCATCCACATCCCAATCTTGTTTCATTATATCCAAAAGGAGGACAACTAGCAAAAGGGGTAACATCAAGTTCCAAACTAAGACACATACCAAGTTCAATACTTTTATTAGTAGAATCATGATTTAAGTTCATATAAGAGAAAACATTAGATTTATCTTATTATGCACTTCCTCATCAATCTTAGCAATTTCAATGTCATCATCCAGATTAATCACACTAGGAGGTCTAATGAAAATATCCATAGAAGTTTGTTTTATGTTGAAGCGAGGGAGGAGAGGCATCATGCACCAATGGAGACAAACTTGGAATTTAATTTTATATTTTTTTCTTTTCTTCTTTCAATTGTAATGAATGAGCAATAACACGATGTCTACGCTTATGCTCTCTAGCATTTCAATTTATTTTCATGTGGTTTTCAAGTTGTATTTGTGTAGGAGGAGGTTTATCAACCATAGGTTTATTTTCTTCCATTAAGGGTGGAACATAAGGAACCATAGGAGGTTGTTCAACCAATTTCTCTTTAGCTTTGTAAGCTTGTTTGACTTTAGGAGGCATAATAAGATGTTTGATTATCTTGTGGTATCTTATATGAAATGGGTGAAGGATTTTTCATCAGGCGATATTGGATATTTGGAAGGGATTTATGTTCAATCATAGTTTCATCAAGGATAGGTGGCTCAATAACGAGTTGAGGCATATTGCTAAGGGATAATTTTTCTATCTGCTTTGCCTTTAAAAAATTGATAGGATTTGAAAAATAGGTCTTCGTGGGGTATAATAGGTTCAATAGGATTAGGAAAAAAAAATACAATGAAAAGTTCCCATAGGAAGACACAAGATTAAAGCTACTATGATGCACTATAAATATCTCATTTCCAAATAGAAACTTTAAACATTTGTGTACAACCGATGGGATGAAATTCATGGAGTGAAGCCATGGATAGGCTAAGTTCACATGAAATTGGTTTGACAATGGGATGATGGTGAATGAGAGATTTAATATTTTTGGTCAAACCTTTAGAGGGAGATTTGTCAAGCCAATCATATGGCACATAAAACCATTAGGAATTTTGATCTTGTCTTTTGATTTTTCATATTTATCTTGATAAAGCTTATGCATAAATAGGAATTATTCAGTGATCATTTTTTCTACACGGATAAGATCAATTAATATCCCATTAGCAGGCTTCTCATTGTTTCTTCTAGCTATGTAAAGAGAATCGTCAGGTGCATGTTTAAGTATGTCTTGTTGTGAGAAAGCAATATCAAGCAGTATCTTAGGCCCTTACAACTTGTTTAGTAGATCAATAAAGTTGACTGTGGTATGCATATTATCATGTTGGAAAAATGAGGATAGACAACTGAGAGGGGGATGAATCATTTGTTACAAAAATTGAACTTATTCAACATTAATGAACTTATAATCTCAGATCTAATAGTTAATAGTGAAAGCATAAACCAATAACACATCAGAAACACATGAACACCAAGATTTTATATGTGGAAACCTTGTTAGGGAAAAAACCACGGTGGATGTTAGTCCACAAGATTATACCCTGTTAAAAGTATAATGAAGAATGAATAAGGAATGCACTTGCATTCAAACACACTGCCTAGAGCTCACTGATCAAAGGGAAGGATCACTACCTTACATAAGACAATCAAATTAAATCCATCTGATGAACATGAATTGAGAAATTAGCTTCTTCATAAGCCTGATTACAGATCCGGTTAGGCACAGATACACTTCTTCACACTTCGCTCAACCTTCTTCACACTCTGCTTTGTAGTTGAATGATCTGATCTTTATTCACACATACACACACCTCTACACATGTACACACATTGAGCATACCGAGCATACACAAATTCACTCAAACAATCAATCTTACATATCCACTATATGGATTTACATGAATGATTCTGTCATCCACAAGATAATAAATAAATTACAACTTGTAAACCTCAATACATGAAAAAATCTTAATGCGCACCAACCTAAGTCAGTCACAACATAGTAAGGACCTAAATCAACATCCTCAAACATGCTAACCAATAAAATATTAATCCATAAGGATCCACAACACACTATCATTATGTCAGCCAAGAACATGAAAAACTTGAACACATAAGGAAGAATTTCTTCAATCACAAAAATTCAGATCAATGTGGACATACCAAACTAATAGAGCATGATTTAGAAACATCACTGAACATCTCAGAATCATACACAACAACCCAATTCACTAGAATTGCAATTTTATCTTTTAGGAATAATTGCTATAGTAACAGAATAACTGTAGCAATACAGGACTTCATAACTTCTTCAATTCTTAATGCGTACCACTAAAACTTCTAGAAAAAATACTAGATAGGATTACCAATAAAACCTTTAGTGCACACTACCTGATCATCAATGAGCACAACTTTCCATCACTCTGACCTTCTCAGCTTTACTAGTTGCCTGCATTATTTTTATTATAATTTTCTCAATATCCTCGACATATATAGCCTTCAAAATCATTAATGCTAATAGTGTTGACATCAATGAAAACCAAATATCAGCAATACAACTTCAACATCTAACAATCTCCCCCTTTGGCATTGATGGCAACACATGATGTGAAAAAATACCATCAACCCAACTAACTCTTCTTCAACAATCTCCCCCTTAGATTGTGCACTCTTTTCTTGTTTTCTTCTTCCACTTTACTCTTCTCCCATATTTTTTACATTGCTTCTCTCCCCCTTTTACATCAATGGAAAAGATACACATGCTTTGAACCACATATCTGAATCATCTGACTACTTCCCCTGAGTAGCAGCCACCACAACATCAATCCGAAACAAGATTTGACTATGAGGCTATGGATTGATGCAAAGACTTGCATCTTAGTTCAAATAAGGAGGGGAAATTACCCCTAACTTTCCTCTAAGATACTCAAAAGTATCCTTAGGAAACATTTTAATGAAAATATCAGCAATTTTCTCCTTAGTAGGCACCTACTCCAGTCCGAATTCTTTGTCACTTACTTTGTCTCTCAAAAAGTGATACTTGATAGATACATGCTTTGTTTTTGAATGTAGCACTGGTTTCTTAGAAATGTTTATGGAACTTGAGTTGTCACATAATATAGAAATAGGCTCATCATACTCAAATATGATATCTCTCAACATTTGTTTCATCCACAACACTTGGGTACAGTTATTTGTAGCAGCAATGTATTCTACCTCAGCAGTAGATACAAAGATTGAATTTTTATTTTTACTTAGCCAAGACACCAGCTTATTCCCCAAGAAGAATGCACCACCACTTGTGCTTTTTCTGTCATTTACATCTCCTACCCAATCTGCATCTGTAAAAGAATTTAGACTAAGATCATCATCCTTTGGATACCATAACCCAAAGTCAATTGTTCCTTTCAAGTATCTGAATATTCTCTTTATTGCAGTCACATGTGATTCTTTTGGATTTTCTTGATATCTAGCAACCATACACACAACATTCATAATGTATGGTCTTGTCTAAGTTAAATATAGCAATCCACCAATCATAGACCTATATCTTGTTTGATTAGGTTTAGGAGAATCATCATTCTATGCTGGCTTACATCCGGTTACCATGGGTGTACCAATTGGCTTTGAGTCTTCCATGCCAAACCTTTTCAGTAACTCTTTCAAATACTTGGATTGAGATATAAACATTCCATCATCTAACTGAGTAATTTGCAACCCTAAAAATAATTTCAGTTCTCCTATCATTGACATTTCAAATTCACTTTTCATTTCATCAAAAAATTTCATGCATAGGTCATCATTACCTTAAAAAATAATGTCATCAACAAAGACTTCAATGATCAAATCTTTATCCTGATCCAACTTGAAATACAAATTGTTGTCAGCAATACCTTTATTGAATCCAAGCTTTAACAGGTATTTGTCCAGTTTAGCATACTAAGCTCTAGGGGCTTGTTTGAGTCCATATAGTGCCTTCTTCAACCATCACACCATGTCCTTTTCATCAGTTAATTGAAATCCATCTAGTTGCTCAACATAGACTTTTTCTTCTAGTTCACCATTCTGAAAGGATGACTTCACATCCATTTGATAGACCTTGTAATTATTGAATGTAGCATAGGCAAGAAATAACCTTTCAACTTCAATTCTAGTAACAAGGGCAAAGGTTTCTTCAAAATTGATACCTTCCATTTGTGAGTATCCTCTACATACTAGTCTTGCTTTGTTTCTGATTACTTCACCTTGTTCATTTAGTTTATTCCAAAAAACCCATTTAGTTCCAATCACATTTTTTTCTTGAGGTCTAGGAACAAGAATCCATGTATCATTCTTCTCTATGTACATTAGTTCTTCCCTCATTGCTTCCATCCAATGTTTATCTTTACATGCTTCACTAATATTTCTAGGCTCAGTCTTGGATATTAGACAATATTCTTCTACAATCCTTCTTCTAGTCTGTACACCTTTGTTCTTATCTCCTATTATCTAACTTTCAAAATGACTTCTCTTTACATACTTTGGGGTTTTAGGTTCTTTTTTCCTTTCTTCTATGTTTCCACTATCTTCTTCTTCTAAACTTTTTTGATTCACCGAAACAATTTTGATTTGATTATGTGTCTGCGCATTCTTTCCTTTCTCAATACTATCTTGTTGATCATTTGAATCATATCTGCAGTACCTGGATGATATTTCAATATCTTCATCAACTCTGACATTTTCACTTTCAACCATCTTCTTCAATCTTTTATTGTAACACCAGTAGGCTTTTCTCTTAGTAGAATAACCCAGAAAGATTCCTTCATCACTTATAGCTTCAAATTTGCCAATATATTCATCTCTCTTAATATAACATCCGCTTCCAAAGATTTTGCAATAATTTTTAGTAGGCTTATAACCAAACCATAGCTCAAAAGGATTCTTACCATAATTACCATTTACATTCACTCGGTTGATAGTGTATACTGCAGTGCTTACAACTTCTCTCTAGTAGGTATGAGGAACATTACCTTCCAACATCATAGTTCTGGCAACATCTAAAATTGTTATGTTCTTTCTCCCAACAACTTCGTTATGTTGTGGGGTCCGGGGAGTAGATAATTGTCTTTTTATTCCATTCTCTTCACAAAATGAATTGAACTCCCTAGAAGTGAATTCACCACCTTTGTCTGATCTCAAACATTTGATCTTTAAACCTGTCTCAGTTTTTGCCATAGCCTTAAAGCTTTTGAATTTATCTAATGCCTCATGTTTTTCTCTTAAGAAAGCAACCCAAACCATTGTAGAATAATCATCAATATGCAACATAAAGTACCTTTCTCCTTGTAGACTTCTGACTCTGGAGGGACCACATAGATTAGTATGTACCAAATCCAATACTCCATTTGAATGATGTTGTTTGCTCCAAAATGAGATTCTTGTATTTTTTCCCATCTGACATTCCTTGCATATAATGTTAGTAGGATTCACTAACTTAGGTAGATCTCTGACTACTTGTGTGGATCTTATTTTAACAATGTTATCAAAATTCACATGACACAACCTTTTATGCCATAACCAGCTTACATCAACTTGAGCAATCAAAAAAATTTCACTGGCAACATTGAAGTGAAAAATATTACCTCTTGTCTTTGTACCTAAAGTAATCAAATTTCTTGAGCTTCCCAATATTCTACACTTACCATCCTTGAATTGAAGATTATAGCCTTTATCAACCATGTGTCCAACACTCAACAAATTGTGTTTCAAACCTTCAACATGCATTGAACTTCATCACTATTGCATTTACCTCCAAGAGAAACAGTGCCTCTACCAAATCACACCAGCATTGTTATCTTCGAATCTTACAATGCCACCATCATCCTTCTCATCAATCTTGGCTGCAAGATATTTTTTAATATTCTGACTACTAGTTGATTCAGTGGACACTAGACTATTTTCGTTGATAGAAATGAATACTCATTCATCTTCATTTCAAGTTTCTTTATCAGATTCATCATCAATTACACATTCTTCAATATAATAACATTTCTTTTGAAATCTAGTCTTCTCAGGTTTGCACTTAGAAACTCTTTCAGGACATCTTGATGCAAAATGACCTATATTACTACAAGAAAAACATTTAATAGGTAACTTTCCTTTGTACTTACCTTGTCCCCTGGCTTCTTTTTTCACAATCAGTGCTTCCAATTCTTCTTTCTCTCTTTCTTCATCTTCAATCAGTTTCATTTATTCTTCATACTTGAATGTATTCTTGGAACTCTCTCTCGGATTATATCTCTGTTGGCTTTTTCTGGATACAGTAGCTTTGAAGGCAGATTCTATCTTAGGCGAAGATTCACCAAATTCACTAAACTCAAAGGAAACTAGTTTTCATATCAGCATGTATCTTTTCACATTTGTTACTGTCCTGAGCTCGTCAATAGCATGATCTTTTGTTTTGTAAGAAGTAGGCATAGATCTAAGTATCTTATCCACAATCTCTTCTTCATCCAAGGTTCCACTGGAACATCCAATGTCCATCACTAATTCATTTACCTTTTGCGAGAAAGAAAAGATGTTCTCATCTTCACTCATCTTCATGTTCTCCCATTTGCCTTTTAGGCTTTGTAGCTTAGCACTTTTTACTAGTGCATATCCTTCATACAATGTTTCCAACTTTTTTCAAATCTCATATGCAGTCTTCAATCCTATCAAATTTGTCATCTCAAAATATGTCAAAGCACTCAATAATGCTTCTATAGCCCTGGTATTAACTTTTGCTTGCTTGATCTCATCTTCAGAGGAGGGACCATTCTAAGGAATAGTATATGCATTCTACGTAATCTTCTAGAAAGGCTCACCAATGCACTTCAAATGACACTCCATTCTGAATTTCCATAGAGAGTAGTTTGCACCATCGAATCTAGGACTATCCTTCTTGTATGATGCCATCTCAGATCACCTCAAGCTATTAGAATTCTTTAGAGGAACTAGCTTTGATACCAATTGTTGGAAAAACATGGATAGACAACGGGAGCAGGTGTGAATTAGTTGTTACAAAAATTGAACTTATTCAACATTAATCAACTTATAATCTCAGATTTGATAGTTAATAGTGCAAGCATAAATTAATAACACATCATAAACACATGAACACCAAGATTTTATACATGGAAACCTTGTTAGGGGAAAAACCACAGTGGATGTTAGTCCACAAGACTATGCTCTATTAAAAGTATAACGAAGAATGAATAAGGAATGCACTTGGATTTAGGCACATTGCCTAGAGCTCACTGCTCAAAGGGAAGGCTCACTGCCTTACATAAGCCAATCAAATTAAATCCATCTAATGAACATGAATTGAGAAATTAGCTTCTTCATAAGCCTGATTACAGTTCCGGTTAGGCACATATACACTTCTTCACACTTTGCTCAACCTTCTTCACACTCTTCTCTCTAGTCGAATGATCTGATCTTTATTCACACAAACACACACCTCTACAAACATACACAGATTGAGCATACCAAGCATACATAAATTCGCTCAAACAATCACTCTTATATATCCGCTATATGGATTTACATCAATGACTCTGTTAGCCACAAGACAATGAACAAATTACATGTTATCGGCATCAATACATGAACAAATCTTAATGCAAACCAACCTAAGTCAATCTCAACATAGTAAGGACCTAAATCAACATCCTTGAACAAACTAACCAATAAAATATTAATCCATAAGGATCCGCAACACGCTATCATTATGTCAGCCAAGAACATGAAAAACTTGAACACACAAGGAAGATTTTCTTCAATCATGAACACGTCGATCAATACAAACGTACCAAACTCATAGATCATGATTTAGAAACATCACTCAACATCTCAGAATCATACGCAACAACCCAATTCACCAGAATTGTAGTTTCATCTTTTAGGAACACTTGCTATAATAATAGAATAACTATAGGAACACATGACTTCATAAATTCTTCAATTCTTGATGCGTACCACTAAAAAATCCGAACAACATACTAGATAGGCTTAGTAATAAACCCTTTAGTGCATGCCACCTTATCATCAAGGAGCACAAATTTCCATCACTTTGACCTTCTCAGCTTCACTGGCTGCCTGCAATATTTTAATTACAATTTTCTCAATATCCTCGACATATATAGCCTTTAGAATCATTAATGCTAATAGTGTTGACATCAATGAAAACCACATATCATCAATACAACTTCAATATCTAACATATCATTCTCTTTATTTTTGAAGTTCTTGTTAAGGATGTAAGTGAGGCTACAAAAAATTCATATTCCTTGTTCATTCAAAGCATCTTTCTTATGTTAGAGCTAGCATAGGAACCACACCATGACTCACAAGATTTTGAAATTATTATGTTTCTTCATCTGTCCTTCTTATGTTTTCTTGCAAAATATTAGCAATCATTGTTTCAACATCATGCACATTGTTTGTAGGTAGGGGAGGCTTTGGAAATGAGGTGTGAAGGCTATGATCCATAGAGGGTTGATTATCAACACTATTAGTAAAAGAGTTGGAGAACCCAATATCCACAATGAATGGTGTATCATGGGATGAAATGAGTCTTGAACTACATCTCACAACAATATTGCTAATAGGACACCAAATTGTAAAGATCATACAAATTTAACAAACTCGATACACACACAAAATGGAAAGAAGGTGAAATGCAATGAAGTAACCTAGAATGCAAATATGTAAATACAATTTTTAGATTCTAAACAAGGCAATTTTTTTATTACACAATGAAATAATCTAAAGATTATATCTTGTAAATACAATTTTGAAATCAAACAATGTAATAAATTTATCAAATGAAGCTAAATATGATCAATCTCATCTAACAAAAAAGATGTAAACTAAAATAGAAAATTGAAGACAATAAAGAGAAATGCAGAAAGAAATGTTTTAATATCCAAAAAATTAGGGAATGACCTTGATTAGGGACTCACTCACCTAGGGCTGAATGGGTCCTAGGTTAGGGTTTTTAATAAAAATTTTTCAGATCTCTGAGATGATTCCAATCGTTTCCAGATTCTGATAAGAAACAACAAGCCATAGTTTGAATTTTCTATGAAACTAATGTTGAATGCAAGTGCAAAATATGACAAAATGAAAAAATAGGAGACCTAATTTGATGTGCAATTTTGTTTCAATTTTCAAATGAAAATGGATGATGATGCAATTATATACAAAATAACTGATTTTTTTTGTATTTTTCAGATTTAAAGAATGCAAAGATGCAATCTTAAAACCCCTAAATGAAATGCAAAGTAATGCAAGTTAAACAACCCTAAATGAGACTCAATTCAATGCAATGAAATAAAAATGAATGCAAGATCTAAATCTAGGGTGAAAGTGGACTCCAAAATCAGAAAATGCAGTGGTAAAACTCAGGTTCACCAAAATGAAACTATGGGAAATAGGTTCAACTAGGAAATGAGATCCACACAATGAAAGTACTGTCAACCTTGAGATGAGTCAAGTCAAAATGTGAATCTACTGATTTCCTTTATTTGCAAAGGCGGGGGTCCTAACTAAACAACACTTTGGGGAGAAAGATTAAAAATAGAAAACTAACTCCGAAATGCAATCTACAAAGTGCATCTAATAGATTAAGATCAATTCTTATGGAACAAAAAATTAAAATGTATATCCAAGAAAGGGAAAATGATATGTACCAGTTACCAAAAGTGCTTTTTAAAAGCTTACTGAGGACTTATTCACCCTATGGCGAATGGGTCCTGGCTAGGGCTTTGTAAAAATGGTTTTTGGGTTCTCTTCCTCTGTGTTTGCACTCCCAAATCCCATATTTTCACATTCAGACAACTTGAAATAAATCGTGTAGGTGAGTTAATGTGAAATTGCAAGAATGATGACAATAAATGAAACTTTGAAAAATTCTCCAATTTTTCTCTTCAAGAGATTACCTAGGACACACATTCTCGAATGATAAATGTTATGCTATGGAATTTATGAATGTCAGGTTTTCCTCATTAGAAAATGCAATTAATTATGCTTGAATTTGGATTAAATGGGCCAATTAAGGAAAATTAACCTCAATTAATTAATAAATCCCTAGATGAGTGTGAAAGTGTAATGATACACTATACAACACCAAAAATAAGGCATAATTAAGTCTATTTTATTTAATAGAGAACTAAAATTAATGTGAATATGTAAAATACTTATCACAACACTAAATTAGGGCATAATTTAGTTCATTTTATTATCAATTATTCCCAAATTAAGTGTGAAAAAGGGATACATTTTCCTACACTACAAGGAGTAAGACTGTTTGGACAAAAAATTAATAATCATTATAAGAAACCTAAACATCTATGAAAAGTTATCAACAATCAACTAACTACATTTGTTAACAGTTTCCTTTGGTTATCATGTGGGAAAGTGTAATGTAAGAAAGCATATTCCTTTTTCACACTTAATTTGGGAATGAATAATTAATAATAAAATGAGCTTAATGATGCATTAATTTATTGTTGTAATATGTTTTACATATTCACATTAAGTTAAGGGCCCTATTAATTAAAATGGACTTAATTGTGCCTTGTGTTTGGTGTTGTAAGGTGTACCTTTACACTTTCACACTAACCTAGGGTTTTATTAATTAATTGAGGTTAATTTTCCTTAATTAGCCTCTTTAATTCAAATCCAAGCCTAATTAATTGCAAATTCTGAAGGATAAAACCTGAGATTCATAAATGCCTTAACATAAGTTTTGACATTGAGAAATGTGTATCCTAGGCAAGTGGCCTAGGACCCATTCGCCATAGGGTGAATAGGTCCTTAGTTGCCCTTAGGACCTAAATTCAAATTATGTTTTTGGTGGTATTTTAATGATTTCAAATGTATATTTTGATGTTGTCTTGTGATATTTAAATTTTCGGAATTAGTGATAACATATGTATAAATAAGAGGTCATTTCAATATGTTTCACCTAGAAATTTTGATGAGAGCATCCTTATAGTAAATTTTATGATCAAGAGTGATTTGAATGGTATTCAAGGGTAGATTTATAGAAGATTATTGTAGCAATCGAGATTCCATTATCATTTCAAAGATTTATTGCATCATGCATGTTTTTTGAGCTAATATGGTGATGTAGTGTTCAATATCTATCCAAGTATATCAAAGACATCATTTCAAGAAAATTTTCATGATCAAGATCTACATCCATTGAATCCAATTCATGCTAATTGCAGATTTACAATCCAAGGTTCAAATAAGGTTTGGTGAGTTGTTACATAGTGTTGTTCATTCATCATTCCTTTCATGCTTTTCTCTTTAATTACAAGGTTTAATTACCAAAACATGGTTTTACCAAGGCAAACCCCCATTCACCTAAAAAACATCACATTTCTCTATTTGATGTGTGATTATAGATTTTAGGTTGAACATCTTTGAAGAGGATAATTAAAGAGAGTTGCAAAGTTGTGAAAGTTGCAAGAAAAGTTGTCAATCCATGAAAAATATTCTACAAAATTTATTTCTGGTTGTCTGATAGTGAACATTTGGAATCTGGGAGTACAAACACAGCACAAGAGAACCTAAAAAACATTTTTTAGGAAACCTAGCTGCTAGGACCCATTTTCCATAAGGCGAGTGAGTCCTCAGTGAGCTTCAAAATTGATTTTTGGTGAAAGGTACACCTTGTTTTCTCCTTTCCAACTTTTCCTTTTGATTTTTGTTTCTATCAATTTTGGATACAATCTTTCATTAGCATTTTATATCTTGTATTTTGAATAAAATTATGAAAATAGGTCATTTTGGGGAAAACCCTTTCATAACATTTTTTCCCCAACCCTATTTTATTTCGTTTTGCTGTGGTGAACTCGAAAATATGATTACATCTTTGGGTGGGTGCATGGAAATGGGTAGCAATTTTGTGGACACCTTTAAAAGAACTTTTGAAAAGCAATAACGCACACGCGTTATAACGCTCTCACGATATTGCTTGTTAAAAGGAAAAAAAGAAGTGAAAACCTTTCATTGTTATTTTGACTATTTTTTTCTTGTAGCCGCAGCCAAAACCCCCATACTTATGTGCTCGCATTCTAGGAGGAGCAATTCAACAAATTGTTTCACCAAAAATTTCTATTTCTTTGCAACGATGGTGCCATGATGGCGAGGAGATGTGAGAGGTAAGGATTTTGTGGTTTTGTTTTAAATTAGTTAGTTTTAGGTTGAATTTGATATATATTTGTTTGAATTTTTAGGAGATGCAAATCAACCTGCAAACCCTCAAGATCCTCAATAGGAAGACCAACCAAATCCTCAAGATCAAAATCAACCACAAAAATAACCTCTCCACTAATCACTCAACCCCCTCCTGGCACTCAACAAAATTTAATGAGTGAAATTGAGAACAACGAAAAAAAAATTGAGGATTTGATCAGTAGGTTGAGTGATCCAAATGGTTCAACCACAGAAAGAATGACCCTAGAAAATTCATTGAAAGATATGTTAAAATATGTAGATTCAATTAGCAGACAAATAACTAGATGGCAAGATAGGAGGCAGGCGGCTAGGGATTATTATGTAAATAAACTATCTTACAAAGATGTAAAGGATTTAAAAATTACAAAAGGTGATTTGTGCTCATTATTCACTAACCCACGCATAAATCAAAATATTACCCTCAATGCGAAGAGGTTTCCTATCCATTGGTGCCACCACCAACAGATTAGGGACCGGTTTTATTATAGGTGGTACATGGTCTTCAATTAACCATTGTGCAACAATTGTGAGGTCCCGTAATATTTCCTTAGGAAACTATACAGTGAGTTCATATTGAACAAAATCCCAAATTATTTTGATATGAGGGATTTCTAGGGGAGAGGTGGGGGGTCAACTCAGGATAGACCCGGTGCACAACCAGATCCTACGCGACAAGGTAGACGAGCTCTTGCTAGGCCACCTCATGAGCACGCTGTTATGCCTTTCATTATGGAGGAAAGTGTTGACGTAGAGACATTGTAGACAATCAACACTTTGGCCCAGAGTGTCATCCATCATACTATCCCTATTCTACAATGCCATCCAGGGGAGTCTTCAAGTGGTGGCCGTTGAACACATGTGTGTCAATCTTGCGGGGCTACTTGTTCATATGACCGCACCGACACTCAGGATACTGGTACATAGGATTTGTCTACAACTATGAAGATGGAGAGAGAAACTGACATTTTGCATGAGGCATATGGAATTGATAGTTAGGTAAAGGTTAGTGCATGTTCATTGAATTTAATTTATTAAATTTTGATTTTGAAACGCAAGATTAACTAAAAATGTTTTATAATTTTAATAAAATTGTAGGGTCACAGTGTTGAGACTGGATATATCGCCCCCCCACCAACTTATTTATGTAGTACACCTATTGCTGGGGTATGTAACTAGTAAACAATTATAAATTTATTGCATGCTAATAGCATTGTTTTACGAATGGTAATTTAATATGCGATTTTGGATGTTGAACAGACTAATATTGGAGGTTTTGATGGAACACTTCCCAATGGTAGTGGATTTACTCAA
This sequence comes from Sequoiadendron giganteum, assembly GCA_007115665.2. Lineage (NCBI taxonomy): Eukaryota > Viridiplantae > Streptophyta > Pinopsida > Cupressales > Cupressaceae > Sequoiadendron > Sequoiadendron giganteum. Next base: position 420,433,733 of record CM021102.1, on the reverse strand, counting down.
ACCTACTTGGAGGTAATAGAATAAAGATTTTAACTAATGAACCAAGTACTTAATAGATTTTTGTAGTTTATATGCACATCGTGGATTACGTTGAATAATTTGTTGTTTTATTTTCAGATGATGCAAGCCGAAACACCTACGAATGTGATGAGGGAAATGGATATTGGTGTGTCATCTGCTATACAATCCTTGATGGCTCTGACAGGAGAGGTATGAGTAAAATTAGTAAATTTCAATTTATATTTGTTGTTATAGATGTTAGTTAGTGAAAAATCAAACCATTATTGATTCACATAGTTTAATTTGTATTTGTATGGTTTATACAGGGCTTGAGCATGGCCGTGAGAATATTTCCCCCATGGAGAGAGATCATGAGATGGCGATAAGTGATTATTTTGTCAAACATATCATTTTTTATAATTTAATTTCTATATATTCATGTCTTTACTTCTTATTGTAATAGTTAAAACTTCACCATGAACTAATCACTAGGAGGAGGAGCAGGAGCACTCCTCGAGCACAACAAAAATGAGTGACAGACCTATTTCCATCCGATCGAAAAGGAAAGGGAAATAATTTTTTTCCAGGGCATGGAGAGCAATGACTTTTGATTCCAGAGCCCTTTGTTGTATGCCTACATGACAGTTTTGTACATATTTTTATTGGACATATTTGACATTGTATGCCTATATGGGATTCTTGTAAGCCTATATGGCTATTTTGTACATATATTTCATACTTATACTGACATATATTGATGTATGCCTACATGGCTATTTGGTTAATACAAATATCTTTTATCGATGCCTATCCATATTTGCATTCTAAATTGATGGTTCAATAGATATGAGTTATGTGTATTCAAGTGTATACTTTACAACTTACGTGTATACTTTGTGACTTATGTGTGTTCAAATGTATAGTTTGTGGCTTACGTGTTTTCATGCATATACCTTGTATTCGTGCATATACTTTTTATTAATTTGTGTATACTATGTATTCAAGTGTACAACTTACATGTATACTTTGTGGCTTACGTGTTTTCATGCATATACCTTGTATTCGTGCATATACTTTGTATTAATTTGTGTATACTATGTATTCATGTGCACACTTTTTGAGTATTATGTGTTTTTGAGTACTTGTGCTTCCCTTATTGACATGTACATGCTTGAATTATTCACGTGTATAATTATTAATTGGTTAGCCCTAGCATTGATCATTGTTTTCCTTCATGGTTTGTCTTGAATATTAAGTGATTGATGCTAAACAACTTTATCTAAAAGAAAAAAACACGTTTACAATTGGCATTCCATCAAATGATTCATAAAAAGATTCCAATATTTTCTTTATCTAAAAGCTGGAGGTCATACCAAGTACAGGATCAACAAGTTTGTATCAAAAATCTAAAAATAGAGAATAGTGTGAATAATTAATATTAGATCTTCTCCAAAAGTTCATCAACAACCTCCATTCTAGCCTCTCAAGGATTTACATGGTGTTTTACACCCTTATGTAACTGATCAATGCCCTCAACTAACTAAAAACCAACTTTCAAAACAAATAACCGTTGCATTTCAAATTTGCTGCTTTAAGCAACTTACAAATTTGCAACTTTAGACTCCTCCAAACTAATGAGTACATCTAATGACCTCTAAACCCACACAAATGGCATACAAATAGCCTTATTACATCGAAAAAAATCCATTCTTTCACAATCATATACAAATTCACAAATTTGCCTTCTTCAAAGGCTATAAAGACAACTTCTAGTGCAAGATTGAAATTTTCACATTTTTTTATCACTAGAACCAAAAGTCACCCTAAAACATACCTAATGGTCTTAATTGACCTTATTTAAGACAAAGCATGCTCAAAATTCCCACAACAACCTATTGACCAACCTATTGACCATCAAATAATCACTAAAACCACTGAACTAGAACTTCTTCATCAAATGAAGGAACAAGGTGGTCTGCACCAATGATCATACATTTTTTGTGTGGAATACTCAAACTTCTCAACCGTCATTTGTATGTTTCTCTTTTCTAGTGTTTTTCATGCCATCATAAGGGATCAAGCCAGTTGAATGCAAGTCGGATCGATTCCATGTGTTTGGGTGTGAAAGAGGACCATGCCTAGCGTAAACCTACCTATCGGGATGCGTTGGAGCAGTTAGTTTGGTCACATGAATTGCAAAATGAATGTTGCACCACTTTGCAACTTTGCATAACTTGAATTTGACACTTTTTCCATGAAGTGAAAATCCATCACCACGGGAAAACCACTTTGAGATAGCCAAAACTAAGAGAGGTTTTTGTAGAGGCGCCCAACAAAATCCTATAGGATCAGACGAGAAGTTTCTAAGCATCATGGTATCTGAATAATAGCATGCTGAAGTTTGCAGCCATTTTTCACTTAGGACCCTTAAGGGATTGATCTAGTGGAATGTAGCTCAGAGCGATTCCACATGTTTCAGTGCAAAACAAGACCATGCATAGCATTAAAATACCTATTCGGACACGTTGGAGCAGTTAGTTTAGTCAAACGAGTTGCAAAACAAAATTTGCACCACTTTGCAACTTTGCACAACTTGAATTTGACACTTTTTCCATCAAGTGAAAATCTGCCGCCATGGGAAAACTACTCCGAGATAGCCAAAACTGAGAGAGGTTTTTGTAGACGGGCCCAACATAATCCTATAGAATTAGATGAAAAGTTTCTAAGTGTCACGGTATCCGAGTAATAGCATGCTGAAGTTTGCAACCATTTTGCACTTTGGACCCTTAAGGGATCGATCCGGTGGAACATAGCTCAGAGTGATTCCACATGTTTCGGTGTGAAAGAGGACTATACCTAGTGTAAACATACCTATTTGGATGCATTGGAATAGTCCACTTGGTCACATGAGTTGCAGAGCAAAATTTGCACCACTTTGCAACTTTGCACTGCTTGCATTTGACGCTTTTTCCATCAAGTGAAAATCCATCGCCACAAAAAAACCACTCCAAGATAGCCAAAATTGAGAGAGGTTTTTGTAGAGGGGCCCGATGCCATCCTATAGGATTAGACGAGAAGTTTCTAAGCATCACAATATCTGAGTAATAGGATGCTGAAGTTTGCAACCATTTTGCACTTTGGACCCTTAAGGGATCGATCTGGTGGAACGTAGCTCAGAGTGATTCCGCATGTTTCAATGTAAAACAAGACCATGCATAGAATAAAAATACCTATTCGGATGCGTTGGAGTAGTTAGTTTGGTCACACGAGTTGCAGAACAAAAGTTGCACCACTTTGCAACTTTGCACAACTTGAATTTGACACTTTCTCCATCAAGTCAAAATTCACCGCCACGGGAAAACCGCTCTGAGATAGCCAAAACTGAGAGAGGTTTTTGTAGAGGGGCCCAACATGGTTGTTTAGGATCAGACGAGAAGTTTTGAAGCATCACAATATCCGAGTAATAGCATGCTAAAGTTTGCAACCATTTTGCACTTTGGACCCTTAAGGGATAGATCTGGTGGAACATAGCTCAAAGCAATTTCGCGTGTTTCAATGTGAAAGAGGACCATGCCAAGCATAAAAATACCTATTTGGATGTGTTGGAATTGTCCGCTTGGTCACACGAGTTGCAAAGTGAAAGTTGCACCACTTTGCAACTTTGCATAGCTTGAATTTGACACTTTTTCCATCAAGTGAAAATCTGCTGCCATGGGAAAACCACTCCAAGATAGCTGAAATCGAAAGAGGTTTTTGTAGAGGGGCCAAACAAAATCCTGTAGGATCAAATGAGAAGTTTCTAAGTGTCATAGTATTCGAGTAATAGCATGTTGAAGTTTGCAGCCATTTTGCACTTTGGACCCTTAAGGGATCGATTCTTTGGAACATAGCTCAAAGCGATTCCGGGTGTTTCGGTGCAAAAGAGGACAATGTGTAGCATAAAAATACCTATTCAGATGTGTTGGTACAATCCACTTGGTCACATGAGTTGCAGAGTGAAAGTTGCACCACTTTGTAACTTTGCACAACTTGAATTTGACACTTTTTCCATCAAGTGAAAATCCACTGCCACGGGAAAACCACTCCAAGATAGCTGAAATCGAGAGAGGTTTTTGTAGAGGGGCCCAACGCAATCCTGTAGAATCATATGAGAAATTTCTAAGGATTGTGGTAACCAAGGAATAACATGATGAAGTTTACAACCATTTTGCACTTTGCACCCTTAAGGGATCAATCTAGTGGAATGTAGCTCAGAGCGATTCCACGTGTTTCGGTGTGAAAGAGGACCATGCCTACCATAAAAATACCTGTTCTAATGTGTTGGAATAGTCCACTTGGTCACACAAGTTGCAAAACAAAATTTGCACTAGTTTGCAACTTTGCACTGCTTGCATTTGATGTTTTTTCCAAAACTACTTCAAGATAGCCAAAACTGAGAGTTTTTTTTGTAGAGGGGCCCAACAGGATCTTGTAGGATCAGATGAGAAGTTTATAAGAATCACGGTATCCAATTAATAGCATGTTGAAGTTTGCAGCCATTTTGCACTTTGGACCCTTAAGGGATCGATCTGGTGGAACATAGCTTGGAGCGATTCCGTGTGTTTCAGTGTGAAAGAGGAACATGCATAGTGTAAAAATACCTATTTGGATGCATTGGAGCAGTTAGTTTGGTCACATAAGTTGTAGAGCGAAAGTTGCACCACTTTGCAACTTTGCACAACTTGAATTTGACACTTTTTCCATCAAGTGAAAATCTGCCGCCACGGGAAAACTACTCCAAGATAGCCAATACCGAGAGAGTTTTTTCTAGAGGGGCCCAACACAATCCTGTTGGATCATACGAGAAATTTATTAGTGAAATGGAATAATTTTTATGGGGTTTGTGTTGCTGCCCCTGTAGATTTTGATGGAAAAGGGCATGAAAAATGAGGTTTCACCCTAGGGTTTGATAAAATATTGCATGTAGAGGTTGGGTGATTGTCTTTTGAGTTTGTGTAGGTGATTTTAGGAAGTTTTAAGGTGGTGGAATGTTCTGGTAAGGTGTGGAACCATTCTTTTCAATAAACCCTCCTTATACTAGTATAAAATAAGGGTTTTGGTTTGGCATGGTGGTGTGAGTTTGTCCTGAGACAAATTGTGGATCTGAGGGTTTGGATACATGATAATTTATGCCTCAACAAGTTAAGGGGGTTCTTGAATGTTTAAAGGTATGTTCCTTTGTTTTTTGAATTCCCCTACACAAATAAACACACACACCTAAAACATCCTAATTCGACCTTACATGCTTTATATCACTTCTCTAATCACCTAATGACCTCTTTGAGACTTTGAATAAATTACATATAACATTTACATGACCTTTTTCACATTGTTTACATTTCAAAATTCAAAATTTGCAAATTTTCCTATTGAAGGCATTTACAGAACAAGGTGCTACTACACCAAACATGAACTCCAAAATTACAATATTTGAGTAAATATCATTATGTAAGTAAATCTCATTACAATGCCTTAGGTACTTCGTTCTCACAAATCTGTTACAATGTCACTCAAATATTCGAGATTCTGTTTAAATGTCTACATCATAGGTGCTCATTATGAGGTTAACATCAATTGAGTAACTTCATATTCCCTCGCTAAGCTTCACATGCTCTTTTATAATGGCTTGAAATCAGACTTGAGATTTGTCAAGATCATCAAAATAAGGATGTTGTGTTGCTTTTTTGGCTGAGATTCTCTTTGATGGCTCATAAATCAACATTTTCTGCAACGAGAGATCAATCAATATTTAGTAGTTTACTTACAAATATGCAAAGTAAAAGAGAAAAATAAACAGCATCCAGAATGGAAATGAAATAAAAATAGATGGAAGGCACTTACAGATAGGCATGTAGGTCTCACAAGTTAGTCACTCCTGGTCATACATCTTCACTGAGAATTCCAACATACCTATTGCACACAACACCTCTCATGAATAGAGTAAGTTGAAATTTTAGATGCTCTTATAATGTATACATCATAGCTGCTCATGATAAGGTTAACTTCAAATGAATAACTTGAAAGTCCCTCACCAAGATTTGCACACACTTTTCTAATGGCTTAAAATCATGATTGAGATTTGTCAAGATCATCAAAATAAGGATGTTGCATTGCTTTTCTGGCTAACATTCTCTTGGTTGGCTCATATATCTGCATTTTTTGCAAGGGGACACCAATCATTGTTTAGTATGTTATTTACAAATACGCAAAGTAAAATAAGATGATAGAATTGGCATCAAACAAATTAATGTGCATACAAGCATAAATTAATAAGAACCAATGTGCATATACTGACAAATTAATCCAATGAACCATCTGGGTCTGCTCTACTTTTTATTGTGTCAAGTATTGCCTCATGGTCAGACTCACAGACCTTCCACAAGGTCTTCTTCAAAGGTCTACCCCCATATTTGGTCAAACAAACATTGGATGCCATGATAAGGTTCGAGTAATGAAGAATCTTACAATGCATGTCAAAGTCCTGAAATAGCCAATGTTTAACACTTGAATGTGGGTACCTACTAAGCCATGTTCCAGTAAGCACAACTAAGCCTGTAGGGTATTCGATGTTTTCTCCATCTATAACTGGGGCCTCCAATTTCTTTTTGGCCTCAACACAATGACACAAGTAATAGTCTATTCCCTCTTCATTGTATTCATTTGCAATAGCTACATAAACATGCCCTGCATTGATATGTGCAGAAAACATCTTGAAATTTTTCAACATTACGAATACAGTACAAAGTAAGATAACGATATGGAATTTCAACAACTTAGCAAGTAGATATATCACCTGGTTGAACTAGATCTAATACATGGTCAAGGTCGACCGATGATTCCATCTATGTTAGTTCCAATGCCGTCGGAGGGTGATACGTGTGAATTGGGCTAAGATAACTTATCAACCATATGTCATCCACTCCCCTGACTCACAATCATTGCAGGCTTGCATTGTACATGAAGAACAAAAGCATGCCATCTTTTGTGTATCGATACTCTATGAACCTGCATTTGAGCTAAGGAAAGAGTGTACCTCACTCGATCCTGTTAGTGTAAAACAGTCCTCATATGGTGCAATGTTAGTATCATCCATCAACCAGAAAAATCTACGAACTGAAGACATGCCTTCATTACCTGGACCCATCGAAGCATTACACCACTCGACAATTGATTTTGCATCTGTCAACTTTGCACTGTCTTTATACTTTAACTCTTCTCATGCTAATGCTCTTTTCACACATGCTCTTGCACCATCATGCTCCCCCTTTCCATGTCTGGCCTCACAAAAGTTCCACACATGTTGAACACCTATAATTACATGCATCCTACACAACCAGTAGATGGTGTTCGTCCATATTCACTTCTTCTAGATGGTGTCCATCCATATTCACTTGTGCTTAATGGTGTCCCTTCATATTCACTTTTCGTAGAGGTTGTGTCTCCAAATACGGTATCTGAATCTATCTTACGATGATTCTTTCGCATTTGTTCCTTTTGTGCTGCCAATTCCCATTCTTTTTCTGATGGTCGAGGTTCCTCTTCAATTGGCTTGTTTTCATCAATTGTTTCCAATTTCTTATTTTCATGATATGCTGCCACCCAAACTCTCTCCTTTTATTTAAAGGTTTCATTCTCTCCATTTGTTAGTTTCCTCTTTGTCTTTCTCTTCGGCATGGCAGATAATTTTATCTGTACCATGGTAATGAGACGAATATTAGTTTGTAAAAAATGTATCCATTCAAGTAAATTGAAAAATATGTCATTCAAGGCTTCATTTAAATAATACTTACAATCATCCTGTAAAAAGGTTAACCTAGGATAGACAAATGTGACATGATTTTTTTCAATCACGAATTCCTTAAAGAAAAGTGGTAAAGTGGCATGCCATGATTGCAAGATAGGCTCAAAATGGAAGCATGGACATTTGCAGGCAAAATTGTGAAGAGATAAGTTAGTTAAAAAGTTACAAAAATAGTTAGATACGTTGGGGGAGTTGATTTTGAAGGGAAATAAGATAAATATCATGTAAGTTACAATTATAATGAGTGTAATGGCATTGTGAGTGTTTGATAAGTTTGTGGTGCAGGAGCACCTTGACAATCTATGCTTCCATTTTGAAATTTGATTCAATTTTGGGTATCTCCATGTTGTAAGAGGGTCACTAAAGACATTTTACATGTATGGGAATCATTAGGAGGTTTAATGTTTAAGTCCTATGTATATTTTGTAAAGTTGTCACTATTTGCAAAAGTTGCACAAATAAATTTTTTTGAAAAGTTACAAAAACTATGAAATAGGGAAGGTGAAAATTCATATGGGCTTATTTTCACTTGGAGGAACTTGGAAGTTGATAAGACATGTATTTAATGCATTTATAAGGCCTCATGTACGTTTGGAAAGTTGCGGGTGATTGAATATCTGATTTTGAATGAATAAACACACTATTTTCTTTAGAATTTCATTGTTTCAGGCTCTTGTACGAATTTGTACAGGCATGAATGCTTGTTTGGATGTTTTTAAGTGTTTTTACACTCAATCACCTCCCACATACAATTTTTTTCATGCATTCTTCTTAACGTTTGAGTCAGATATAGCAATTTTTCTCTAAAACTGTCAAACCCTCTGTTAGGGTAAACAATGAACTTGAGAAATTGTGTTTCTCCCATTGTACTTAGTGAAATTTATCAATTTTGGTGTAAAAAATCCTCGTGGCATGTAATTTCATATTTCAAAGGTTACCAATCATATGGTGAGGACTAAGGTGTGAAGACTTGACTGTAAAACTATGTTTAGACTGGTAAAATAGGGAACTGTGAAGCTTAGAGCTTAGGGTTTATGGAAATGTGTTTGGAAATGAACTTCTAATGGACTTATAAGCTTGGGAAGGTCAAATGAAAGGTATTTTATGTATTGGTTATGAGTTTTTGGTGTTGGGGGTAGCAAAACCAATAAGACCTGTTTGCACTAAGGCTTAGTTAGGCTTATTCTTAGACTGAAACAACTAGTTTCCAAGCATTTTCTCTGAAGGACTTAATATCCATCTTGTAATATGTTTTGTATGAGGGAAATGGGTTTCAAAAATGAGTATTATAGTCTGAAGTGTGTGCATGGTTTGGGAGATACATGTGATAGTTTGTAGATGCTTGGCTACTAGTAATGTGGACAGTCAACAAAGGAACTCAGTTTGTGTGTAAGGGAATACTTTAGAAAGGTTTCATTTTTGTTGTACTAACTCAAACAAATATTTCTTAAGAAAATAATGGTTTGGTTTTGCCTTAAGAATTATAGTTTGTGTTTGTAAACAATGGTGCCATTATGGAAGATTTAAGACAACTTGTGAATGACTTGTTGAAAAGCTTGTTCCCCTCCAAACTTCAATTGTATATCAGTTTTCAATGGAATTCAAACTTCAATTGATATTATATCTCTTTCAATGTGGAAAATATTCTATTTCATGCAAAGGTGGTAGAAAGATCATGGAAAAGGTGATGGAATGTGAAAAACATACTTGCACACTTCAAAACATCATCAAAAAGCTACTTTTTGTTCGAGCACGTGCATAACCAAGAGAATATGTAGACTGTGGGCCTTGACATCACAGGTATATTTAGTTTTTTTACCATTTTTAGTGGAATACAAAATGCGCTCATGTTATAACTTGAGCACATTATTTCTTCCTAAAACGGTAGCATCTCTACTTCTTCAAAATGCGCACGCGTTATATGAAATATGGTTTTCTTAATATATTTCTTTTTATCCCTCTTTGTCTATACCCTCTATCCTAATTCTATATCTCTCCCCTGCACCCTTATAGTAGAGGAGATAGAGGTGTGTGTGTGTGTGTGTGTGTGTGTGTGTGTGTGAGAGAGAGAGAGAGAGAGAGAGAGAGAGAGAGAGAGAGAGAGAGAGAGAGAGAGAGAGAGAGAGAGAGAGAGAGAGAGAGAGAGAGAGAGGAGAGAGAGAGAGAGAGGAGGAGAGAGAGAGAGAGAGAGAGAGAGAGAGAGAGAGGACAGGCAGGAGTGGAGGAGAGAGGGCTAGTGGAGAGAAAAAAGAGAGAGTGGACAGAAAGAGGGAGAGAGAGAGAGGAGGGAGAGTGAGGAGTGAGTGGAGAGGAGAGAGGAAGAGCTGAGAGAAAGGAGAGAAAGAGGGAGAGGAGGGAGTGGAGGAGAGGAAATGAGTGGAAGGAGGAGAGTGGAGTGGACAGTGAAGTGAGGAAGAGACAGATGGAGGGAGAGGAAGAGAGAGAGAGGAAGGAGACAAAGAGGTGAGGAGAGAAAGGAGAGAAAGGAGGAGGAAGACTGGGGAGAGAAAGAGAGAGGAAAGGAGTGGAGGGAGAGGGGAGGGAGGGAGGGGTGGAGAGGAGGGAGAGGGAGAGAGAAAGTGGAAAGGAGACAAAGAGAGTGGAGGAAAGATGGAGAGAGGAGTGGAGGAGAGAGGAAGAGTGGAGAGGAAAGGAGAGAGGGAGGGAGTGGAGGAGAGAGAGAGAGAGAGAGAGGAAGAGGAGAGGAAAGAGAGGGAGAGGAAAGAGGAGAGGGAAGGGGGAAGGAAGGAAGGAGGAGTGGATGGAGAGAGAGAGAGAGAGAGAGAGAGAGAGAGGGGAGGGGAGAGAGGAGGAATGGAGAGAGGGAGGGAGAGGAAAAGAGGGGAGAGAGGAAGGAGGAGGATATGGAGAGAAAGAGGAGAGAGAGGGGAGATAAAGAGGGAGGGAGGAGGAGGGAGACAGACTTGAGAGGGATGGAAGGAGAGAGGGGAGAGAGAGGGAGAGAGGAGAGAGAGAGAGGGAGAGAGAGGGAGAGAGAGGGAGAGAGGGGGGAGAGAGAGGGAGAGAGAGGGAGAGAGGGGGGAGGGAGGGAGTGGGGGAGTGGGAGGGAGAGGAACAGGAGAGGGAAGAGTGAGCAAGAGTGAGTGGGAGAAAGAGATAGTGGGAGAGATGGAGATATAGAGGGAGGGAGAGATGGACTAAGAGAGAGATAAAGGGTAGAGGGTTAACCTCAACACTTAAACCCTTAAACCCTAAACTCTAAAACCCTCTACCCTCTACCCTCTACCCTCATCCCAATACTCTCTACCCTAAACCCTAATCCCTCAACCCCTATACCCTCTTAATCCCTCAACCCTAAAATTTCAATATTTAAACCCTAATCCCTCAACCCCTATACCCTCTACTCTATAACCTCTTAATCCCTCAACCCTCAACCCTAAACCCTTAAACCCTAACCGATAAACCCTCTACCCTCTACCGTCAATCCTCTAACCTCTACTCTCAACCCTAATCCCCCAACCCTTAAACCCACTTAGTAAACTCTCTAACCTAATCCCCCAACCCTCTTGACCCTTAAACCCTCAACCCTCAATTCTCAACCCTCAACCCTTAATCCCTCAACCCTCAATCCTTAAACCCTAAACCCTCTACCCCTATACCCTCTACCCCTTGCATTGGATCCTGAATCTAATCCTTCAACCATATACCCTCAAACCTATACCCTAAACCCTCTACCCTCAACCAAGTAAACCCTTAATCCTAAACCCTTAACCCTCAACCCTTAAACCCTAATCTCTCAATCCCTATACCCTCTACTCTATAACCTCTTAATCCCTCAACCCTAAACCCTATACCCTTAAACCCTAACCCATAAACCCTCTACCCTCTACCGTCAATCCTCTACCCTCTACCATCAACCCTAATCCCCCAAACCTTAAACCCACTTAGTAAACTCTCTACCCTAATCCATCAACCCTCTTGACCCTTAAATCCTCAACCCTTAAACCCTTAAACACTCAACCCTAAACCCTTGACCCTCAACCCTCAACCCTTAAACCCTAAACTCTAAAACCCTCTACTCTCTACCCTCTACCCTCTACTCCTTACCCTAAACCCTAATCCATCAGCCCTAATCCCTCAACCCTTACATTGCTAAATCCAAGAAAAATATCTACCCTAATCCCTAAACCCTCAACCCTTAATCTGTCAACCCTTATAACCTCTACCCTATATATTGGACCCTCAACCCTAATCCCTCAACCCTATAACCTATACCCTCAACCCTCAACCCTCAACCTTAAACCCTCAATCTTCAACCCTCAAACCTTAAACCCTAAACCCTTAAACCCTCTACCCTCTACCCTATACATTAAACCCTCAAGCCTCAATTCTCAAGCCTCAACCCTTAATCCCTCAACCCTCAATCCTTAAAACCTAAACCCTCTACCCCTCTACCCTCTACCCCTTACATTGGACCCTGAACTTAATCCTTCAACCATATACCCTCAAACCTATACCCTAAACCCACTACCCTTAACCCTAAATCCTTCAACCCTAAACCCTTAAACCTTCTACCCTATTCCCTTAACCAAATACCCTCTACCATCGACCCTATTCCCTCAACCCTCAAACCTTAAACCATAATACCCTAGAAACCATCAACCCTATAGGTCCTCCACCCTAATCTCTCAACCCTATACCCTCAACCCCTATCACTTTCTCTCTATCTATAATTATCACCTCTCCCTCCCTCCCTCCTACCCTCTCTAATTGTCTCTATCTATCGTCTCCCTCTTTCTACGTACCTCTCGTTCAATCAATCCTTACCACCCTCTCTCGCTCCCTGTATCCATCTCTCTCTATTTCCCTCCCACTCTATCCCACTCTTTCCCACTCCCTCTCTCTCCCTCTCTCTCATGTCTCTCCCTCCCACCCTCCCTCTCTCTCAGGTGTCTCCGTCTGAAAACCTATCTAGGTAACTCTTTCTCTGTCTCTCTCCCCTCTCTCTATCTATCCCTTCCACCCTACCTAGATAAGTCCCTCTAAATCCACCCCCATCTTTCTCTACCTCTATCAGGTCACTCCCTCCCACACCCTCTCCCTCTCTCAGGTCTCTCACTCACACTCCCTCTCTTTCACACTCCCTCTCACTACCTATCTCTCAAGTATCTCCCTCTCACCCCCCTCACAATCTCAAGTCTCTCCCTTTGGAACCCTACCTACATAACTCTTTTTTTCTCTCCATCTCTCTCTTTGTCTCTCTCAATTCACTCTCCCATTCCCCCTCTCTCTCTCCCTCCCTCTATCCCTCCCACTCTACCTATCTAGGTCCCTCTCACTCCAATCCCTTATCTCCCACTCTCTCTCTCCCTTAAACTCTCACTTCCACCCTCTCTCCATCTCTCAAGACTCTCTCTCTCTAAATTCTCCCTCCCTTTAAATACATACGTAAATACATACATACAAGCATAATACATATGTACATATAATCCTACATCCATACAAGCATACATACATGTGTAGATACAATCTTACATACATATATACAATATATATGCATTGATACATACAGGCATACGTACATACATACAAGCATGCATACATGACATACAAGCATACATGTACATACAAACATACAAACATATCAGGATACATTCAATATATTGGCATTTAACATAAAGGAGGACATAACGCGAGCATGTTATAACGCGCTTGCGTTATGTCTTAGTTGACATGTTTCCTGCAGAAGCAAAAACAATGTCAAAACTGAAATATAATGCGAGCGCGTTATAGCGCGCTCACGTTATATCTTGCTTTCATAATTCTCGAGCCTTAGGCTTGGTATTTTCCTTGGAATACCAACCCAAATGCTTGGAAGGCATTCCCAATGACTAGAGACGTGTTTTAAAAAAATCTACCATATTTCACATAATCGAGTTCGTGCTCACCGTCAGGATTGCACGTGGTTCAATATCGAAAAAATCGAACACATGGGTAATGTTGGGTTCTCTCTTAGCTATCCAACGATGTAATTTTTTTCACTTTCTAAGATTTTTAATCTTTTCATCCATAATTTATTTTATTTGTATGTCTTTTTTTTGCCAAAAAGTAGTGTTTGGTATTTTTTTCGTTATAAATTAACTGTTCATCGCATTTTCAAATAAATTACATTTTTATAAACTAGATTCCATTCTACAAATTAAAAAAAAATAAAAAATCAAATCAATTACTTTCCAAAATTTGTAGGTGTAGCACGGCCAAAATTTTGTTTTTCACGAATTGTCCACTTCGAAAATTAGTAAAAAATCGGACTTTCATTAAAAAGTTATCAGAAAAATCTTGCATCAACTACATACTATTAGCTAACTTATGACCGTTGCAATTATAAAAATACTAAAAAAAAGTTTACTGTACGAGGGTCGTACAAGAGTTGCTATGTTATGTTTTTCTGACAAAAACAACACAAATTTGTGTACGTCCCTCTTTTGAACCCCTTAATATCAACGATTTTAAAAATAAATTAGTAAATTAGAAAGTAGACTTAGAGCAATTCGATCCTTGTTTTTGTTCCATCTCAAAATTTTGAGTGTAACTATCCTCAATTTTACGTCCAAGGTCAGTATTTCTTGATTTCAGAAAAAAGTTGTCCACCTTACCCCTTTGCATTCTTTAAATCTGAAAAATACAAACAAAATTAGTCATTTTGCATATCATTTACATAGAATTACATCATATTCATTTTCATTTGGAAAATTGAAACAAAATTGCATATCAAATTAGGTGTTCTAGGTTATCATTTTGTCACATTTTGCATTTGCATTCAACCTTCATTTAATAGAAAATTAAAACTATAAATTGTTGTATTAGATCAGAATCTGGAAACCATTGAAATCAACTCAGAAATTTGTAAAAATTTGTTTAAAAACCCTCACCTAGGACCCATTTTCTGTAGGGAAAATGAGTCCCTAATCAGGGTCATATATTATAATTTTTTGGGCATTAGAACGTTCATTTTTACATTTATGTTTGTTGTTTTCATAGTTCTATTCCTGTTTGTAGAATTTTTGTTTCTTCATTTTGGGCATATTTAGCTTCATTTGATAAAGTTAGTGCATTATGTGATTTCAAAAGTGCATTCATAAAAAAATATTTTTCAAGTTTTTGTATAGTGTAATTATAAAATTGCTTTGTTTAGAATTTAAAAATTGCATTTACATTCTAGGTCATTGCATGTTGTATTTTACCCTCTTTCCATTTTTGGTTGACATTAAGTTTGTGAAACTTGTATGAGTTTTACAGCTTTGTATCCTATTAGCAACATTATTTTAAGACGTGGTTTGAGACACATGTCATCCCATGATACACCATTTGTCATGGATCTTGGATTTTCTAACTCTCTTTTTAATAGTGTTGATAATTAACCCTGTATAGATCATAACCTGCATACCTTATTTCTAATGACTTCCTTACCTACAACCAATATGCATTGTGTTTTTGATGACCCGCAAGAAAACATAAGAAGAATAGATGAAGGCTTAGAAAAATGCAAAATCTTGTGATTCCTGATGCAACTACTATGATAGCTAACCTAAGAAAGATGCTTAAGAGTGAACATGGAATACAAATTTTCTATGGCCTTGTTGACCTCCTTAATGAGATTCAAATATCAAGAGAATGATAACATACATACCTCGGTCAACTTTATTGAAGCTAAACCTCGTAAGAACCAAGCCAAAATGTCCCTTGATATTGCTTTCTCACAAAAAGACAATCAAACACATGCACCTAATGGTCCTCTTTACATAGCTAGAAGAATCAGTGACAAGCCTACTAATGGGATATTAATTGATCCCATTTGTGTGGAGAATGTGATCATTGAAGAATTCCTATTTTTGTCTGAACATTATCAAGATACATATGAAAGTGATTAGTGTTAAAAGGGGAGATCTACATAGAACATCACTCTTTCTCCAGCTAACATTTAATAATTTCCTAAGAACCCTAATAGGATTCACTATCAAACTCTTAAGGTGAGCCAATACAAAATTAGGAGGACTTAGGAGGGGGTGTTCTTTCATATTTAAGGGGTTAACCACCAAGGAAATGGCTGGAAAAGATAATGTTTGAAAACACACTATCATATGCAAAACACTTAAAATGAGTGAAATGAAGCTTATAAATACTAAAAATGAACAACTCCAAGTTAGGGTATGTGTACCTAGGAAACTTGAAGATGCAAATAGGATTCTAGAAATGTAAAATGACTACCAAAATATGCCTTGGAGGACTAAGACACCGTTGCTACCATCTTAGCTCCATTGCTATTTTTCGAGCCAAACACATAATCTTCGGATAATAGAATAGAATCCCAAAGAATTTCTAAAATATTCCACTTGGAGGACTAAGATGCCTTTGCTACTGTCTTAGTCCCGATCTAAATTTTTGAAAAGTGTTAATGTGGTCCTGAGATCCTAGATCTGTAGTTGTTTCCTCTCGGATCTCAGGTTCTGCAACAGTTAGATTTGACCTATAGATGAGTTTCCATGAAGATGAAAAATTTGTAATGCAACTTTTCATCTTTGACAACTTTGCACTCCAAGTGATCTTCCTTGGAAAAATGTGTTGATTATTAGTGAATGGGGGTTTTCCCTAGTCAAACCCCTTGTAGGTAATTAAACCAAATGATGAAATGAATGAAATGAAGCATGAAACATGAAATATGTAAATGATATCACCTTGGATGATGTCTTGTGAAGCAAACCTGTAATCTACCAT
>CM021102.1:420078996-420417057 GCA_007115665.2 Sequoiadendron giganteum | reverse complement strand
GAAAGAGAGAGGGAGGGAGGGAGGGAGGGAGGGAGAGAGAGAGGGGGAGGGAGAGGGATAGGGAGAGAGAGGGAGAGTGGGAGAGTGGGAGGGAGAGGGAGTGGGAGAGAAATAAGGAGAGAGGGAGGGAGAGGGAGTGGGAGAGATGGAGATAGAGAGGGAGGGAGAGAGGGGAAGAGTGGGAGAGAGAGAGAGTGGGAAAGAGTGGGAGAGTGGGAGAAGGGGAGAGTGGGAGAGTGGGAGAAAGAGATAGTGGGAGAGATGGAGATATAGAGGGAGGGAGAGATGGACTAAGAGAGAGATAAAGGGTAGAGGGTTAACCTCAACACTTAAACCCTTAAACCCTAAACTCTAAAACCCTCTACCCTCTACCCTCTACCCTCATCCCAATACTCTCTACCCTAAACCCTAATCCCTCAACCCCTATACCCTCTTAATCCCTCAACCCTAAAATTTCAATATTTAAACCCTAATCCCTCAACCCCTATACCCTCTACTCTATAACCTCTTAATCCCTCAACCCTCAACCCTAAACCCTTAAACCCTAACCGATAAACCCTCTACCCTCTACCGTCAATCCTCTAACCTCTACTCTCAACCCTAATCCCCCAACCCTTAAACCCACTTAGTAAACTCTCTAACCTAATCCCCCAACCCTCTTGACCCTTAAACCCTCAACCCTCAATTCTCAACCCTCAACCCTTAATCCCTCAACCCTCAATCCTTAAACCCTAAACCCTCTACCCCTATACCCTCTACCCCTTGCATTGGATCCTGAATCTAATCCTTCAACCATATACCCTCAAACCTATACCCTAAACCCTCTACCCTCAACCAAGTAAACCCTTAATCCTAAACCCTTAACCCTCAACCCTTAAACCCTAATCTCTCAATCCCTATACCCTCTACTCTATAACCTCTTAATCCCTCAACCCTAAACCCTATACCCTTAAACCCTAACCCATAAACCCTCTACCCTCTACCGTCAATCCTCTACCCTCTACCATCAACCCTAATCCCCCAAACCTTAAACCCACTTAGTAAACTCTCTACCCTAATCCATCAACCCTCTTGACCCTTAAATCCTCAACCCTTAAACCCTTAAACACTCAACCCTAAACCCTTGACCCTCAACCCTCAACCCTTAAACCCTAAACTCTAAAACCCTCTACTCTCTACCCTCTACCCTCTACTCCTTACCCTAAACCCTAATCCATCAGCCCTAATCCCTCAACCCTTACATTGCTAAATCCAAGAAAAATATCTACCCTAATCCCTAAACCCTCAACCCTTAATCTGTCAACCCTTATAACCTCTACCCTATATATTGGACCCTCAACCCTAATCCCTCAACCCTATAACCTATACCCTCAACCCTCAACCCTCAACCTTAAACCCTCAATCTTCAACCCTCAAACCTTAAACCCTAAACCCTTAAACCCTCTACCCTCTACCCTATACATTAAACCCTCAAGCCTCAATTCTCAAGCCTCAACCCTTAATCCCTCAACCCTCAATCCTTAAAACCTAAACCCTCTACCCCTCTACCCTCTACCCCTTACATTGGACCCTGAACTTAATCCTTCAACCATATACCCTCAAACCTATACCCTAAACCCACTACCCTTAACCCTAAATCCTTCAACCCTAAACCCTTAAACCTTCTACCCTATTCCCTTAACCAAATACCCTCTACCATCGACCCTATTCCCTCAACCCTCAAACCTTAAACCATAATACCCTAGAAACCATCAACCCTATAGGTCCTCCACCCTAATCTCTCAACCCTATACCCTCAACCCCTATCACTTTCTCTCTATCTATAATTATCACCTCTCCCTCCCTCCCTCCTACCCTCTCTAATTGTCTCTATCTATCGTCTCCCTCTTTCTACGTACCTCTCGTTCAATCAATCCTTACCACCCTCTCTCGCTCCCTGTATCCATCTCTCTCTATTTCCCTCCCACTCTATCCCACTCTTTCCCACTCCCTCTCTCTCCCTCTCTCTCATGTCTCTCCCTCCCACCCTCCCTCTCTCTCAGGTGTCTCCGTCTGAAAACCTATCTAGGTAACTCTTTCTCTGTCTCTCTCCCCTCTCTCTATCTATCCCTTCCACCCTACCTAGATAAGTCCCTCTAAATCCACCCCCATCTTTCTCTACCTCTATCAGGTCACTCCCTCCCACACCCTCTCCCTCTCTCAGGTCTCTCACTCACACTCCCTCTCTTTCACACTCCCTCTCACTACCTATCTCTCAAGTCTCTCCCTCTCACCCCCCTCACACTCTCAAGTCTCTGCCTTTGGCACCCTACCTACATAACTCTCTTTTTCTCTCTGTCTCTCTCCCCCCCCCTCTCTCTCTTTGTCTCTCTCAATTCACTCTCCCATTCCCCCTCTCTCTCTCCCTCCCTCTATCCCTCCCACTCTACCTATCTAGGTCCCTCTCACTCCAATCCCTTATCTCCCACTCTCTCTCTCCCTTAAACTCTCACTTCCACCCTCTCTCCATCTCTCAAGACTCTCTCTCTCTAAATTCTCCCTCCCTTTAAATACATACGTAAATACATACATACAAGCATAATACATATGTACATATAATCCTACATCCATACAAGCATACATACATGTGTAGATACAATCTTACATACATATATACAATATATATGCATTGATACATACAGGCATACGTACATACATACAAGCATGCATACATGACATACAAGCATACATGTACATACAAACATACAAACATATCAGGATACATTCAATATATTGGCATTTAACATAAAGGAGGACATAACGCGAGCATGTTATAACGCGCTTGCGTTATGTCTTAGTTGACATGTTTCCTGCAGAAGCAAAAACAATGTCAAAACTGAAATATAATGCGAGCGCGTTATAGCGCGCTCACGTTATATCTTGCTTTCATAATTCTCGAGCCTTAGGCTTGGTATTTTCCTTGGAATACCAACCCAAATGCTTGGAAGGCATTCCCAATGACTAGAGACGTGTTTTAAAAAAATCTACCATATTTCACATAATCGAGTTCGTGCTCACCGTCAGGATTGCACGTGGTTCAATATCGAAAAAATCGAACACATGGGTAATGTTGGGTTCTCTCTTAGCTATCCAACGATGTAATTTTTTTCACTTTCTAAGATTTTTAATCTTTTCATCCATAATTTATTTTATTTGTATGTCTTTTTTTTGCCAAAAAGTAGTGTTTGGTATTTTTTTCGTTATAAATTAACTGTTCATCGCATTTTCAAATAAATTACATTTTTATAAACTAGATTCCATTCTACAAATTAAAAAAAAATAAAAAATCAAATCAATTACTTTCCAAAATTTGTAGGTGTAGCACGGCCAAAATTTTGTTTTTCACGAATTGTCCACTTCGAAAATTAGTAAAAAATCGGACTTTCATTAAAAAGTTATCAGAAAAATCTTGCATCAACTACATACTATTAGCTAACTTATGACCGTTGCAATTATAAAAATACTAAAAAAAAGTTTACTGTACGAGGGTCGTACAAGAGTTGCTATGTTATGTTTTTCTGACAAAAACAACACAAATTTGTGTACGTCCCTCTTTTGAACCCCTTAATATCAACGATTTTAAAAATAAATTAGTAAATTAGAAAGTAGACTTAGAGCAATTCGATCCTTGTTTTTGTTCCATCTCAAAATTTTGAGTGTAACTATCCTCAATTTTACGTCCAAGGTCAGTATTTCTTGATTTCAGAAAAAAGTTGTCCACCTTACCCCTTTGCATTCTTTAAATCTGAAAAATACAAACAAAATTAGTCATTTTGCATATCATTTACATAGAATTACATCATATTCATTTTCATTTGGAAAATTGAAACAAAATTGCATATCAAATTAGGTGTTCTAGGTTATCATTTTGTCACATTTTGCATTTGCATTCAACCTTCATTTAATAGAAAATTAAAACTATAAATTGTTGTATTAGATCAGAATCTGGAAACCATTGAAATCAACTCAGAAATTTGTAAAAATTTGTTTAAAAACCCTCACCTAGGACCCATTTTCTGTAGGGAAAATGAGTCCCTAATCAGGGTCATATATTATAATTTTTTGGGCATTAGAACGTTCATTTTTACATTTATGTTTGTTGTTTTCATAGTTCTATTCCTGTTTGTAGAATTTTTGTTTCTTCATTTTGGGCATATTTAGCTTCATTTGATAAAGTTAGTGCATTATGTGATTTCAAAAGTGCATTCATAAAAAAATATTTTTCAAGTTTTTGTATAGTGTAATTATAAAATTGCTTTGTTTAGAATTTAAAAATTGCATTTACATTCTAGGTCATTGCATGTTGTATTTTACCCTCTTTCCATTTTTGGTTGACATTAAGTTTGTGAAACTTGTATGAGTTTTACAGCTTTGTATCCTATTAGCAACATTATTTTAAGACGTGGTTTGAGACACATGTCATCCCATGATACACCATTTGTCATGGATCTTGGATTTTCTAACTCTCTTTTTAATAGTGTTGATAATTAACCCTGTATAGATCATAACCTGCATACCTTATTTCTAATGACTTCCTTACCTACAACCAATATGCATTGTGTTTTTGATGACCCGCAAGAAAACATAAGAAGAATAGATGAAGGCTTAGAAAAATGCAAAATCTTGTGATTCCTGATGCAACTACTATGATAGCTAACCTAAGAAAGATGCTTAAGAGTGAACATGGAATACAAATTTTCTATGGCCTTGTTGACCTCCTTAATGAGATTCAAATATCAAGAGAATGATAACATACATACCTCGGTCAACTTTATTGAAGCTAAACCTCGTAAGAACCAAGCCAAAATGTCCCTTGATATTGCTTTCTCACAAAAAGACAATCAAACACATGCACCTAATGGTCCTCTTTACATAGCTAGAAGAATCAGTGACAAGCCTACTAATGGGATATTAATTGATCCCATTTGTGTGGAGAATGTGATCATTGAAGAATTCCTATTTTTGTCTGAACATTATCAAGATACATATGAAAGTGATTAGTGTTAAAAGGGGAGATCTACATAGAACATCACTCTTTCTCCAGCTAACATTTAATAATTTCCTAAGAACCCTAATAGGATTCACTATCAAACTCTTAAGGTGAGCCAATACAAAATTAGGAGGACTTAGGAGGGGGTGTTCTTTCATATTTAAGGGGTTAACCACCAAGGAAATGGCTGGAAAAGATAATGTTTGAAAACACACTATCATATGCAAAACACTTAAAATGAGTGAAATGAAGCTTATAAATACTAAAAATGAACAACTCCAAGTTAGGGTATGTGTACCTAGGAAACTTGAAGATGCAAATAGGATTCTAGAAATGTAAAATGACTACCAAAATATGCCTTGGAGGACTAAGACACCGTTGCTACCATCTTAGCTCCATTGCTATTTTTCGAGCCAAACACATAATCTTCGGATAATAGAATAGAATCCCAAAGAATTTCTAAAATATTCCACTTGGAGGACTAAGATGCCTTTGCTACTGTCTTAGTCCCGATCTAAATTTTTGAAAAGTGTTAATGTGGTCCTGAGATCCTAGATCTGTAGTTGTTTCCTCTCGGATCTCAGGTTCTGCAACAGTTAGATTTGACCTATAGATGAGTTTCCATGAAGATGAAAAATTTGTAATGCAACTTTTCATCTTTGACAACTTTGCACTCCAAGTGATCTTCCTTGGAAAAATGTGTTGATTATTAGTGAATGGGGGTTTTCCCTAGTCAAACCCCTTGTAGGTAATTAAACCAAATGATGAAATGAATGAAATGAAGCATGAAACATGAAATATGTAAATGATATCACCTTGGATGATGTCTTGTGAAGCAAACCTGTAATCTACCATGTACTGGCCATGAAGAATGTAGATCTTGTATCCTTAGATTTGATGTGAACAATGGTTGTAGATAGATCTTCAATGCTACATCCACAATCTTGGCTCAACAACATGAATAGATGCACTAAACCCTTGACATGATGCTTGAATCTAGATGATGGCTCCAAATGCTTGATGAATTGCTCTTGAATGCTCTTATGAACTCAATTATGCTATGATGAATTCTCTCAGAAAATAATTAGATTGAAATGAGTGAAGGAACCTTATATTTATACTTATTCATGCTTAATATCTTGAAATTACACCACAACAAGCTGATATATGAAATCATTAATTAAAGGATGCTAAATCCTACCTGAATTTGAAATTAGACCTCAAAAATAAGCTGAGGACTAAGACGCCCTTGGTGGCTTCTTAGTCTTGATGCTCAATTCTTCGGGCACAAACTCCAAAAAGGGACCTAATTGGGAGTTTTCAGAATCAGGGTCCCAATACCCTTGGAGGAAAAAGACACCCTAGCTGGTGTCTTAGTCCCAATCCACAAATCAAGGACACATAGGAAAAAACATTAAATGATAATTTATCTTTTGATTTTTTTTGGGATTTTCCATAAAAATATATAGGTCACAGGGTTTATGGATGCTTGAAATAGGACCAATTAAGCCATAAAGGAGCATAAATAAAGCAAGGCGGGCCCAAAAAAGTGTGAAAATGCAAGGGTATGTATTTTACTACACTACATTTAGCCCCCACTTTAGTGAGAGGATGAAATTTCTTCAAACTGACACTAAAGTATCCATCCATGGAATCGAGAGGGGTTGAAATGTACAAATGTTAGTAAGATAGGATGAAAATCAATCAAGAGGGATGATTAAGCCCTCAGGATCAAGATCCTATGACAAAACAACATAGGCACAAAAGAACCCACATGCGAATGATATATGAAGCCATAATCAAATCACAAACATACACCATCAAGAATAGAAAAAGAAAAATAAAAAAGGAACAAAAAAATAAAAAAGGAAAATACCACAGATCAAGCTTCAACTAGCTGTCCAATGCGGTGAATTGGGTCTAGGCTAAAGAGGTTTACAAGTGGAATGTGTTGTCCACTATGAAAACAAAACACATGTTGACGAGGGCTAGTGGGAGCTAGTTGTCCACTAGGTGAGCCCTAAGAGGTCCATATCAACATCATACCCCCATGAATATGATATAGACAAAAGGAAAATACATGCTCACAAGGGCTAGTGAAAGCTAGGTGTTCACTAGGTGAGCCCCAAGGGGTCCATATCAAAGCCATACCTCCATTACTCTAATAGGGACAAAAGGAAAAAAGGAAAAAGCAACACAAAAAGAAAGAGAGATGCTCAAAGGTATTTTCCTTAGTTCGTACAAGGTCTCTTCTTATGGAACATTTTGCTTAACATTTTCAAGAGAGGATACATCAAAGAAATATCACACTATTGGAGGAAATCAAATGCAATGACACCACCAAGAAAAAAACACATCGTGGGAAGAAATAAAATTGCACAATGAAATATGAGTGTCAATGTATGCCCCCACTTTAAAGTGATTGCTAACACCATTGCTGTGAGAAATTTATTTAAAGTAGAAGAAAACATGAGAGCTTATTTAGAAGCCCTATGCCAAGTCATATGTTTCCAATAAGCTACGTCAGGGAAAGGAAAAGGGTTTCCCCCAAAATGTCACATGTGAGAAAACTTAAGGCACGTCACCCACATTCCAAGCTTTCTCTTATATGGACATGAAAGGTGGTCAACTAGCCAAAAGGGGCAATGATAGGTGACATACGAGGACAAGGCTATCTAACCACTTTCCCCCACTTAGTGCAGGACAATGATGAGCCAAAATGAAAGGAAGAATTAGGTGCTTCAACCCAAGGTGGAACAAGATGGAAAAACATGTTGATTGTTAGTGAATGGGGGTTTTCCTTGGTCAAACCCCTTGTAGGTAATTAAACCAAATGATGAAATGAAGCATGAAACATGAAACATGTAAATGATATCACCTTGGATGATGTCTTGTGAAGAAAACCTGTAATCTACCATGTAGTGGACATGAAGAATGTAGATCTTGGATCCTTATATTTGATGTGAATAATGGTTGTAGATAGATCTTCAATGCTACATCCACAATATTGGCTCAACAACATGAATAGATGCACTAAACCCTTGACATGATACTTTAATGTAGATGATGGACCCAAATTTTTGATGAATTTATCTTGAATGCTCTTATGAGCTCAATTATGCTATGATGAATTCTCTCACAAAAGAATTAGATTGAAATGAGTGAAGGAACCTTGTATTTATACTTATTCATTCTTAATATCTTGAAATTACACCACAACAAGTTGATATATGAAATCATTAATTAAAGGATGCTAAATCCTACCTGAATTTGAAATTAGACCTCAAAAATAAGTTGAGGACTAAGATGCCCTTGGTGGCATCTTAGTCCCCGAGGCTCAATTCTTGGGGCACAAACTCCAAAAAGGGACCTAATTAAGAGGTTTCAAAATCAGGGTCCCAATACCCTTGGAGGACAAAGACACCCTAGCTGGTGTCTTAGTCCCAATCCACAAATTAGGGACACATAGGCAAAAAAAT
Organism: Sequoiadendron giganteum; assembly: GCA_007115665.2. Taxonomy (NCBI): domain Eukaryota; kingdom Viridiplantae; phylum Streptophyta; class Pinopsida; order Cupressales; family Cupressaceae; genus Sequoiadendron; species Sequoiadendron giganteum. The sequence goes on along the minus strand of CM021102.1, from coordinate 420,408,549 downwards.
TAAATGATAATTTATCTTTTCATGTTTTTCAGGATTTTCCATAAAAATATATAGTTCATAGGGTTTATGGACGCAAAATAGGACCAATTAAGCCATAAAGGAGCATAAATAAAGTAAGGTGGGCCAAAAAAAGTGTGAAAATGCAAGGGTATGCATTTTACAACAATACATTTAGCCCCCACTTTAGTGAGAGGATGAACTTTCTTCAAACTGACACTAAAGTAGCCAACCATGGAATCGAGAGGGGTTGAAATGTATAAATTTTAGTAAGATAGGATGACAATCAATCAAGAGGGATGATTAAGCCCTCAAGATCGAGATCCTATGACAAACCAACACAGGCACAAAAGAACACACATGTGAATCATATATGAAGCCATAATCAGATCACAAATATACACCATCAAGAATATAAAAATGAAAAATAAAAAAGGAAAATACCACAGATCAAGCTTTGACTAGCTATCCAATGTGGTGGACTGGGTCTAGGCTAAAGAGGTTTACAAGTGGAATGCGTTGTCCACTATGAAAACAAAACACATGCTCACAAGGGCTAGTGGGAGCTAGTTGTCCACTAGGTGAGCCCCAAGAGGTCCATATAAACATCATACCCCCATGAATATGATATAGACAAAAGGAAAATACACACTCACAAGTGCTAGTGAAGCTAGGTGCTCACTAGATGAGCCCCAAGGGGTCCATATCAAAGCCATACCTCCATTACTCTAATAGGGACAAAAGGAAAAAGGAAAAAGAAACACAAAAAGAAAGAGAGATGCTCAAAGGTATTGCTTAGTTCGTACGAGGTCTCTTCTTAGGGAACATTGTGATTAACATTTTCAAGAGAGGATACATTAAAGAAATATCACACTATTGGAGGAAATCAAATGCAATGACACCACCAAGAAATAAACACATCATGGGAAGAAATAAAATTGCACAATGAAATGTGAGTGTCGATGTATGCCCCCACTTTAAAGTGATTTCTAACACCATTGCTGTGAGAAATTGCTTTAAAGTAGAAGAAGGCATGAGAGCTTATTCAGAAAGCCCTATGCCAAGTCATATGTTTTCGATAAGCTACATCATGGAAAGGAAAAGGGTTTCCCCCAAAATGTCACATGTGAGAAAACTTAAGGCACGTCGCCTACATTCCAAGCTTGCTGTTATATGGACATGAAAGGTGGTCAACTAGCCAAAAGGGGCAATGATAGGTGACATACGAGGACAAGGCTATCTAACCACTTTCCCACACTTAGTGTGGGACAATGATGAGCTGAAATGAAAGGAGGAACTAGGTGCTTCAACCCAAGGGAGAACATTATAGTCCTTAAGATGTTGAATTTTGTTTGTTAAATCCTTACATTTATTAGTAGAATGACCATGAACCCTATGATATGTACAAAATAAAGCCTTGTAATAAGATTTCTTTTGCGTTCTTGGAAGGAGAGAAATCAAAAAATCTTGGAGGAGCCTCATCAAGATACTATCTTTGTCGAAAGTAGGAGATATTGCTTTGTTTTGTGACAAAGATATCTTTTGCTTAGTACAAGATGTCATACTGACACATGAATCTTTATATTGTGAGATTTTGTTCTCTCTTTTATTGGAGGGTGTAAAATCTATTGAATTCGAATCATTAGTGTTTTGTGTGACAACATTGACATTAAGAAAAAATTTCTCTGTTTCTTTTGTTTCTTGCAAAGAATCTTTCGTAATGGTGTTGATATTAAGTGAAGGCTTGTTTATTTCTATCAAAGGACAATGATCAAGACCATTAGTTGTTTCTTGTGTGTTAGGTTTTATAGGGACATAGATACTTTTTTCTCTAGCACCACATCCTTTTCCACTGTAACCAATTTGTTTCATAAGTTCATAACCTTTTCCATAAATCTTTTGCATTTCTTTAGGATTTAAAGGTTGCGCATGAAATGTTAATCAAAGTTTTTTGTATTTTATTCTAAAGTGTTTGAGGTGGATGCTTTCGAAGGGTCTGCTGCATTTTGAGTTGACATTACCCATTTTTTAATTTTTCATGTGTTTTTATTATGATCTTCAGTTGGCCATTAAAGCGAGGTGTGAAATCCAAGGAACCCCAATCATCGTCTAATAGATTCATGAATTCGTCAATGTGTTTTTGTTTGTCTTTTGTCACATAGGTTCCACTTATGTAGTTGGTGTCAATGTGTTTAAAAAATTCTCTTTATCTTTGTTGATGTTCAAACAACTGTATGGTTTAGGATCAACTTCGATTGTATAGACTTTGTTGTTGTAGATATACTTCATGATATGATGAAGGGTAGAAGGTAGAGCATGCATCTAATGGATCCACGGTTTTCCTAAAAGGAGATTGTATGAAAGATCATGAGGAATAACATGGATTGGGGTTTTTAAGGTATAATTTCCAACTATAATAAGCAAAGTGATCACACCAAGCTATTTTTTTCCCACATTACCAAATCCCTTTATAGATAAAGAATCGGGTTGAATTTTTGATTTATCAACTTTAAGTTTATCCAAAAGGCTTACATTACACAGATTAAGAGTTGAGCCATTGTCAACAAGGGCTTTCTTTATCCCATTTGTTTTATATTGAGCTATCATCATGAAGGCCTCACATTGTTTTTGCACTTCCGAAGAGGGGAGTTCACTTTGGTGGAAAAAATTGTCAGTATTTATGCCTTGAATGAGGGCTACTATGTCATTTGATTGGGAATTATAAGGGATAGGAACTTGTTGTAAGACACTTTGAATCATGATATGATAGTGAGGGGATGCTTGAATGAGGTCCCATAAGGATATCTTAGTAGGAGTATTCTTAAGTTGTTCAACAAGATCATAGTCCTTTCCATTTTGTGAAGGAAAATGACCTTGGGGACCTAGTAAGATAGGATTAGGAAATGGAAGGGATGTTGAAGGTGTTTGTATTGGTTGTGTATTGTTCATAATTTTGTATGTATGAGCAATGGTATTGTAAGTTGGTTTCTGCGACACATTGTTCTTAGGTGATTCGAGGATAAGGACAAGTTTGGTTTGAACTTATGCTGGATAAATGATAAGTTTAGGCTTGTGAGAGTAATCCAAGGGGTATCTAATGTGCATAACCTCAGAAGACTCATCATTATTTTCATGATCTCAAGTAGTGAATGGGATTTTAATGTTACTTCATCATCTTTATCTAAGAAATTACTATTGTCAATGTTTTCATTTTCTTCCATTGTGATATCTTCCCTAGTAGGAGAGTTTTTAGGAGAGCTACAAATAAAATGTTCTTGAAATTCAACAATTGGTTCTTCCAAAATGAATTCATCGCAAGTAGCGAAATGATCAATGGTTGATTTGTCTTGCTCAATAAGGTTTTCTCTAGGTGTAGAGGGATAACTAGGATTTTCATGACTTTCATCAATCAAAGTATCTTCTTCACAACTAGGAGAGATAATAGGAGAAGAACAAATGTTATTGTGTCATGATTACTTATGGTTGTGTTGTATTTTTCATCAATGTCTTGTCCACTAAGAGAGGTAAGGGGAGAGAAACAACTAGGACTCTCAAAACTCTCATTGATTAGTTCTTCTAACATCAAAATATATTCTTCACAAATAGGAAAGATATTAGGAGAAGAACAAATATGATCATTACGATTGTCCAAGGTTGTATTCTCTTTCAAAAAAACACTCATAGGGAGGGTATATGATCTTTTTCTTAGCGTGCTTAGAAAGGTAAGGTACTAAATGTTTTTTACCAAGAATGTAAAGCACTTTTAACCCTCTCATGCAATACTTTAAGAATGTAAACAATGTATATCCAAAGATGCAAAACACATGTATCCAATGTATGAAATTTTTAAAGAATGCAATCAATGTATATCCAAAACTGAAAATCACTTTTATCAAACTTATGAAAAGTTTTATGAGTGTAAATATTGTGCATGCAAAAGTGAAAAGTACTTTTATCCATATTATGCAAAGTTTCTAAAATGTAAACATTTTTATATTTTCAGACCTAAAAGAAGGTAATTTACTGACTACACTATGCAATAGACTAAAAATGAGATGTTTTAAATGTCATTTTGAATGTTGAAAATGCATTGAATGAAGAAAAATTAAGCTAGATTCACTAAATCTAATGAAATAGTAGATAAAAAAACTGAAAAAAAATAAAATTGCAGCAAACAGAAGCATAGAAAAGAAATTTCAAACCCTAAAAACTTCAAAGTCAAAGTCAATAGGGACTAGGACACTAGTAAGGGCATCTTAGTCCTCTTGGTGAAATTCCAAGTTTTCAAAAGTTGAAACAAATAGTAAATGGTTCAAACAGGGATTTGAGACAAGAATCCAGACATGGTCTAAGACACCACCAAGGGCATTTTTGTTCGATTAAGGGTTTTTTGTAGAAAACCAGAGAATTCTAGGTTGATAATAGTGTTCTTAGATTTCCTATCCATGGCTCTGAAGTCTTAAAAAAAAAATTGTGCAAACGAATGCAAGAAAAAGTAACTAGTGACAAGAAATTGGATGCAAAAGTGAATGCAACTTTTTTCAATTTTGAATGCAATAACAATGTTTCTAAATGCAATTAAGAGGATGAGCAATGCACTTTTTAGTTTTCCAATGAGATAAGATGATGCAAGAAAGAAAAAATGTAACCTATATACACTTTCACTAATGCAAATATGAGAAACCCTAGATGAAATTTCAGTAAGGATAAGAAACCCTAGGTGCAATTTCACTAATGCAAAATGCAATGCAAGAATGAATGCAACCTAGATCTAGCAATTTAAAGGACTCCAAATCAGAAAAAAAAGAATGCTCAAAGAAGTCAGGTTCACCAAAATGATAAGTTGAAAAAGGGGAGCTCTACATAGAACATCACTCTTTCTTCAACTAACATTCAATAATGTCTTGAGAACCCTAATAGGAGTGAATATAAATCTCTCAAGGTGAGTCAATAAAAAATTAGGAGGACTTAGGAGGGGGCGTTCTTTCAGATTTAAGGGGTTCACCACCAAGAAATTTTTTGGAAAAGACAATGTTTGAAGACACACTATCATATGAAAAACACTTAAAATGAGCTAAATGAAGCTGATAAATACTGAAAAATGAACAACTCCAATTTAGGGTATGTGTACCTAGGAAACCTGGAGATGTAAATAGGATTCTGGAAATTCAAATAGACTGCCAAAATATGCCTTGGAGGACTAAGATGCCCTTGCTACCGTCTTAGTCTCACTGCTATTTTTCAGGGCAAACACATAATCTTCAGATAATGAAACAAAATCTCGAAGAATTTATGAAAGATTCCACTTGGAGGACTAAGACGCCTTTTCTACTGTCCTAGTCCCAATCTAAATTTCTGAAAAGTGTGAATGTGGTCCTGAGCTTCTAGATCTGCAATTGCTCCATCTAGGATCTCAGGTTCTAAAATAACCGGATCTAACTTGTAGGTGAGTTTTCGTGAAGATGACAACTTTACAATGCAACTTTGAAAACTTTTCACTCCAAGTGATCTTCAAGTCTTCAACCTAGATTTGCAAATACAAATGGACAAGATGGAATTTTTTTTTGATTGTTAGTGGATGGGAGTTTTCCTTGGTCAAACCCATTGTAGGTAATTAAACCAAATGATGAAATGATTGAAATGAAGCATGAAACATGAAATATGTAAATGATATCACCTTGGATGATTTCTTGTGAAGTAAACCTATAATCTACCATGTAGTGGCCATAAAGAATTTAGATCTTGGATCCTTGGATTTGATGTGAACAATGGTTGTAGATAGATCTTCAATGCTACATCCACAATCTTGACTCAACAACATGAATATATGCAAAACCTTGACATGATGCTTGAATCTTGATGATGGCTCCAAATACTTGATGAATTTATCTTGAATGCTCTTGTGAACTCAATTAAGCTATGATGAATTCTCTCACAAAAGACTTAGATTGAAATGAGTGAAGGAACCTTGTATGTATACTTATTCATGCTTAATATCTTGAAATTACACCACAACAAGCTGACATATGAAATAGTTAATTAAAGGAGGCTAAATCCCACCTAAATTTGAAATTGGACCCCAAAAATAAGCAAAGGAGGACTAAGATTCCCTTGGTGGCATCTTAGTCCCAAGGATCAATTCTTGGGGCATAGACTCCAAAAGGGATCTAATTGAGAGGTTTCAGAATCAGGGTCGCAAGACCCATGGAGGAAAAATATGCCATAGGTGGCATCTTAGTCCCAGTCCAAAAATTAGGAACACATAGACAAAAACATTAAATGATCATTTAGATTTTGATGTCTGTCGGGATTTTCCATAAAAATATATAGTTCATAGGGCTTGTGGATGCAAAATAGGACCTATTAAGCCGTAAAGAAGAATAAATAAAGCAAGGTGAGCCCAAAAAAGTTTGAAAATGGTAGGGTATGCATTTTACTACACTATAGAAAGACCAAAAGCATGGGCCAAAACATAGAATGGTTTTGCTTTCCTTGCGATTAGATCAATAAATCTCCCTCTAAAGGCTGGCCTTAAACAATCAAATGTATCATTCAGCATCATCCCATCATTGGATCAGTTTCATGTGAATCTAGGTTATCCATGGCTTTGCTCCATGAATTTCATCCCATCAATTGTGCATAAATGTCTAAAATTTCCCTTTGGCAACGAAATCTTTATTGTGCATCATAGTGGCTTTAATCTAGTGTCTTCCCATGGGAAATTTTCATTGGATTTCTTTTGGCCCGAGCCTATTGAACCTATTAGACCCCACAAATATTTATTTTTCAAATCATATTAAAAGTTTAAGGCAAAGCACATAGCAGAATTATCCCTTAGAAATCTGCCGCAACCCATGATTGAGCCACCCATCCTTGATGAAACTTTGATTGAACCAAAATCCCTTCTAAATATCCAACATCAACCTATTATAAATCCTCCTACCATTTCCTATAAGACACCACGAGACAATAAAAACAATCTCATTGTGCGTCCTAACATCAAATAAGATTACAAAGCCAAAGATAAAGTAGTTGAATAACCTCCTATGGTTCCTACCATTCCTCCCCTAAGGGAAGAAAATAAACATATGGTTGAAAAAACCACTTGTACACAATCACAAATTTAAAAAAGGAAAAAAAGAAACCAAAATGGTAGAGAGCGTAGGCATAGATGTCATGCTATTACTCGTATGTTACAAATTAAAGAAGAAAAGAGTAACACGGAAATATAACATCTAAACTTGCCTGAAGTAATGCATGATGATTTTATGCCTTCATCACAATGTAAACAAGAACCTTCCAAATAAATTATTATTTGACCTTCTATTGTGATTGATTTAGATGATGATATTGACATTGCACATATCAATTAACAACTGCATAATGAGTTTAATTCATTTCTCTCCTCTTCTATGAGCTTAAATGACAATTCTCATAAAAAGAGTGTTGATCTTGGTGCATGTCCTAGTTCGGCACTTGATGTTGTCCCTTTAGCTAGTTGTCCACCTTCCATATATACTAATCAAAATTGGGTTGCAAACAACCTACTATAGGTTGAATTGCATGTACCTTACTATTCTTTTGCATTGTTTTCCTTTTCATGTTTCTTTATGTGATTGCATGTGCATAATGTGATCCCCCATACTATTCTATTTTATGTATCTCTATGTATTTTTGTGCATTCCTCTATTTTTACCTACATTCTTCTCTATGACGTAAATTTTTTATCTTTTATTTGTCTTGTGTTTTCCTTTTGGGGATGATGCAAGGCATTGATACATTTAGGTCTCTTGTATGTTGACTTGAAAGGATTTTTATTTGTCTTCAATCTTTATGTGTCATTCTTAAAGTTATATGAGTATTTGGGGAATGATGACATTTCTGAGCTCGATTACAACATTGTATCAAAGATATATTGACCCTGAATCCATAGATCCCTTATGTATTTTTGGGGCAACCCCTCCTTCCTTTTCCATGACATAGCTTCATTTAAGAAACATATGACTTGGCATAAGGATTTCTGAATAAGCTATCATGTTTTAGGATTGAACATTGGCTACTTTAAAGCAATTTCTCACAACAATGGTCTTAGAAACCACTTTAAAGTGGTTGCATACATCAATAATATCTTTTGACATTTCTTATGTTTCATGGTGTGATTTTCTTTATTCTTGTGAGGCATCCTTTTCTTGGTGGTGTCATTGGGTTTGATGTCCTTCAAGAGTGCGATATTTCTTAGTGTAAAAGTTGCCTCTTAGTGGTGATGGGACACACCACATTCCCTAAGTTACGATCTATTACTCTTGACTTGTTCTCTCTTGGAGAAATTAGGCATGGTGTTGCCTAAGAAGAAGATCTTACATGAACTAAGAAAAATCCCTTTGAACAAAAACTTTTACTAGAATTATTGTTCATAAGTGTTTATCATAACATTGCTTGTTAAGCCTTATGAAGCTCAAAACCCTAAATTCAGGGCAACCTATCATAACACACATTTATTTCTTATGGAGCATTGCCTTGTTCATAGGTTTTTATCATAATGTAGTTTGTTAAGCCCTATGAAGCTTGAAATCTAAATTCAAGGCCACCTAGCATAACACACCTTGCTTGCCTATGGAGCCTTTCCTTGTGGTGCCTTATTAATGTTTTCAAGAGGATAGATTTAATATGGTATGGGATCCTAATACGATTCTATAATTTTCTACCCTTTTGGGATAGTCACCTAGTGGACAGCCCGAGGTTCCAATACCCCAGAGTGAGCACAAAAAATGAAAGCTTAGATGTGTTCCGCACCAATCAGACTCTCTAGGATTGACCTTCCTTGTCTTTGATGTATGATTGTGTATCTTTGTCATTGCTACATGCATACTATAAGCACTAATCTACAAAATTCCTAAAACTTAACAAATATTAGCGTGTTAGTTTAAGCCAAGTAATAAAAGTGCTCCTATAAGATACCTAAACATGGCGCATATGCAAATATAAAAAGAAAATAACCCATGTAGATATATTTAAGAATATACAAGAATGTTCTTACCTTATCCCATAGAGGAAATGGTTCTCATTTGATGTGAAAAATATGCCCTTTCCCACCCCTTTGATAAACTAGATGATAATGAACAAGCCCTCAAAATGTGATGAAATGGAGATGAAAAGTTACTATAGTGCAAATGCATGAGATTGTGGATGATTGTTTCTTATATTTATAGATTGAAGGGCTGAATAATGGAGATATGGGAGGAATGTGGGACTAAAGGAAAGCCAATGAGATTGGGACACTTGTCTTAGTCCTAATGGGTGAAGTTGGACCACATTTTGGAGAATGTGCATAGTTAGTGCACGTGGTTGAGGATTTGAGAGGTGAAAGAGAGATTAATGTATGTGTAAGAGGCATTAAATGAATATGGTTGAGATGTTTTGGAGAGAAATTGTTTGGGGTAAGATAGTCAAATAAAGGGAGTTGATGAGGGAATATTCCTTAGTGAACGACCAAAAATGATGCTCTTTAGGGAAAGAGGATTCTCCAATGAGCTTCTAGGGTTTTTCACCTAGAAGCTAAGGTTGGAAGAATGGATGTCTTTCACAATAAGGGATTTTTAGTGTTCATTCAAGGGGGTTAGGGGCTTAAAATTATGTGTGTGAAATTCCCTAAATTCTTGAAATGTAAAATAGAAATTAACTAATAATGTATAATCTAGGAAATGAAACTATGCTGGAAAACATTGAGATATGCAAAATAACCTAGGAAACATAAACAAATGGCTACAAAAATGAACAAAAAGGATGATGTGCACTTGGAGGCTGAAAGGGGGTGGCTTGAAGGTTTGGAATCCTAGAAAAACTAATGCAAAAGCTGAGAAGGACACTTATGACATTTTGGGTGACCTAGTCCTCTTTTTGTGCAAATATGTCGAAACCCATTTGTGCCAAAAGGGTACTCAGATCCACAGAAAACCAAAAAAAAATTGTATGGAGGGACTAGGTCACCATTAATAGTGAACTAGTCCCTTTCAGCCTTTTAGGAAGTTTGAAAGTGGGATATGGAGGTCTCGATTTGCACTTTCCACTTCTCAAGGTAGCCGAATATGAAACTTTGATTGTCGACCTGTAGGTGTCTTTTTGTGTAGATTATTAACGTAACCAGAAAGGAGGTGTCTTCAACAAGCTTTCAATCCACTCTTGAATTCTCTCCAAGCTTCCAAGATACCTAAATCTGCAAACACACACAAAGAAGAAAGATGAAATGTTGATTGTTAGAGTATAGGGGTTTGCCTTGGTCAAACCCCTTTGTAGATAATAAAATCAGATGAAGAATTGAAATGAGAAAGGATAAAGTGTGAAGAAATGGAATTAGTTACCTTACCGTGATGATTGATCTTGAGTTGCAACAATGGAGGATTCAACCTTTGAGTGCTTCAACTAGATGTCTTTTTGACTTAGAATGTGAAACCCTAGCTTGCTTGAGAAGAATGAGAGATGAGAGGAGTGTGAGTTGAGTGATGCATAATGAGTGTTTCTTATTAGAAATTATGTTTCTAGGCTTATTTATACAATTCATGCCCTAATTTTCCCAAAATAACACTATACAGGCCGACCTTAGGGTTTTAGAGACAAAATCTTGAAAGAAAATTAAGTTTATTTCAATTTTTATGCCACATGGGACTAGGTCGCCCAAGGTGGTGACCTAGTCCACCTAGGCAATTTTGATTAGTTTTTGGGAATTAAAGTGTGATTATTTATGTTTGTTGGGAATGTCTCATGAAAGCACACTAAGATAGGACTTATATGTGTATTAAGGGGTCATTATAGCATAATAAAGGGTTGATTAAGTGATGACAAGCCTAGGAAAGCATGAAAATGTTTTAAAAAACCTTACAAAACTTTTGAACAAGGCTTGGAAAGAGGTAAGAAGAGGCGGAAAAAGGTCCAAAATCCATAGGCAAGGGTCCAAATGAGTGAAAAGTGTCAAAGGCTATACTTTTTGGTGACACATTTAGCCCCCACTTTAGTGAGAGTATGAACTTGCTTCAAACTCACACTAAAGTAGCCTAATGGAGATGGAAAAGAATGGTGAAGAAGAAGAACGAGAAAGATGAAGGAGGTGGTCAAGCCCCCAAGGATTTGAGATTCTAAGCCAAGAAGACATCAATGCCAAAGGACACATTCAAGGGTGAATGCATTGCAACAAAACGAGATGCATGATCATATGATGACAAGAATTAGTGTGAAGAGAAAAGAAAGGGTGAAAAAAGTGCACTCACTCTAGGGACAAAGAACATCAGGTTGTCTGCGGGGTGAGTTGTCCCAAAAGGTGAGAAACATACTCATAGTTGGTATGTAATCACACACACAAAGGTGGTTATGGGGAAAGTCATGCCGCTTGTTGGGATTCCTGCTTAACCATACCAAAGTTATACCTCATGATAACTTTGATAAGGTGCCACAAAAGAAAGTGATGTTTGAAATGATTCAAAGGGATTTTGGTTAGTTCGTGCAATGTCTCAACCTAGGGAATATTATGTGTAATGTTTCCAAGAGAGGAAAAAGTGAAAATGTACTCATCTTGTATGCAAGAGAGGCAAGGGCTCATCTTGTATGCAAAAGAGGAAAAATTCAAATGTCTCAACTTGAGGAATATTGTGTGTAATATTTTCAAGAGAGGAAATCACAAGGAAAAAGAAGATCACACAATGAAAATGTGAGTGGTGATGTACGCCCCCACTTTAAAGGAATTGGTACACACCATTCTGTGAGAAATTTCTTTAAAGTAGAAGAAGTGAAGAGAACATGAGAGCTTGTTTGGAAAGCCCTATGCTGAGTCATATGTTTCTGAGAAGCTACGTCATGAGGAGGGGATTATGTCACATGTGATTCAACTTAAGACATGTCGTCCACATCCCAATATTGCTCTTATATGTTCATGAAAGGTTAACGAGTAGTCAAAAGAGACAACGACAAGTGACATATGAGGGAAGAGGGTAACTAACCCCTTGCCCCCACTGAATGCAAAACAAGACTAAGCCAAAAGGATTGAGGGGAATGTAAGGTAGAGTGAAAATTAGTATCAATTAGGGGAATTAGGTGCTCCAACACAAGGGAGAACACCAAAATCCTTAAGATGTTGAATAATTTTATTTCTCAAGGCCTTACACTCATTAGTGTGATGACTATGAACTCAGTGGTAAGCAAAAAAGGAATGTTTGTTGGAACATTTATTTTGAGTTCTAGGAGGAAGAGAGATCAAGTGATCTTGGAGGAGTCTCAACAAGATACCCTCTTGATTAAGGGTAGAAGGTGTGCCTTTGGTGTGGCACAAGGAAGGGTCTTGCTTAGTATAGGATGTCATACTTATGCAAGGTGCTATGGATTGTGAGATTTTGTATACTCCTTTAGAGGAGTGTGTAAAATCTGAATCAATAGTGGGTTGAAAGATGACATTGGTGTTAAGCGACGGGTCCTTTGTTGGTTCCAAAGGATCACTTTCTAAGGGTGTTTTAGAATGGTGATTTGGGATGATGTTGGTGTTGGAAGAAGGTTTGATGATTTCGATGAAAGGAAAAAATCCAAGACCATGATTAGATGTTTGCGTAGGAGGCTCAATAGGGTTGTAGATATCTTTTTCATTAGCACCACATCCTTTTCCACCATATCCAAGTTGTTTCATGAAATCATAACCTTTTCCATAGAGATTTTTCAACACTTTTGGATTGGGTTAGGGTTCGTTGTGTGCTTAAGCTACTAAAGTAGTTGAGGTGGATGTAGGCAAAGGATCGGTCGAGTCTTGCATGAACAAGACTACATTTCCCTTTTCAAAGTCTTTTTTTGTGATCTTGGATGCTCCTACTAAAGGAGGGGTGAAGTATAAGGAACCCCAATCATCATCTAGGGATTTTTGTTGCACAGGTTCCACTTGGGTGGTTGGCGTTGAAGTGGTGAAGGGTTTGGATTTGTTTTGCTCAAGTTATAAGATATTTAAGGGCTCAAGATCGGCATCAAGTGTGTACACTTTATTGTTGTAGATGTACTTCATCTTTCAATGAAGTGTGGAAGGAACACCATTCATTGCATGAATCCATGGCCTACCTAAGATGAGGTTAGATGAAACATCATTAGGCATAACATGGATTAGTGTGTCTAATGTGGCCACTCCAAATGTAAGAGGCAAAGTGATCACACCAAGTGGCTTTTTTTATTTGCTCTCAAATCCACTAATAGATAAGGATGTAGGTTGAATGGTTGATTTATAAATATGGAGCCTATGCAAGAGATTGAAACTACGCACATTAATGGTGGATCCATTGTCAACAAGGGTTCACTTGATCCCTATGCGTTTGTATTGAGATATGATCGTGAATGCTTCAACTTGGTTTTGCACTTCCAAAGGAGGGAGCTCACTTTGGTGGAAACAATGGCAGCATTCAAGCCTTGAATCATATCTGCTATGTCATTTGTTTGCGCATTAGAAGGGATATAAATTTTCTATAAGGCTTCTTACATCATGTTGTGATAGTGAGGGGAGGCTTGAATAAGTTCCCATAAAGATATTTTAGCGAGAGTATTCCTTAGTTGGTCAACAAGGTCATACTCTCTAATGAGTGAATTTAGGCAAGGGGTAGTAGGAAGAATGGGAGGGGATGAAGGTAAGGGAGTTGAATTTGGTGGATGGGATCATGGATTGTTGTGAGTGTAATGTGTATGAGCAACAATATCTTGACTCGGTTCTTGTGACACATTATGGGTAGGTGGGTAGAGGGTGAAAGTAGGTTTAGGTTTATGTGAAGGGGGATAAAGGATTATTTGAGGTTGAATAATATTAACATCCCCTTGGGAAGGAGAGTTAATGTTATCCTTGGATTGCATCTTGGTATCCGTTCTAGGAGGAGATATTTTAGGAGAACTACAACCCTCCTATTCTTAACATTCAAGGATTGGTTATTTTAAAATGACTTCATCACTAGTAGGGGGAATGATCAATGATGGGATAGGAAAGTGTGGGATGGGTAAGAGGAGAGTCTATTTGATTGTCAAAGGTCTCATTCTCTTGCTCCATACCATCTACCGTAGTACGAGAGCATGGACGCGGTTCATCACATGCTTCATCACAAGGGGGGAGGCATAAAGAGAAGGACCACTATGAGTGCCAAATAGATTATCCAAAAGGGGAGGAGAATTAGGAAAGGGAGGGTCAAGAGTATCATTAATATTAGGAGAAGGATCTTCTAACACCAACATGTCCTCTTTGCGTCAAGGAGGGATATTAGAGGAAGGACAAGTGTGATCCTCATGGTTAGGGAGACTAGGTAAGGTGATGTCAAGAAATGTCTTTATGATTTCATCATGTTGTTGTTTAATTTTTGGAAAAGGGGAAGGAGGATGAGGAAGACAAGGAAGAACATCATGATCCGAAATGGTTGTATCTTCTTGCACTAAGATACCTTCATCACCAAGGGGAGAGAGATCAGGAGAAGAACAATTATGATAATCATGATTATAAATGTTTGTATCCTCATCGGTCAAAGCTTTAGTGGATAAGCTAGAAGAGATGAAGTAATCAAGGGCTTCATCTAACATGTATAGGTCATCACTACTAAAGGGCTTGCTATCACTAAGTTTGTGAGTGGGTGCATGTGATGTTAATGTTGTGGTTTCATTTTCTAAAGAATATGATTTAAATGATCTAAGGATTAATGTAACAAATGAAAATAACTTAATGCTATCTACAAGTACCATGAATGCTATTTAAAATGTAACAAAAGCTATGTAATCTTAAAATGAAATGTAAAGGCATAGAATGGCATGAAATTTATAGGTTTCAAACAATGGAATCTATTGATTATTTTATTGAATGTTCTAAAAATGAAATGTTGTGAATGAAAAATGGAACTGAAGCAATGCATAAAATGAGCCAATTTATGTTAGTTTTAATGAAATTCATGCTACAAAAACACAACCAACTGATACAGATAGGTAATGGGAGAAAACATAAGCCTAAAAATAGGGTTTTCAACTTTGTAAAGGGTAGTTTCAGAAGCCTAAAGGGAATAGGTCGCCCAAGGTGGCGACTTAGTCCACCTGGTGATTTTTTTTAAGATTTCATATAATATTTTGATGGACCTAGGTGGTTCCTATATTGGGTGATGCAAACCTAACAAGAAAATGCAAAACTTTAGAGATGTGTGATGTTCTAAGATGAAAAAATGCAACCTATTATGCACTTTCACTAATGCAAAATTTTAAAACCCTAGAATGCAACTTAAACAATGCAAAATGCAACGTAATGAAAACCTAGGATGATAAAGAGCTCCAAATAAGAGAAGAGGGTATGCGGACATTAGGTTAACCAAAATGAACCACCAAAAATGATGCTCTTTAGGGAAAGAGGATTCCCCAATGAGCTTATAGGGTTTTCACCTAGAAGCTAAGGTTGGAAGAATGGCTCTCTTTCACACTAAGGGATTTTTGGTGTTAATTCAAGGGGGTTAGGGGCTTAAAGTGATGTGTGTGAAATTCCCTAAATGTTGGAAATGGAAAATAGAAATTAGCCAATAATGTAAAATCTAGGAAATGAAACTATGCTAGAAAGCACATTGAGATATGCAAAATAACCTAGGAAACATAAACAAATAGCTACAAAAATGAACAAAAATGAAGATGTTAAACTAGAGGCTGAAAGGGAATGGATTGAAGTTCTGGAATCCTAGAAAAATTGATGCAAAAGCTGAGGACACTTACACCATTCTGGGTGACCTAGTCCTCTTTCTGTGAAAATCTGTCAGAACCCGTTTCTACCAAAAGGGTACTCAGATCCATAGAAAACAAAAAAATGTTTGTATTGTGGGACTAGGTCACCACTAATGGTGACCTAGTCCTTTTCAACCTTTTGGGAAGTCTGAGAGTGGGATCTAGAGGTCTCGGTCTACACTTTCTGCTTCTCGAGGTACCCAGATCTGAAACTTTGATTCTTGACCTGTAGGTGTCTTTTTGTGTAGATTAGTAACCTAACCAACAAGGAGGTGTCTTCAAAAAGCTTTCAATCCACTCTTGAATGATCTCCAAGCTTCCAAGATACCTAAACCTGCAAACACACTCAAAGAAGGAAGAAGAAATGTTGACTGTTAGAGTATAGGGGTTTTCCTTGGTCAAACCGCTTTGTAGATAATAAAATCAAATGAAGAAATGAAATGAGAAAGCATAAAGTGTGAAGAAATGGAATTACTTACCTTTCCACGATGATTGATCTTGAGTTGCAGCAATGGAGGATTCAACCCTTGAGTGCTTCAACCAGATGTCTTGTTGACCTAGAATGTGAAACCTTAGCTTGCTTGAGGAGAGATGAGAGATGAGAGGAGTGTGAGTTGAGTGATGCATAATGAGTGTCTTATGAGAAATTAGGGTTTTTAGGATTATTTATACAAGTTATGGCCTAATTTTACCGAAATAACACCATATAGGCCGACCTTAGTGTTTTAGAGACAAAATCTCGAAAGAAAATTAAGTTTGTTTCAATTTTTATTCCACATGGGACTAGGTCACCCAAGGTGGTGGCCTAGTCCACCTGGTGAATTTTGATTAGTTGTTAGGAATTAAAATGTGATTATTTATGTTTGTCAAGATTGTCTCATGAAAAAACACTAAGATAGGACTTATATGTGTATTAAGGGGTCATTATAACATAATAAAGGGTTGATTAAGTGATGAAAAGCCGAGGAAAGCATGAAAATGTTTTACAACACCTTACAACAATTTGGAACAAGGCTTCGAAAGTGGTAAGAAGAGGCTAAAAATGGTCCAAAGTCCATAGGCAAGGGTCCAAATGAGTGAAAAGTGCCAAAGGCTACACTTTTTGGCAACACACTTAGAATATGATTTTGAGAGGATAAATGAGGTAATTAGTTAATTAAAATAAACTATTTTCATGTGCAAGTGGTTGTGTTAGTCAGGGGTTGAGTCAAAAGCTAGAGGATGGGTAATGGTGATTAGGTGTTAATTAATTCAAATTAATTAACTTGAAGGGATTTAGGGGATTTGACATTTTTATATTTAAATGATTTCATTTATTAAATCAAATGAGAGTACTTTAGGGATTTGATTGATGAACATTGGTGAATTAATCTAATAAAATGCTTTATTTGATTAATAGAAGAATTTGATGATAATTGATCGGAATTGGTTGCACTATGTCCGTTAGGATTATTTGAATGTCTACATTTTGCCCCTCTTTGAAGCAATGTACCATTTGCATTGGTTCAAAGAATAACCTTACTAAGTTTAAAGTTCAAAATTTTTCTAATTTTTTCGGACATCCTAGTTGAAAGAAGTATCCTGGTACATTGCCCCCTCGAGAGATCGGGTGAAAAGTTTGGTTTTAGAGTCGATTTTGTGACAAAGAGGTTCAATATGGTTGTATGGATGGTTATGTTATGAGATGCTTAGACTAATAGATCTATATTATGATGATGATGTAAATGAGATGTTTTTAAGATGCTTAGAATAAAAAATCTATATTATTTGGAACAACTTAAATGATGATGCAATCCACGTGAGATGGATGATGTTTCCTATTATGATGATATGACATGATTATGTAGGATGAGAATACTGATGTTTTATGAATCTAGGATGGATGCATGTTATGATAGCATGTTAGCATGAAAGAGGATAGAAGAATGAGAGGGATCAACCTTTGATTCTGAGAAGATGCAGAAGTCCAACAAGTCTATGAGTCATCTATAATTTATTAGATATGCCGATGAATGATGATGGACTATTTCTTATCTAGGGATAGGGGATGTAAAGAGCATAAATTTCCTTATGTTTGATAACACACATAGATATGATGGATCAAGGTACACACAACTAGGATGATGTTGTATCTAGTGAGATGGACTTTGACTAGATAAACATATAGGGGCATTCTTGTTCAGACCTAGCATACAAACCTTATTTAAATGAAGTATCTCAGATATTTCAAACATCACAAACCAAAACATGGAAAGGAAAAATCTAACAATGCAATAGTCAACAAGACACTTGAAACACCCTCCCTACAACCAAACAAAGTTTGCATGACCAAGGTTATATTACAAGAATATCCAACAAGTACAAAAAATGAAAGATAATGATCAATGCCCCATTCATTTCTCTCTAAATATTATTGATTAGACATCATCGAGAGGTCATTGGAATGAATGCAATAAGATAAATCAAAAGAAAAGACCAAGTACACAAACAAATCAATGTTCTTCATACCTCTAGCCAAGACTAAACTATGGTGGTGCCTGATGTTGATGTCCATTGTAGGAAGGATGCATCCTAGGACATGATGTTATCAGATGATTTTGGAATTAACTAGATTATAGGCTATTGATGCGAAGATTTGACCAACTTGTTTACTTACTGACCTAGACTTAAGATTCTCACATTTGAGTTCACACTTTCAATTTACTATACTTGTTTCTGAAAGTTTTGCCAAAGGTTGAAGGTGACGATTGACTTATTGTGAGTGGATGCTTATTGTGGGTGAATGTTAAAATGGGATGGACGATTTTGGGTTTTTTTTTTTATTGTTTTTGGTATTTTGAAATGTTTTGAGCCTGTTTTGGGATTTTCAAGGTGTTTTATAAATGTTTTGATTTTCAAAATTTCTAATGTTTTTGGTGTTTTCTGAGATTTTGACCAAGAACCTAACCTAAAGATCTATCCTAGGGACCTCAAGGGTCGATCAAAGATTAGCCTTGCCTATGTTATACACGTAGAGACCACGTAGTTTGATTGACAAACTCATTTATTGATGAAGATATGAACAGTTGAATTGCTAGTTTATTATGATGAACTCCTAAGGATTGATCTAATGTCTCGTGGGTCGATCAAAGATTAGCCTTGCCTAAATTCAAACTTATAGATGACGTAGTTCGACATGATGACTATGTTTTTGAATTTTTCTAACTTTTGACCTGTTTTTGGTTTTTGATATTATTTGGATGTTTTTGAATTTTTGCATGATTTTATGAATGTTTATGGATTTTTTCAAGGATTTTATGAATGTTTTTGGACTTTTTCAAGGATTTTATAAATATTTTTGTATGTTTTTGATATTAAGGAAGATTTCAAGAATATATACAAATTTGATCTAGTGTAGGTATAAGGATATGCCCTCTGTGTGATGTGATAAACTACTTCAATATAGGCATGAAAAAATGACCTTAGGGATGTGCCAAGTAGTACTAGGAGGGAATATGATACCAACACACGATCAAGCTATGATGTGCAGGTTGATGTGTGAATAGAAGGATCAATGGAATGTGCTAGATGGTGATGGAAGGCAATGCTAGGTGATGGAAAACAAGTCAAAGAATCCATTGTGAATGGAAAGTTCTTATTTAGACAAGACACCTGTTTGCTAGGTTTTCACCAAGGTACCTACCCAAAGCACCATCGAAGCGGTTTTCACTAGAGGATGGTTTTTTTTCTTTACTATTTTTAATCCTTTTTCTGATTTTTATATTTTTATATTTTTTTGTATTTTTGGATTTATACCTAGCAAGCTTAGGCATCAAACTTTTTGAGATGGGATCTATTAATGGGCTCCTACAAAGGCTCGCCTTTAGGTGTGGATAGCTGATATGCTCCTAACTTGTAACTTGTCATGATGATGAAGGGTCCCAAGTAGTTGGGTTCAAATTTCCATTGCTATCTAGATTTGGCACATTCTTCTGATTTTCTTTCAACATGAGCTCTTTGACTTGGAATGACTGACTCTTGATCTTCTTATTATAGCTCCTTTTGAGACAGTTTTGGTAGACTTGTAAGTGGTTCAAAGAATCTATGCATGGATCATCTAGTAGTTCTAGCTCATTCAACTGTGACACCTGATGTTCTTCATTAGTAATGAGATTTTTCAATGATATTCTTAAGGATGGGAGTTCGATCTTAATGGGAAGGTTGGCTTCTGATCCATAGACTAGGGAGAAAGGGGTTGCTCCTGTAGGCATGCAAATGCATGTTCAGTAGGCCCATACAGTGGGATTTATCTATAGGTTCCAGTCATGACCAACTTCATTGACTATTTTATTTAATATTTTCAAGATGGTTTTATTCGTAGCCTTAGCTTGGCCATTACTCTAGGGGTAGTATGGGGTGGAAAAGTGATGTTGGATACTAATTTTTTTTCATAGCTCTGAGACATCCTGGTTTTTGAAAGGTGTTCCATTATCTGAGATAAGGGCTTGTGGAACACTGTAACAATAAATGAGGTAATTCAGGATGAACTTGGCAATTTTCTTTCATGTGATATAGGTCATGGGAATGGCCTCTACCCACTTTGTGAAGTACTTCATAGTAGTGATAATGAACTTGTGCCCATTAGATGAGGTGGGTGAGATTTTGTTGATGAGATTGAGCCCCCATTATGAAAAGGGCCAAAGTGTTATAATAAGTTGGAGCTCCTAAGCTGGTGCATGGATGAGATCCCCATGTTGTTGACATTGCAAAAATCTTCAAACATATTCATGAGCTTCCTTCTCCATTGTAGGCCAATAATACCCCATCCTCAGTAGTTTCTTGGCCAAGGTAGTACCACTAGAATGTGAACCACAAGTGCCATTGTGTACCTTAGTTAATGCAGTCAAAGCTTCCTTAGGGTTAAGGCATCTTAAAAGGGTTCCTATGATACTTCTACGGTATAAGGTATCACCTAAGATAACAAAACAAGAGGACTTCTTGATAAAGGCTCGTTTGAGGTTTGGGGTGATGTTAGTAGGGAGGACTACTATTTTCAGGTAGGTGTATATGTCATGGTACCAAGGATCACCGAGACCAACGATTTCACATAAAAAACTCAAAATCTGGTATGAGAAACTACTCTACTAGGAATTATTGTTTAGGGACATTGCGTGGGATATCCAATAATGATCTAATTGTAGCCATGGAATTCACTGCTCTACTGTTTACCCTTAGTATCTACTCAAATGTAATGTTGATGGATAATTCCTTGAGGTCCTCCACCAATTTCTTGTATGGGGTAAGTTTGTTGTCTTTCATTTGGTATTCATCATTGAGCTAGTTGATGATCAGCTGTGAGTCCCCATAAACCTTCAATGCCATGGTTTTCCACTATACTGCAATTCAGAGTCCTATGACAAGGGACTCATACTCAACAATGTTTTAGTGCAAGGAAAAGATAATCTGTATGATTTTTGGATGCAATATCCTTGTTGTGTGATAAAGAAGACTCCAAATCCTGATCCATGCTGAGTATATGACCTGTCAAAATACAATTTCCAATGATTTTCTATATTGAGATTGAAAATTGACTCATCGGGGAACTCTGACACCAATGGATTCTCTACATATATTGGTGCCTCAGGAAATTGATTTGCAATTACCCATCCTTTGATCTCCTTTTGCTCTACATATTCAATATCATATTTTGTTAAGAAAATAACCCATTTTTCCATCCATCTTGTGAGTATGGATCTAGAGAGTAGATACTTGAGAGGGTATATTTTTGCGATGTGCTTTATTTGGTGAGCCAACATGTAGTTCTTGAATTTCTATGAGGCAAAAACTACTTCTATACAAGCTTTCTTGATGAATGTGTAGTTGAGTTTGTACCCTACCAAGGTTCTGCTGATAATATGGCTCTCTCTTTTCCTGTGTCATCGTGTTGTGCTAGAAGAGCACCAAGGGATGCTACTATTATTGATATGTAAAGGATCAATGGTTTGTTTGGGATCAATGGCATGAGGACTGGTAGTGTTAGCGAGTATTCTTTGATTTTATTGAATGCCTGATTGCATTTCTTGTCCCACTTGTATGCTACCCCCTTGTGGAGTAGATGAGAATATGGGATAGCTTTGTTTGCTAACTGTGCTATGAATCTATGAATGGATTGGAGTCTTCCCTGCAAGCCCCTTAACTACTTCAATGTCCATGACACCTCCATTTCAAGAATTTATTTGACCTTTGTAGGGTCTATCTTGATTCCTCTCATTGATACAATATACCCTAGAAGTTTTCCTGATGTGATACCAAATACACATTTCTTTGGATTTGGCCTTACCTTGTATTCTTCCAGTCTGTCAAAGATAGAGCTTAGTGCTGCTACGTGGTCTTGACACTTTCTTGATTTCGTTAGTATATCATCCACATAATATTCCATAGATTTTTGAATAATGTCATGAAAAGTTAGAGTCATCACCCTTTGGTAAGTAGCTCCAACATTCTTTAACCCGAATGACATAATGTTCCATTAGTATATTCCCCATGGACAAGTGAAGGATATCTTATTTTGATCATCGTTTGCTATCATAATCTGATTATACCTTGAAAACCCACCCATTAGTGATAACATTTCATGTCCTATTGTTAAATCTATAATCATGTCTATTTTGGGAGGAGGGAAAACATCCTCAAGGCATGCTTTGTTTAGGTCCCTGAAGTCGGTGTAGATTCAGATGCCCCTAGTGGGCTTAGAAATAGGTGCAAGGTTGGAAACCCATTCAAGATAATCAATGGGTCATATGAAACCTATGTCAGGGAGTTTTTGTAGCTCAAGTTTGACCAATAATGTAATCTGTGAATGCATCTTTCTCAGCTTCTGTCCTACAGGTTTGGCTTCTGGGTATACAACTATATGATGGACCACTACCTTTGGATCAAGATTCGACATGTCAACATGGGTCCATGAAAAATTTACTTTCCTTTCTTTGAGAAATGTAGCTAGAATTTCTCGTTTCTCAGTTATGAGTGATTGTACATAGAAAGTGATGTGTGGTCTCTCTTTAGTTCCTAGATTGACTGGGTTGCATTTTTTTGCCAATATCGCTGATTTTTCTTGATGGATGGCACTAAGGGGAAGATTGAATTCCTCATCCTTTGGCATGTCAGAGAGGTTTTTACCATCAGATACATCCTTTCTTTTTACTATTTTCAAATTAGAAGGTGCCACAATGTGGTTTTCACTTAAAGATCTACATGATATTCTTCATTTTTCTATTTTGCGACTAAGAGATTCAATTTTTTCCCTATAATATGCATCTATGTCTAGCTCAATATCAAACCCTTCTTTGTGATCTCCACATGGTAGCGTATCCTCGAGTCCCATGAATTCTGAGAGAGCCTTGGAGCATCATTTTTGAATGTGTCTAAGATCGGTGGTTCTTGTTGGTCACAGTCTATTAGTTGGGGGTAAACAAGCTTTAATTTAGTGGTTTGGTTACTTGACTCGAAAGACATGGTTGTGATCATAAAAGGGAGGAATCCTCAAATAACATGGGTAAATCAAAGATGGTATCTTTGTCACATACATCGGTTATATCAAAAGTATAGTTGTCTAGGGGAAGACTAGTGGATATCAGTAATCGAGGGAGAGCTTTGACTGTCTTAACCTTAACACCTTTCCAAATATGGTTATATTTTGAGGGGTACATCCAACGCCAAGATTCTTAAGATGATTCTCAATAATGATAGGTTCAAACTGACCATTATCATTTTTCCCAAGCTTTTTCATTTTTTGTTGTAGCCCATGCCAAGCATTAGTTGGGAACCTTTGTTGCTTTCTTCCATGGGGAGATTTGGTAAGGGCCTTTCATCTTGATATAGTAGAATTGATATATCTTTCTCATATACCACCTCTTTACTTAGGTCTCCCCACCTTTTGAAAGTGGAAGGTATTGTTGTGAAGGTCTGAGATGTTGGGTCAATTTGTTGTGGTCTTCTATGGGATCTAGGAGATTGAGTTAACTCTACTACCACAAAGGTACTCTTTTTCATTTTGTAATCTCCACATCCATTATCTTGGATAATAACCTTAGTATCTGAGATGTTCATAATGGAGGGTGTCTTTGTCTCAAAAGTGGAGGCTAAGGTAGATGGGTCAACATAAGGGGGTGTGGGTCCCTCATCATTTTTCGGGACTTGGGGGATCTACAATACTTTGCCTCTAGATTTTTGCAATAATAAAATGGCTCAGGATCACCATGGATTGTGACTACTTGCTTTTCATAAGGGAATTTGACACATTGATGAAATGTAGATTCAACAACCTACATCATGTGGATCCATGGGCGCCTTGGGAGAATTTCATAGGGAAGTTTAAGCTCTAGAAATTTGTAAGTAGTCTCCATTATTGTGGGCCCCACTTGAATGGGGAGTTGAATTGTGCCTTAGGACACCTATTCTTGATCACCATAGGCTCTTATTGCTATACCTTTTCCCTTTTCAATAACATCTTCTACGAATCCCAAATTATTTATTAGCTTCAAGGAACAAATATTTAAACCCGCACCTCCATCCACCAAGACGGTTTTAACTTTGTTCTTGTGTACTAGGATTGTACGATGGAGTGCATAGTTGTGAGATGGTTGGGTTTGAAGATCTTGTTCATAGAATGTGAGGAGATGAGGTGTAGTGATATGTCTGACCATAGCTTGAAACTGGTCTGTGTCAAGGTCCGTGGGAATGGAGGATGCAACAAATGCCTTCTCTAGCATATCCTTATGTGCAGGTGATATTTTTGGCAACTCCATGATGGAGATCTAGTTGGGGGTATTTTTTAGTTGATCTAGGAAATTGTTACCATTAGGGATGGATTTTTGATTTGTGACAGGTGCTTTGGGTGGTGGTGAAGGTCTTGGAATGGTAATTCTATCGTTACGTGTGGTGACTCCACACTCGGCTCTAGATCCTTTGATATTGACAACTGTTACACACTCATCCAAGGATGCAACAACATGGTCATAAATATGGTTTACATTATTTTACTTTCCCTTACCATTGTTGTTTCCTTTACTGTGATCAAGCATCAAATTCATGCATATTTTAAGATCTTGATTCTCAACGGGTTATTCAATGGTTATGGTCTTGTCATCAATGAGATCTTGCATCAAATTCTTGAGTCCCATGCAGTTGGCTATCGTGTGTCCCTTTATTTTGTGGAAGTCACAAAGGTGCTTCTTGTTATACCATGGTGGTTTAACTTGAGGCTCTTGATAATTTTCATAAAATGGATTTTTATGAGATTTTATTGTATCAGTTTTTGCATGATAGATTCGATTGGTTCCCCAAGTGGTGTGTATTTTCATTTAGGGGGATATTTGTTCCTTGGGGGTGGTTCCCCTTGAGTATTTAGGTTGTTGACAATTTGATTAGTGGGTTTTTGTTGTGATGCATTGGTTTGTGGAGTGTCTTGGGTGTTATTTTGTAGTTGTTGGTGTGTTTGTTGTTGCACATTTGCTCTTGGAGAAATGATAACAAATTTCACATCAACGACACCATCATTGGTGAAATTTTTGTTCTTTACTCATGTACGAGGTTTTTCATTGTAACTTGTTGATGGTCGATTATCTTGGTACGTGGGTGTGCCCCCTTGTCCTATAAGGGCTCTTTCATCGTTGAACACCTTGTGAATCAATTTGTCATAGGTTTTTATGCATTGAATTTTTAAATGAAAAGACAAGGTCCCTTCAAGTTTGGAGATGGTAGTCCCTATTTTTTGTTCTTCTAGCATAACCCATTTGCTCTTGTTGGCCTTTGATTGCCATCATTGTAAGAGGGATGCGAATGTTTCCCCCTTGGTACATAATTTCTTGAATCTTTTTAATTCCAGGGGGAAGGCAAGAGAACCATTCCATTGTTGGACTAGCCAAACTATGAGGGAAGAGTCACATTAGATAAGAATCGTTATATGCAACTTCCATACAATGAACATGGAATTCCCTGATGTGATCTTCAGGATTGTCAATCCCATGATATTTATCAAATTTTGGTATCTTGAATCCTTATGGGAAGGGAACCATCACAATGATTCTATCAAATGGATAGGGACACAAATTCCCTTGTGATTTCATTATCTTTCCTGATTGTATGTCTATCACTTGTTGTGAGAGAAATTTAATCTATGCAGATAAATTATTTTATGAATTAGGTGGTGGGATGTATGTGTTTTGCGGTGGTATGGTTTCTTGAGTGAAAGGTGTGGTATTTTGTGTGTTCATGGGAGGCTAATGCAAGTTTTGATGTGCCAACAACACTTGTTGGTATGCCTATAGTTGTTGTTATGCCAACAAAAATTATTGTTGGTCTTGCTGTTGGTGTGCCAACAATGATTGTTGTTGGGCTTGTAGTTGAGCTAATTTTTGTTGTGCTTGGTATTGTTGCAAAGATTTCTAATAATTTTTCTGCTATAACAAGGCTTGTGCTTGAGCTTTCTACACTTGGTATTGAGCTTTTTCCCGAGCTTGAACTTGTTGAGCAACTTGTGCAAGTTGTATGCCTTGTGTGGCTTGTGCAGCTTATGCAACTTGTGTGGCTTCTTGCAGTTGCAATAAAGCTTGCGTTTGCACTTGGAAAACTTGTCATGCTTGTTGTGTGGCTTTTTGTGGAGCTTGTGTGCCTTGTTGTGCAACTTGTGTGTTTTTTTGAGCTTGGAATTGTTGAAGTTCCTTTTGATAGGCTTGTTGGGATACTTGTAGTGTGATGCTGTATTGATTTGCCATGTTTTTATTTGGTGGTGGAGGTGGAGGATTTGGAATAGTGTGGGATGGTGTGATGAGATTTAATTGAGGTAGTTGTGGGCTGATGATAAGGGGTTGTGTGGTAGATGGTGCAGTTGATATGCTTGGTCCTTGGGAGACCATGTTTTGGGGTGTTATAGATGGTGCAGTTGATATGCTTGGTCCTTGGGAGACCATGTTTTGGGGTGTTATAGATGGTGTACTGATTGATTGGATTGCTTGGATTGATGCCACCTGGTGTTGCGATATCAGTGGAATGCTTAGACGATTTGGTATGTTGACTTGATTCATGATTGGAGGATTGTTTTAACTTGATTGATTTTGGATTGGTATGTTTGGTAAAGGGTGTTGCCCTAAACCTTGGGTTGATGTTGAAGTGGGAGGGGGAAATGGTGGGAACATTGGTGTTGTGTTTCCTTGAAAAAGTGATGATGATGCATTGAAAGTTCCCATTTGTCCAAATGAATCTATTTTTCCTTGTGATACCATAGGGAGAGAGACTTGTGTATCGAGAGAATATGTCAGTGATTCGGCGAATGTGGATGAATTTTTGGTGTCATGAAAAATGAGTGGGACACATGGATGCTTTGGGTCTTGAGGGACAGTATTTGGTAGACCCAAGATAGTGTTTGTGTCCAATTTTTGGTTATTTACAAGAGAATGTGTTTGAAGAGTGTGGAGCAATGAACTCCCCTTGGTAATCATGTGTTGACTTGGAGCATGAGATGATGTTGGTTGTGGGATGGGTTGGATGATGTTTTGGAAGGAAGGTGTGAATGATACTAGTGGCATGTTTTGGAAGGAAGGTGTAAATGATACTAGTGGCATGTATTGTGAAGGATTAAGTCTCATCATTCTGTTGACAATCTTATGGTTTTCAGGATTTTGGACTAGCTCCATGATTTTTTCTTGGGTCATTCCTTGAAAATTATTGGTGAAATCCTCCACTTGGAAACCTCCCTCTTGAGGATTTTGAGGTATTTAAGGAGGATTAAGTGGAAGGTTGATGGATATCCTAGGGTTGAATTCCTTTTCAGTTTGACTCAAATCACTCAAAGTGGATGTTTCTTTGTTTTGTTCCATGATCTTCTTGTGTTGAGATCTAGTTTGGACCATAAAATAAGGATCAACTTTTAGGAATAGGGGAGGTAAACCTCTAACTCCTTAGGCTGGTCTAAAATTTAGGTTCAAAAAATAAAATCTAGGATGTTAAGGATCTAATGATGGTAATGAGATAAATTAAGGATGAATGATGTGAATGTTTGAAATTTTAAGATCCTTGGAGGAATACTAGACTTTAGGACTCTTTGGATTTTTTTATTTGGATTGGATTTGATATGATTTAGATAATGGACTTATAAACCCTAAGATGTTGGATGTTATCTTGGAATAAAATTGTCCAAAAGGATGATAATTTAGCTAGATGCATGATGAAGGATTCATCCACACACACTTAGCCAAACAAGGTGATTTTGATTTTGATTTGAAGGAATTTACCAAAATTCTAGTATGAAAATTTTTTCCAAGGTTTGAAAATCTATTTGTGATATGGGATTTGATTGATGGAATGACAAATGAAGGGGTTGATTTTGATCCTAGATGAACCTAGAGAGACTTCTTTTACAAGACCAAGGTATTGAAGAACATGCTATACCTTCTATGTGAGAAACTCAAAACAATGAAAAAGACTTGGATTTTGACAATAATAGAATGTGTACAAGTTTGGATTGTTCTTTGAAGCACGTTTGTAAAAGTTGTAGACCAATCTACCTCCGACTTTGTAAAGTGTTGACAAGCATTTCTTGAGAGCCTTTGGACTAAGATGCTTATGATTGATAGACCTTGGTTTCAGTATTTTGACTTTGGAGGAAATCATTTGAACAAACACATGTGTCTGGTTTAATTGTCTTTTATCTTTTCTTAATGGTTTCTTTTTACCACATCCACACTTTCTTGCTTAGCATTTCAAAATGAATGTCTATGTATCAACTCCTTTTCATTCCACAAGGTCCGCTATGTGAAAATAAAGGAATCAAAGCCACAATTTTCCTATGTTGACTTTGGAGAGAAGAAATTAAGATATGGACCCAAATATTTAGAAGCCTCTAAGGATAAAATCCCTAGGGACAAGCAGTAATATGTGGAATCTTTCAAAGATATTTGTTCTTTCCAAAGATTTTGAAGTTTTGAGGACTTTGTTGAATGTTTGTTTCAAAGTTTTAGATCCAAGCAAAGTATTTTAACTAACTCACAAATTGCACAACCCTATGATAGAAAGGACAATATGTTTGAGTCTCCACTTAGATTTCTCAAAACACTGAGACAAAGCGAACAACTAGATATTTGGCGACACTGGCTCCCCTCCACGACACTCACTTCTCAAGACCACCAAATCTCAAAATCCTTAAAATCCAAAGATCAAAAAAGATTTATTCCGTTTCTTCTTTAAATAGTATAGATTTGGAGTGACTTGAGAATGACCATTCTTGCACCAACAAATAGTAGGGATTTTGACTTTTGCACAAATTGGTTCTTAATCAAGGCACCTATTTAGGTAGCCTCCCAAGAAGCAAGAATCACTTTCTTGTTTGTAGGAGCACCTATAATGCTGAGAGTTCCTTTAGCATTCAAATTTATATACCAGTTGGAAGTAGCTTGACTTTAGCTCGTTACCAGTTGGGTTATTCTCTTGGGGTGATTACATTTTCCCACCAAGGCAGACCCTCTAAAGATAGACAATAGCGAAGTACATTTGTAGCTCGAGCACCTAGATTGTGTAAAGAACTAGGAGGGAGCACACACAATTCCTTTCCTTCACACTCGCATGATCGTTCAATTTTAGCTCCAAATTGAAATGTGTAGGTAATCTTTTAGACAATAAATGTCACTAAAATGATTTTGATTCTGAAGATCACTGTGAAATATGAGAGAAGTGCATATGCATTTGAATGACAAGAGTTGAAAAGAATATTACAAGACAAAGAAAACACAAGTTTTTAATCCTCAAAGAAATGACGAGCTCTTTTTATAGCACCAAAACCAAGTATGAAGTTGTTTGTTCAATTTTAACCCAAAAATCAAAATCTAGTATGTTTTTAAGTTCAATTTTAACCAACTTGAAAAGATCAAATCAATGGTTAATTTTAAACCCAAAAAAGAAGTGAGTTTTCCTAAAACATAAATCAAAAATAGCATCGCATGCCCTAAGATATTACAATACAAATTAAAAAATGCTTTGTTAATTTCAAGCTCAATGCTCAATTTTCCAGCTCAAAACTACTTGTGGTTCTTTGATTCCAATGCCCAATTCAAATGCCACTGATTCTTTATGCAAACCCTTTAAACATCACAAACAATATTTATTTTAATGTAAAAAAATAAAATAAAATAAAATTTGGCACTTCGTATTTAAATCTAATTGGATAACAAGGCTGTAATTATGATCAAACCTAAAACCAAAGCACTTGTATTGGTTATTCAATGCATGCAACAAAATTTAAGTAAATAGAATTAGAAGTCAACTTTGAGATTCGAGCACTAAAAAAAAAGAAATAATGGCATTTACTACCCCTTCCAGAGATGACCTGCATGTCATAGAGAGATTAAAAACAACCAAATCATATTTATGAGAAATCCCGAGAATTCTACTTTGACATTAAAAAAATTGAATTTTCAAATCTTTGCAATAGGCATATTTATGAGACAGTGCCAACAGATCTTTGCAAATCACCCACAAATAACGGATGCTAAGAGATTTTAATAACAAATGAAAACTACTACCAAAATATCTCCATGATTTCATGAATATAGGTAAGTTTCATTTGGCAGAAATAATAAATGATAGAAAATCATGGAACTCTGAGCAGTTATTTAAGAACTAAGATCGTAGGCTCAATAAAAGCTTTTAGTCGACACTTATTTTAGCAGTGTAGCTTTTGACAGTTGCGTAGATCTATGCTTGATCATAGGATTCACACAAGCTGAGGTGACTTCAAGCATCAATTCAAACTATTCTCATGGACATCAATAATGGTGAGCGCTAAATTGGTCTTGCTGAAAAGGCTTTTAGAAAATTTCAAGCAAATGCCATTGGCAGGTGTAAAACTGAATTCCACAACTTTTACTAGCTTATGCAGCTTGGATTGCTAGACCGCTGCAGATCTTCCATAGAAAGATTGCGTCTCCTCTTAAATGTTGCGGACAAAGATTATGTGTTATGTGCTAAAGGCATAAAAAAACATTTATATTCTTTGCGTCTCCTTAGAAAATGATGAAGTTTTCCTTTCTTAATGATATCTATATGGATATGGCGTGACTAAGACAAGATGTGCATATATTAAGCTATGGTGGAAATATCACATACCGTATACCGTATGAACTAATAAATGATGGAAACTCCAAGATGCAAAGCTTATCATACCAATATCAGAGCATTCAATAAAAAAAATCAGAAACCATATCATGGAGAAGATAATATCACTATCAAGTATTGAAAGCCTAATGATGTAGCCACAACCCAATAGAGATCAAATCCTATCCAACTCAACAAAGATCAAATGCTAGGTAGCTTTAAAACCAAAACAAACTGTAGGCATCATCGATATTAAAGTTTGAATGAAAGATATTCTATGACTTTCTAATATGAACCAATGTTCGCTGATGAATGCCAATAAATGGTGCAACAACCAATTTAAATGGTAGCAACAACTTGTATCATGTATAGTAGTTTTTTTAATGAATAAAGTAAAGACAACTTGTATCACAAGAAACATCCATAGGCTTACATAAGCAATGTATGCATGCGAAATACATGTGTACACCTAGGATTGGGAAATGCACATTTTTCTTCCTCTGGAATGGCCCACAGGGAATGCTTGAATTCTTTGAATTGAGTGAATGGTAATGCCTTTACTACCTTGAAATTGTGAGTTGAAGATTCTTTTAAAATTCCAAATTGAGATCAAATAAATTGATCTAGTGAGGACTTTATAGCCATGTAAGACAAATGGACCTATAGGATTGTTGATGAGCCTTTGGGTATACACAAAAGGAACCTCACAAAGAGCTCGATGTCTTCCTCTGATTTGGAAAAATGGACATTAATGTCTCGTTAAAACATGGGTTTTACCTTCTGAGAACCCTAAAACCTTTTGGTCACAAATAGTTGAAGAATGCTAAAAGAAGGTTAATCCAAGCATGTTGATCGGATGTTCAAATTCTATAAGAACTTCGGTTTAATAGAAGCCAATAAGAGGTCCTAGAGAGGATTAATTGCATCAAAGTTTACATCCAATTTCAACTAGTACCATAAGTGGCAGTCGCATGTCTTAGATAGTATATCACAGTACATAGATGGAGAGGAGGCTCAGAGGTGGTATGAATCCTCAAAAGTAAGAGGACATTGTAATTGAGTGGACTAGGTGAGAAAAAGAACCCAAAATACTAGATTTTGGATTCCAGTGATAGTGAGCCTAGTTTCGAGTACCACCATGCACTAATGTTGGGCTAGCTAAATGGATCTCAGGTTCTGTTTCTTATGCAACATCCTTTCGTAAGCTTTTAGACTAGTTCTTGATGCTAGTTCAAAGCAACAAGGCAAAGAAGTTTATGAAAATTATCTTAGGAATCCACATGAGGAATATTCTTGGACGAGGTGCATCCTCTTGGTCACACGGAAACCAGACCGTATAAAATATTTTGCATTCTACATACTTATATAATTGAGAACTTGGTTTGGGTACAACTCTGTGTGTACCTGAAGTTTATCAACAAACTTCATAATTAAGAAAAGGAGGAGAACTTGTAACTTCAAACCTGAGATGTGAAGATAAAAAATGATATATTTCATTCCAGATCTTTGGAATATAAAAGGGATCTTATGAATCTATTCACTCCATCAAAAAATAAATTAGTACGTGATCTTAAACCTCTTACCACTGCAAAGGCAGAGCATATGATTGTTTTTTTCAGTAATATGCTAGATGTCAAAATACAAACAACAAAACAAAAACCAATGCAAGCAACAACATGCTAGAAAATGAGAAACATGAGCCATTCTTTTTACTATAGTTCCCCACTTTTCTCATTGAGTAATAATGAAATTTGGAAAGCACTCAAAAATAGGAGTCTATCTAAGACCTTTAATGCCAATATTTTTTAAAAAAGTCAGCCAACACCACTGCTATTTAAATGTTATATGTATATACTCGGCGCGGTCTATAACAACTCTACTCTATGCTACGTAGTCATGCATTATATGATTAAGATGATGGTCTCTTCAAACTTGAACATATCTGCTCCTATCCGAAAAAAGAACACACGAAAAAGAGAACAATTTAAGGCTACTTATTTCTTATTCCGAAGTGTAATTAAAGCACAAAAAAAAACTATTGAAACACGTAACTTTGATTAATGAAATAAAATATTGGAGCCCTTGGCTAATTTATTTTTCAACCAAGCGTCCCTCCCTCTAACACCAAATGTAAGCACTAATATGTAAAATGCCTAAATCTCAACAAACATTGGCATGAGTTAGTTTAAACCAAGCAAATAGAGTGCTTTTATGAGATACCTAAACATGGTGCATATGAAAATATGATAACAAAATAACCCAAGTAGATAAATGTAAGCATATAAAAGCATGTTCATAACTTATCCCATAGTGGAAGTGGCGCTCCATTGATGTGAAAAGGATGCCCTTTCCCACCCCATTGATAATCTAGATGATAATGAATAAGCCTTCAAAATGTGATAAAAAGTTCCTATAGTGCAAATGCATGTGATTGTGGATGATTGTTGCTTCTATTTATAGATTGAAGGGTTGAAGAATGGAGAGATGAGATGAATGTCAGACTAAAGGAGAGTCAATGAGATTGGGACACTTGTCTCAATCCTAATGGGTGAAGTTGGAGAACATTTTTGAGAATGCACATAGTTAATGCATGTGGTTGAGGATTTGAGAGGTGTAAGAGAGATTAATGCATGTGTAAGAAGCATTAAATGAATATGGTTGAGATGTTTTAGAGGGAAATTTTTTGGGGTAATAAAGTCAAATAAAGGTAGTTAATAAGGGAATATTCCTTAGAATATGCTTTTGAGAGGATCAATGAGGTAATTATCTAATTAAAAGAAACTATTTTCATGTGCAAGTGGGTGGGTTAGTCAGGGGTGAGTTTGACTAAGGTTGACTCAAAAGCTAGAGGATGGGTAATGGTGATTAGGGGTTATTTAATTCAAATTAATTAATTTGAAGGGATTTAGAGGATTTGACATTTGATTTAAATAATTTGATTTATTAAATCAGATGAGATGACTTTAGGGATTTGATTGATAAACATTGGTGAATTAAATTAATAAAATGCTTTATTTGATTAATAAAAGAATTTGATGATAATTGATCGGAATTGGATGCACTATGTCAGTTAGGATTATTTGCATGTCTACACATACGTGTCTTGAATGTCTACTTTAGTGCAAGTTTCTGCTCATGCTCATCCTCGCACTAAAGTGGGGGCTAAATGTAGTGTAGGAAAAAGTATTCCTTTTTCACACTTAATTTGGAAATGAATAATTAATAATAAAATTCAAGCTTACTGATACCTTAATTTAGTGTTGTAATATGTTTTACATATTCATATTAAGTTTAGGGCCTTTTTAATTAAAATGGACTTAATTGTGCCTTTTTTGGTGTTTTAAGGTGTCCATTTACAGTTTCACACTAATCGAGGAATTTATTAATTAATTGAGGTTAATTTTCCTTAATTGGCCCCTTTAATTCAAATCCAAGCCTAATTAATTAGAAATTTTGAGGGACAAAACTTGACATTCATAAATTCCTTAACATAAGGTTTAACATTGAGAAATGTGCGTCCCAGGCAAGTGGCCTAGGACCCATTCACCATATGGCGAATGGGTTCTCACTTGCACCTAGGACCTAAATTCAAATTATGTTTTTTGTGATATTTTAATGATTTCAAATGTATATTCAAATGTTAGCTTGTGATATTTGAATTTTGGGAATGAATGATGGGTGCTGGCAAGAAGTTGAGTCCACTTTTTGGCCAAAAAGCGGAAGTGTTTTCACTGATTTTTAGAGTTTGACACATTTGACCTTAAAATTTGAAGCACTTAGAGATGAAATATTCAAACAAGTCACTAATCATAAAATGTAGTACTCAAAGTCTAGTTTCCAAATATGTAATTTATTTCAATACCCACATTATACAAATTGAGTTTCAATAGGCTTTTGTAAAAACCACTATTTAAAAGTCATTTTTTTTTACCATACCATGCACGTGTATGACATCCATAATTTGACTTAAATTATCATATTTTTCTAAATCCTTTTGGGAAAAGACTTGTGACTCATTGAAGCGCTCCCTGGATATTTTTTTGTAACTTTTTATTGAATTTTTTTTTTTTTTTGTTAATTTTTTATCATGCATATTTGACATTTAGAAAAATCGTCATGTATGACACACATAAGATGGCCTAAAGTTATCATTTTTTGCATTTTTTTTAAAAATTGAAAAGAATTATTTGAAGTTTGCCCTTGTGCAATCCGTTCGTCAAAATGTTATGTTGATCAAAAGTTATTAAAATAGTAAAAAACACTGATATTTAAAGTTTATAGACCAATTTCATCAGAAATTAATTAAAAAATGGAAAAAATAATCCAATTGCAAAAAAAATTACATATTTGAAATGTGCATTATCTCATCTAAAATGTGTTTTAATTTCGTCAAAAATTTTTGCAAAAAAGGTCATCAGCCATATGTCCAAACTCGATTTTTTTCCCTAACACTGTTAGAACCTTCAACTTGCAGGTCAAACGAGGTTGAAGGCCTAGGTTTAGACTACCAATGCTTTTTCCCAAACCAAAATCCGAAGCGAAAACGCGACCACAAGGCCAGAAAAAATTCAAATTAAAAAAAATGGGATCCCGATTATAAATCGGGATCCCGTATTTAATGATACGGGATCCCGTTTCCTATGATTGAATTTGGTGACCATTGGCATGAGAACGGGATCTTGTTCCCCTATCAATGGTCACTGGATTCAATTATAGGAAACGAGACCCGATTTTAAAACGAGATCTCGTATTTAAAATCCCGTTTTATAGTCAGGATCCTGTTTCTCTTCAACTCTGTTATTTTAAATTACTGTCAAATTTTATTGTGAAGTCTGCAACTTCACATGTACAACCGAGAACAATAAAATTGGTCTATGTTTTTCATTGAGCATTTTTTTTATAGGTGGTGAGCTTTTTTGATAAACTTTTTTAAAGGAGACATCCCATTTTTTCAAAGAAAGAACAAAAGGTCTTCAACTTGCAATATGAATTGATTTTTTCAAAGGAGGCATGAAGAAATTAGTTTTAAAGTGGAATTGTGCTAGTTTTCTACTTGTTTTGAGGAACACAAGAGGAAGAATTTAGTCTTTTTAGGTCTTGAACTTCCAATTTGAATCAATTTTTTTGAAGAATTTCACTATTTACATTCATTTGTGCTTGAGAATTTTATAATCATGGGAAATAAATGTTGTAATAAGAGGAGGAAGACATTGAATCTTGAAGAAATTGAAGCAAACAAAGAGAAGGAGAGACAAAGACAAAGAGAAAGAAGAATGAGAATTAAATCAATGAATGATGGGGGAGCATCCAATTCCACAACTATTGAAGATGCAAACATAGAGGAGACCATGGTTGTAGATGAAGCGAATTTGCAAGAAGTCAATTTGGAGAAGAATATGATTATACAATCAAGTCCTACTATGTCTTCAAATCCATCTTTCAATGCTATGGATAATGTTTCAATATGCACAAATCCAGGTACGTCTTCAAATCCACATGTTAATGAAATGGTAAATTTGTATGTAGAAATTTTACAAGATGTTGGACTTAACAATGTTGACATTGATAATATTGTGAGAGATGAACATTTTATAGAATTTGTTGAAAATGATAGTGAGAATGATCTTTTTGCTGAAAATGAAATTGAGAATAATCCTTTTATTGAAAATGAAAACAAAAACCGTTTTGTTGATGTAAATGAAAATGAAAACCGTTTTATTGATGAAAATGAAGATGAAAATGTAAATCGTTTTGAAGTTGAAAATGAAATTGAAGATGAAAATATAAATCGTTTTGAAGTTGAAAATAAAAATGAAATTGAAGATGAAAATGAAGATGAAGATGAAAATCTAGAATGTGATGTTGAATTTAATGAAAATACTTTTTTTAAAATTGAAAGTGGTGTTTTTGATAATCTTCCTGGTCAAATTTCTTGGAGGTGGATAAGAACACATGCAAATAAAATATACAATGAATTATTTTATCGTAAAAAAATTACAATTCAATGTTAACTAATGATGCAATTGATGAGAATGCAAAAAATGAGGAAAATAATGAAAAGGTTAGGCTTTTTTGTTAAACCAAAAAGAAAAGACCAATCATTGAAACATGCTATGTGTATTGTTGCTAGTGCCATTCAATCAATTGGAAAAAATAGTCGATCTAAAGATAAAAATGCAGCAAGAAGAGCTATAACAACTGCTATAGTTAATAAAGCAACTTTGAATAAAAGAATGGTAAGAAATATTAGTGAAGTTTTAAAAATACATCCTAAAACATTGCTAAGAGCGCCAAAAATAAGAATAATTATAGAAAATGATCCTATCAACCAATGTTGGAGTTTCAGTGGTCGACTCTCGAGGTCTGATATGAAATTGAATGTTGAAATTAAATCTTTGATTGAAAAATATTGGCATGAAAATACTAGGGTTTCATCTAATGCTAGAGATGTTTTAAAATTAAGGGTGGGGTCCAAAGTTCGCGATCCTCACCCAAAACACCTACTAGATACAACACAAACTGAATTTTATAGAAAATTTTGTGGTGATTTAGTGTTACCCGGTAATATTAAAATAAGTCAAAGGTCTTTTGAAAAATGTAAACCGTGGTATGTAAAAATTAATAAGCAACAAATATCTTGTTGTTGTAAAACACATGTTCAATTTCGTTATTTTTA
Organism: Sequoiadendron giganteum; assembly: GCA_007115665.2. Taxonomy (NCBI): domain Eukaryota; kingdom Viridiplantae; phylum Streptophyta; class Pinopsida; order Cupressales; family Cupressaceae; genus Sequoiadendron; species Sequoiadendron giganteum. Next base: position 420,371,012 of record CM021102.1, on the reverse strand, counting down.
TGATGTTTTTTGATATATACGTTGTACCTTGCATACTAACATGATTATACAGGAATGCGGTATTAATATGCCACCTGAAGCAATAAGGGAGTTTATTTCAAGTTTGTTTTGTGAAAGATCTACTGGCAAATTGTTTTATTTAAGTTCTTGTATTTCTAGACAATGCATTGACTGTGGAAACCTTTCATTCTTAGGAATTTGTATGCATGAAAGTGTTGATAATGATTTTGGACAACAATTAGTAGAATTTAAATGATTTAAGAATGTTCACTATTCTTTAAAAGATGGAAAAATAGGAAAGCATTGTGATTTAGTTACAGAAAAAGTTAGTGTGCATGCATTCATGAGTGAATTTAAGAATAAGATAGTACCAAAATATATCATGCACTCTCAACATGCTTGATGGCTTGATGGCCAATTTCGCACATGTAGAAACACATTTCCAATTGGTACTATACTTTCAATGGTTGATTTTGCAGAAAATTATACTCTAGCTTCGCAAGAGGAAATTCAATCACAGTATTATAATTTAGTGCAAGTAGCTATGTTTGTCCATATTGTTTATAGACATGCAAATAATAGCACTGAGGATGATAGACAAGTTTTGAGGGAGTATCAGTTTTATTTGAGTGACAAGCGATTACACTCATCAGAGTTTGTTCAATATTGTTTCAGTATATTTTACAAAAATTTAAGAGAAAGAGGAATCCATATGAAAGAACACCTCATATGGTCAGATAATTGTACGAGGCAGTTCAAAAATGATCGAATGTTCTATTGGTTAAGTAAGATTCACAAAGAAATTAATGTCCAACATATATGGAGTTTTTTTTAAGCCGGGCGTGGTAAAGGAGAACATGATGGAGCTGGTGCGTGTGTCGAAAGAATTCTTGCTAGAGAACAATTAAAATTTGAAGATGCAGTAAAATTTAAAGATGCACGTGGGATTGGCGATTGGTGTAATACAATATTATCAACACCTGGTTTGAGTGAGTACTCTAGAGTTCATCGATTCTTTTGGTTGGTTGAAGAAGATAACATTGTACCTAGAGTTGACTGTGAGATAATTAGTGGATCTACTAAATGGCATTCGCTTAGGAGTTCAACAACAAGCACATGGACTATCTGGACAAGGGAGCTTACATTTATTTTCCAGTTTTGCATCTCAGGAGATTAGGAAGCATGTGAAAATACATAATGGGTTCAAGAGTGGGAGCAAATATCGTTGACACCTTCACAAGCACATGATCAATATGAAAGAACTATTGAATAAAATGATCAAGTGTTTGCATTTGAAGACTATGACCGTGTTTCAAACCTTGTACAAGAAGGTAATTTAATTCAATTTATTTCATTTAATTTCTCTTTATTAAGTTATTTTGTAATACTAAATTTTTTATATTGATATGTGGAAGTTATTAAATCAATTTTTTTTTGCAAGACATGTGTATTCTGTTGTTGCACCTGAGGGGATTGAAGAGAAAACAAAATATTGGTTGGCTCGTTGTGTGGAGAGTAAACATAGGTTAATATCACTTTGAGAAGATGATGATGGCTATCATTATCTAATAGGTATCATGATCCCCTTAAACAAATTTTGATAACAATTTTTTTGATCCCCTTAAACAATATTTTAGAACAAGTTTTTCATCTCATTAAGAAACATTTGAGAACTTATATGATGTTTATTTCATATTTTCCAATATGATCGGTTGTGGTTGTTGGAACTTGGCTACGAAATTACCTAGCAAGGAAGAATGGTCTACCTGCATTCAAAGATTATGAACCACATAAAAAAATTATACATTATTCACATTTGGTACGTGACAAACAAAAAATATAGTCCACAAAATAAACAAATATAACCCACAAAATCATGTTTCTAGGTCATGTATTTTCTCTATAATCAAGAGACCTCTTCGTGCCATGTGGACTTTGCAGATGACCTGAAACACTCTGTACAAGAGAAAGATGAAATCATATGTAAGACAATGAAAAAAAAATTAATGTCAATTTAATTTATAATTCATCATATTAAAATTAAATTACTGTCATATTTGGGTTTGGATGCTCTACTGCACCTGAAGCAACCTCTACATTCTCTTAATCAATCTACACAAACAAGACAAAAAAAGTTGAAATTAGATGCACAAGTCTACAGTTAAAAATGATCTAATTGAAATTAATTTATGATTTATCATATTTTAATTGTACCATATCCATAGGTTGTGCACCCTCTTCTACATGACATGTTTGTACATTCTCAACTACTAGATGTGTCACATGCTATAATAGAAAAAGAATTTAAAACATGTATTAGCTCAAATTATATTAATATTCAATTTGAAATTTAAAATTATTTAGTTATATATTTGAACAATATATAATTTATAATTGAATTTAAATATAATAAAAAATTTAAATTACCATTTGATCTGGAGCCTGCTCCACATGCCCTCCTGGAGGTGTAACTATGTCTGGGTCAGGGTTGAAAGTCGCACTAACAAAGTCCTACAAGATCAAAGTTAAAGCATGTACATACTTGAATTAGGTAAATATATATATATTCAAGTTTGCACATTTTGGGTAGAAATTTATTTAAACAACCTAAAAATCAGAGGCCTCACGAGTAACCGAAAAATCTAATGTTTGCCCGATGCCCATTCTGATTGTGGTATCAATCTAGATAGACATGTAGACACATGTAACACAAGCTTATAATATTTACAAGTGTACATGCACATTTCATATATATAGTGAATTAAAACTTCATAATTGTAACTATACTAATGTAAGTTAAACAATTTACAATATAAATGTACCCACCCCTGGTCTACAACGACCAATAGTGGAGGAGTGCTCGACAATCCCTCAGGTGGAATTGACGTGGAAGTTGATTGGATCGCCTAAACCAACATTAATATTTCAAACATATATGTTATTCAATTATAAATTTAAAACTCAAGTTAAAAATCATTTATTTTATAATTTAAAAAATTGAAATCAAAATACCCCATAAGGATTGTCAATTAGGACTGGTGTCGATGTATGTACTCGTGGAACAGATGATTGCCCCATCGTTACTATAGTCTGTACACCAAACAATTGATTGTTAGAATGTATTGCAAACTTTACTTTGATATATACATTCATCAAAATTCTTGTAAAATGAACGTGTAGATGCATATTTATACCTATGTACCAGTGTCCTCAGGATGTTCGCCTCTTGTAAGAAACTCTACAAATGAACTGATGTGACTAAATGAACCACTAGAATCTCCACGTCCACCCAAACTAGGTGTGGCCTGATCAGGTCCATAACATAGTTGATGGCAACTCGTACATACATGTGGGATGGGCCTCGACACTCCTGGAGTGGTACTCAGACTAGCTCCATAGAACACTCCTCCATCATCATCGTCTCTATGCTCCCCACTTGCTATCGCAGAAGCATGTTGATCAAGGTCTCCTGCGAGTGTACTAAGGGAACCTAATGTCAAGACCATAGATCGATGACGCATAGGTACAGGAATGGGAGGACCAGGAGAAACAACAAGGGGTTGTGCATGCATAGGGCATTGGGGATCAACCCTTGCCCCTAACCTCTATTGTGGCATGTCACCACCAACAACCTGAAATGATTTAAAATCAAAAAAATTGGGCTTGTGCCCCATAACAAACTGTACATTTAATTTCCTCAAAAAATACAATGGGCACTCCCAATTAGCATGTGGGGGATATCAAAAACCATATACCATCGATCCCAAAAATGTGCAGTCATCTGTGGATGTATGCACTACCTCATGGATATTCTAGATTTGTTCGCAGGAATGGGCTATCAAGTAACGGGGTCAAGAAAGTAGGGGGCTAGGTGGGCTTTCGTTATTTTAAGGTCTAATATTTCTTTATAAGAGAGACCATCAGCATAAAATTGTCTCATTTGTTCTCTGTCTCATCTATGCCTATCTAGATCGGAATCAATGGTCCTGATGGCATCCACAACATTTTGCATTGCAGATGCAAAACACCTAACATGGGGTGGAATCAATGCTTGACTTTGCATAGCATTTATTTGATTCTGTATTGATGCAACCTGATCATTTATGCGTGCTCATAAGTGAGCCTCATCATATGCAATAGGTTGTGGAGGGGGAGGTGAAGGTGGCTGAGGTGGTGGATTGATGATATCATCAATATTAAAATCATCCATGATATGAGATATAAGTGTGCACCTGCATTAAATTATACTAAATTAACATACAAACTTAAAAAATTACAAGAAATAGTTAAATTTGAAACACACATGCATACATATATTAAGATCATATAAAATTGAAACACACATATACATTGATTGAACTTGATCAAGTAAACTATGTACATACATTTAAAATAAAAAATACCATGCATAATTTGCATGCATACATCATTAAAGTAAACTATATACATAGAAATTTAAAAATTTAACAACTATATGTGCAATTTTAATACATGTGTACATAGTAAACAATAAACTTGAAACATTCATAAAAAGCTCATTTTATGTCTAACGCATGTATATATATCCATCTAGAACCATCCATCTAAACATATCCATCTAGAACCAAAATCATAAATTCACGTCACACAAAATATCCATCATTCACCAAATTCATAAATTCATAACTATTTAAGATCATTGTCTTAATTTAAAAACTATTGTGGCTTTCTACTGCATCTCTTCATTTATTTGCTTTTTTCCTTTTCAGAATCAAAAGTTCTCCTCTCCTCTAGTTGTTGTCAATGCTCATCTAAGATCCCATCCATAAACCTGACAGCATCAACAATGGTTTGCATCCTAGATGCAATCATCCTCACAGGTGGTGTGACAAATTCTTCATTTTGAATAATGTTGATTTGATCTTGGATGGTTCTAACATTGGAATTGATTCATGCTTGCAAATGAGTACCATTGATTTCAAGTGGTGGAGGTGGGGGGTTATGAGGTGGAGTGGGTAAAGGTGGAGGTAAAGGTGGTGGAGATGGAGGGCATGGAGGTTGATTGCGAATATTATTGAATCGATCCATGTGATATCTAGAAGATATGAGTGAACCTACATTAGATTTGTAATTTCAAAATGTAAGATACATGTTTAGGATTTATACCCTTAAACCATTCAATATAAATGGCCTAATTGAATACATATGATAAAATAAAATTTTAAGCCTCATTTATGTCTAAGGCAAGTTACTTGAATGAAAATACAATTAACTATTAATATTATACAATTTATGAATGTTATAGGGTTTATGGTTTAGAGTTTAACATAGATCCCTTTAAGCCATCCTACCACCCTAAACCGTAAATTAATCAACCTAGATCATGATTTATCTCATTCATATTATAATCTTGCATGATCTAATTATTGTTAAATTTGGTTTATGAAACTTAGGGTGAAGTTTTGGTGTCCCTTGGAATATAATGAACTTGCAAGTTAGTGAAGAACATTTTCTTGTGGAACAGTTGATTGAGATAGGTGTTGTTTCAACTGACCGACCTAGATCATGAAATATCATTCATATTATAATCTTACACAATCTTGTTATTGTTAAATTTGGTTGTCTTGGGCAACTTCACCAAATTTTAAGAAATTATTTGATCCCATTAAGAAATGTCATATTAGGACCCCTTAAGACATTGATTTACGATTTAGGGTGATAGGATGGCTTAAGGGGATCTATGTCTAGTGAGGTCCTAGGACAAAATAACATGGCTTAAGGGAATCAAATTTGGTGGAGTTGCCTAAGGCAACCAAATTTGATTTTAAGGTCCTAAGACAAAATGAATGCTTTAGTGAAGAACATTTTCTTGTGGAACAGTTGATTGAGATAGGTCTTGTTTCAACTGACCAACCTAGATCATGAAATATCATTCATATTATAATCTTGCACAATCTTGTTATTGTTAAATTTGGTTGCCTTGGGAAACTTCACCAAATTTTAAGAAATTATTTGATCCCATTAAGAAATGTCATATTAGGACCCCTTAAGACATCAATTTATGATTTAGGGTGATAGGATGGCTTAAGGGGATCTATGTCTAGTGAGGTCCTAGGACAAAGTAACATGGCTTAAGGGAATCAAATTTTGTGGAGTTGCCTAAGGAAACCAAATTTGATTTTAAGGTCCTAAGACAAAATGAATGCTTTAGTGAAGAACATTTTCTTGTGGAACTATTGATTGAGATAGGTCTTGTTTCAAATATCATTCATATTATAATCTTGCACATACTTGTTATTGTTAAATTTGGTTGCCTTGGACAACTTCACCAAATTTTAAGAAATAATTTGATCCCATTAAGAAATGTCATATTAGGACCCCTTAAGACATTGATTTACGATTTAGGGTGATAGGATGGCTTAAGGAGATCTATGTCTACTGAGGTCCTAGGACAAAATGACATGGCTCGAGTGAATAAAATTTGGTGAAAAAATGATGTCTTTAGCCTGTTTAGGGTTTAGAGTTTAGAGTTTAGGGTTTATAGTAATACGATGGCTTAAGGGGATCTTTGTAGTAAGGTTCTACTACAAAATGACATGGCTTAAGGGAATCAAATTTGGCTTAAGGGGATCTTTGTAGTAAGGTTCTACGACAAAATGACATGGCTTAAGGGAATCAAATTTGGTGGAGTTGCCTAAGGCAACCAAATTTGATTATAAGGTCCTAAGACAAAATGGATGCTTTAGTGTTGAGGGTTTAGATTTTAGAGTTCAGGGCTTAGGTTTTAACGAACTTAGGGTGAAGTTTGGGTGGCCCTTGAAATAACGGACTTACAAGTTAGTGCCTAGTTTATGAATATTTTTTTATTTTATGAATAGATTGACTATTTCCATAATAGAAACACATAATTACATGTGATTAAGATTGAGTTTGATGTATATTTTAATTGGATGTTTTTTTAATTGAATATAAGATTATTTTATTTAGTATTTTTTTCATTAATATTGAACTCACTTAAATGAATTTTATGATAAAACAAGTATAATATAAAATTAGTTAATGTTGAATTGAAAGTATTTTATTTTAGATTGTTTGTAATTGAAAGAACCTAAAATAACTTAGAAAACAAAAATATTTAGATTATTTAGTGTCTAGGTAACTAGTGCAAAAATTTAAATCCTAGACCAATACTCTAAGTACATATATATGGTAAATCCTAAACCATGGATTTAAAATTTAAAATTTTCCATCCCTTACACATTTAATAATACATTATGAGCCAACTAAACTTGCTTAGTATTTGAAGGCATTCAATTGTCTTTATTTTATCATTTAATTACATTTGATCATTATTCACAAATCATTTAAATTTTTGAAAGTACTATATGATAGGAACACTTCAATAGGACCTAAATTTAATCTAATTATGCATCACCATTTCCAAGTTTTAATACTATTTTCCTCAATCATTTCCATAATCATGAACTTGACCTTATCATGAGGGCTAACCTATGAGAACATGACAATTGAGATCCAACACTCAGTGCCCCTAGGTGTTTTTAAATGCCACTACTTAATATCTTAAATCTTCATTTTTAATCAAACTAATTTATATGTGTCAAGTAACCCTCTCATTTAATTTCACAAAAAATAAATATTATGCATATGTCATAAACTCTATTCTTTAAATTAATTTATATATTTCTTACCATTATTTTTCTCAAAAATATATTTAAAAACTATATTTTTCTTCAAAATAGATTATAACTTAAATCTTAATTTCTAATAATTAATTGTTCAAAATCCTCATTTTTTCTCTAATAGAATAGACATCTATATTTTTTAAAGAGAGTTGATTTATTTACCATCCCTAATTTAATTTACATTTCATCAAAATACCACATTTATTCTTAAGTAGTTCAACTTCAATTCAAGAACCCTAGATCCCTAGATGAAGCTAGATTTTGAATTTATTCCTCACTTAAGGTTTTGAATAGATCCTAGATGAAGCTAGATTTAGAATAGACTGATTATGTGACCTAAAATTAATTATCAAAATTCATATAAAAGATAGTTCTAAATGAAAATTCATATAGCAATAATTAACTCATTTCACAAAAAATGGAAAGTTTTTCTAATCTAATTATAATTTAACATTGAAACTAAAATTTAACATATCATTTTATCCATACAATGCAAATCAAATTTAAAACATTTAAGCAATGCAAAAGAATTTTCTTGAGCTTGAATATTAGGGTTTTCAAAATCAAAATGATTTGTTCGATTTCAATTTAGGGTTTTAGCAATTTTTATTGTTTCAATTCAATTCAGGGTTTCAATTTCTAAGCAAATAGGGTTTTTAATACAATTTTTTAGTTTCAATTCAAACTAGAGTTTTGAAATTCTTTTTTTCTTGCTTTGATTTGAATTTGAGATTTCAGAAAGCTTAATTAGGGTTTCTAAATGCAAATTTTCAGTTTATTTCAATTTCTAGGGTTTTGAAATGCAATTTTTTTGTTTCGTTTCAATTAGGATTTTGAAATTCATTTTTTTTTGTTTCGTCTAATAATTCAAGTTTCAAAAGTTAAATTTTGTTTCTAAAATACAATTCAAGTTTTATTTTTTTGTTTCTATTGAAAATCTTCACAATTTGACGTATTTTTTTAATCTATTTCTAAAATTTCTTATTTCAAAAATAATGATTAAAATGGAAATAAAATTTGAAATAAACATGCTAGAAACAGTAAATTGAATAACAATTTCAATTTTGAATGTAAAAAATAAAAAAAGAGCGGAAGAGTACGGGTACCTGGAGGTCTTCTGGTAGTCACTGTCGCTCTCAAACTGGGATCCCATGTGCGTAGGCGAAAATGAAGATTTCTTCATTTAAAAAAAAAAAAAATAGTCTTACGAAACGGGATCCCGATTTGTAAAAAATGGGATCCCAATTTTTACAAATCGGGATCCCGTTTCCTCTTCGCCGGTTCGGGACCCTCAACCAAATGGGATCCCGTTTTTAAAAAAGAAGGATCTTGATTTGTAAAACTCGAGATCTCGTTTTTGCTTAGTCGATTTCATTTTTTTGGCTAAGGAAAAAACTTCCACGGTTCGTGGACCCAACTTTGTGCATTTACCCTGATAATATATATATATGAATAAGAGGTCATTTCACTATATTTCACCTAGCAATTTTGATGAGAGCATCCTTATAGAAAATTTTATGATCAAGAGTGATTTCAAGGGCATCCAAGGGAAAATTTATAGAAGATTATTGCAACAATTGAGATTCCATTATCATGTCAAAGACTTATGTTTGGACTAATATGGTGCACATAGTGTTCAAGATCTATCTAAGTATATCAAATACATCATTTCAAGACAAGTTTCATGATTAATATCTACATCCGTTGAAGCCAATTCATGCTAATTGTATATTTACAATCCAAGGTTCAAATAAGGTTTGGTCAGTTGTTACATAGTATTTTTCATTCATCATTCCTTTCATTCTTTTCTATTTCATTACAAGGTTTAATTACCAAAACAGGGTTTGACTAAGCCAAACTCCCATTCACCTTAAAAACAACAATTTTCTCTCTTTGGTGTATGATTGCAGATTTTAGGTTGAAGATCCTTTGAAGATCAAAATTGAAGAAAGTTGTAAAATTGTCAAAGTTGCAAGAAAAGTTATCATTCCACATAAAATCTTCTACAAAATGTATTTTCGGTTGTCTGACAATGAATATATGGAATCTAGGAGTGCTGACACAATAGAAGAGAACCTAGAAAGATTTTTTCAAGAACCCTAGATAGGACCCATTCACCATAGGGCGAATGAGTCCTCAATGAGCTTCAAAAGTGACTTTTGGTGAAAGGTACACCTTTTTTTCTCCTTTCCAAATCTACTTTTTGATTGTTGTTTTTGTTAGTTTTGGATATAGTCTTTCATTGGCATTTTGTAGCTTGCATTTCAAATGAAATTAGGAAAATAGGTCATTTTGGGGAACCCCCTTTCATAACATTTTTTTCCCAACCCTATTTTCTTTCATATTGACCATGCCAAACCACCCATATAAATCATATTGTCGCAACCCAATTTATCAAGTTCCAATCTTAGAATAGTGCATAACAAAATATCATCTTACTCAATAAAAATGATTGTCACCATGGTAATAATTATAAGTTTTGTAGAAGAAAATATAAAGATGTATTCTATTCTTCAATTCAATACTGCATACCTCCTCATACCTTGGCTAAGCTTGGTATCAATTGCATGGTCAAGTGCATCTCTCCTTGTTAAAAAAATGTGTTATATTGTGTGGTTTCCCTTGAGTAACTTTTAGGGCATGACACAACATATATGTGTAAGAAAAAATATAAAACATGATAAGCACCAATAGAAACGTGTCCTCTCTAAACAATCATAGGCATCTGTGAGGAGTGATAAATCTTAGGTTGTCTTTGTTTTTGTGGGTGTTTTTATTGATGATGTACTTTTATTAAATACCATTTCTAAGAGTTGAGGATATTATTATTGTTGTGGAGAATATTGGAGCCTGGCTTCAATGCTTTAATTTGGTAGTGTTGTGTTTTTGTAGGGTTTTATTCCTATACAATTTTAATGCCAATTTGTAATGAAGATGATCTACTACTCCCAAGTCTCTAGGACAAGGAAGATCCTATAGGGAGTGGATGGCTCTAGGTTACCTCAAAGAAAAATATCAATTGATTGGGTGATAGTTGACAAGGGATTAAAATATTTTTTGGGTTTTCTAAATGTTTATGATAGAGAACTTTAGAATTCAGGTGAATAGACCTCAAATGTCTTGGGAGATAGACTATAGGCTCTTGGTTTATAGGATGAGAGTGTATACCAAGGACATGATTTAAACATGATGTGGTGGTGTCTTTGTGGTCCGCTAACATCTTGTATGAACTAGAGGTAGAATATGCTACTAGAGACCTACTAACGATTTGAATGCTAAAGTTTGATAGTTTTAACTAAACTGAACAAAATGTAGAAAATACAAGGAAGTACAATAAGAATAATCCTAAATGAAAAGAGAACTAGCTATTAAGAAAAATGAAGAGTAGTGGAAGAAAAGGGATTAACTTACAGTAGGTCCAGCCTCCTACAAACTCCTCACAAACAAATCCTACACACATTGAAATGAAAAAGTTCTAGGGCTACTCTTTGGGGATTTCCTTGGTCAAATTATCACTTTGGTGTTTCCACCTCCATAGAAAAATAAATAGATAATGATATAGATATGTAGATAAAGAAGTGAGACATAGAATATGAAAGATAACAATATGTTGAATAATAACAACAATAATTGTATGAAAATTAAACTTACCCTCTCTCCAATGAGCTTAGTGAAGTTGAGAGGAAGTTAAATGCTTCAAAGACATAAGATTATTGTGCAAGAATATGGTGTAGAAAGCTTGAACCTACGAGAAGAAATAGAGTAGAGTTACAAGTAGAAAGCTAGAATAGAGAGAATGTGAGAATGAATTTAGAATGATAGAGTAGAATGGAGTAGAATTAAAATAATGAATCACAATGAGAAGAAGAGGGAAGAAAATGGTCAAATTACATGCCAAAGAGCCATTTTTGATGTCCCTTCTTGAGAGGCAGCCTGAGAAGAGGTTGGGAGCTCTTTCTCTATTAGAGGAGCAACCTCCACAATCGTCACCAATGGAAAGGTGGACTTCTAAGGAAGAGAAAGAGGAGGTAAAGGGATAGGGATAGAGACAAGCATCTCAACAATGGCCTCTTTACTTTCTCAGCTTTGGGAGTATGTGGAGGAATAGGTAGAGGCAAATATTAAAAAAAAAACCCCATCGAAATGCTTCCCCTTGCCATAAAGGGTGGTTTGGGGAATCGTGGGAAGAATTGGAAGCTAAAAATCTTGAGGCTTCACCTTCCACAACATGGGTTCTTTTCCTTTTCCTATACAAAGCATAGTAGAAGGAACAAAATATTCCACCAAAGGTTTGGAAGAAGAAGAAGAAGATATGTTAGATAGCTACAACTATAGGAAGGAGTGCATCTCTAGACATAAGATTCTAGCTAGGTGACTTATAGAAATATAGGAGAGTTAAGAAAATAAGATGCCTCCAAGAAAAATAATAGAAAACGATGTAGTATTATATGTTTTAAGAAGGTTAGATGGTGGATTAGACATCATAAAAGAATTCCGATAATAATGGATTCCATCATTCGCATAAGAAAACTAATAGTTATGAATCAAGAAGAAGGCCTTACCCTTTAAGAGGTAGAGGTGGATTTGAAAGGGGTAGATCAAAGGAAAAATTGGTGTGGAATATGATTCTTACTCTAATATATGGGAGGAAATATGTGTATAATTTAAAATAATCACATAGATACAAGTAAATAAACATAAAATCAGTATAGCACAATGAATTATATCACAAGAAGAAACTTAATTTCACATTATTTTTATTTTAATATTTGGATATTTTGTTTAAAATATACTATATCATAAAAGGAAAAAGAGTACCACTTTGTAAAGACTAGCTAAGATGACTTGTGGAAAATTGGATGCCAATAGTGTATATGTTACAAAAATTGAAGAGGAAAAGTTTGAGGTATCTTTTAGATACCAAGTGCATTTATTAACCACAAAGTGGAAGGTTTCCTTAGGCCTTCAAAATGTCATTGGTAAAATTTAGTTGGTATTTCTTGTGTTTATTTTTTTGTTGTTGTATAGTCTATTTTAATGTTATACTCTTTCAATTATGTTGTTCTTCGAGTAGCTATTTATTTTTGTAATTCTCACACCTCATGGGATAGTTGCACATATTGTTGGGTTTCTTGATTGTAAAAGGATTGGGTTTATTTTGAAAACCCTCTCTTCTACCTTAGTCAAAAACATAGTAACTTATGTAGGAAAATTTATTTCAAGAAAATTACCCCATAATCCAAATAATATCAATATACTATTCAATAATCAAATGTTACAATACAATTGCATAGTCTAAAACTTTATTTGAGTATCACCAAGTAGATATCTTGAGTAATTTTAGCAACATAGTAATACATATAAAATAACTATCAAAACCTCCATCTCAAAAACACAATAAATACGAAACAAAACATATGAAACCATCAAACAATAATTAGGAAACTATGAGTCAAAAAAATGAAAATGGGGCACTCAAATCTTGATGTAGAAAACCAAAAGGAAAAATTATACATTAAAGAAAAAACCACTTGACTCTATCATAAGCTTTAGAAATATCTAGTTTAATGAACATGACATTTTCCTTGGAAGATTAAATGGAATGGATAACTTCAACTATCACCACAATACTATTTACAATTTCAGAACCTTTGATAAAACCCCCTTGAAAGAAATCAAGGGACCCAAGCATATTTTTAGCCTTTCAAAAATCAACTTAGATATAATCTTGAAGGTAACATTACATAGGACAATAGGCCAAAAGGAATCTAAGGAAGTTTCCACTTCTTTTAGGAATTAGAGAAATAAAAGCAGAGTTAATATCTTTGAGCATCTTCAAGTATTGGTTTGAGATTCATAAACCACCTATAGTAAGTCATTCTTAATGATATTCCAAAATTTATAAAAAAACTCTATAGGAAAGAAATTTGGTCCATGAGCCTTAGCTTTCTTTATTTGAAAGAAAATAATTCCAAGCTTCTCCAAAGAAACAAGCTTTAAAAGGGAGTTATTCATCTCCCTTATAACCATAAAAGGAATACAATCCAAAATAATATTATCCTCAACCTATGCTAGATTGGGCCCAAAAAAATGAAGATTAGTATCTAACCACCTCCTTTAAAATAGCTTGGAAGGAGTTTAACTATTCCCATTGGGCTGAAGCAAGAGATGTGATGAAATTCCCACATCTTCACTCTTTTATAGAATTATGAAAAAATCTATATTTTTTCCCCTTCTTGAAGCCAATCAACTTGATATTTTTGTTTCCAAAAACAAAATTCACATAATTACCATTCAACAAGTTACTTGGAACATCTAGTCTCTTCCTAAAGCAAATCCATAGTCATAACCTCCTCCTTAATTCTAAAGGTGATATTGTCTAGTTGCTCTTGCACCTACTTCTTTACAAGAAAAAGATTCCCAAAAGAAAGTCTACCATTTTCAAAGCTTGTACTTGACATATTAAAGCCTCTTGAAAAAAGAAAACATAGAAATATAAAAGGTTGGCTTCCCTTCATCCCACCAATCATTGACTAGTTGATGATCACTAGACTCACACAACCACATAAGATGAAATTTAAAAGGCTCGGATGAAAGGACATAGAGAATAAGGAGGAAGAAAACTTGATCAACCAATGATAAGAACCTTTCAATTAAAATATTTCAAAGTAAGAGGTCCAAATATTCCTAAACTAGAAGTCAAAGATAAGAAATTTATCTAGTCTCTTTGAAATAAAACCCTTTCTAGACCTTCTGTTATGCCAAGTAAAATTTCCATTATTTGGTTATACATCCACTAACAAACAAATAGAGATGTTATCACGCATCACGAAAGAGGAAGGCTCTAGAGGACTGACTCCCCTAAACTTTTCTTTCAAGGTACATACAAAGTTAGAATCTCTTGCCAAGATCCAAGGGCAAGAGGGGGAAATAGAATGAATGAATATAATATGAGACCAAAAAAAAACCTTACCTGAAAGATCATTAGGAACATAAGCATTGGTAAGAAAAATAGCTTTTCACATGTCAAAACAAGTAGCCACCAAAGAAAGTGAGCTCCTATTAGCCAACCACCGGACCGTGACATGATCCGACATGGGTCCCTAAAACAAGAAAGACCTCTAATAGTACATTGAGCACCTATACATTGGAAGAGACCTCTCTTCCATATTTTAGAAGATATATTATTCATATCATCCACTAAAAGTTTAGTTTCTTGGATAAAAAAATATCAGGTTTATGCTCATGAAAGAAAAAAAATTATTTATTTTGGCTAGGGTTTAGGACCTAGACGACAATCTTCACTAAATTTCACTGAAGAACAAACCCTTGAGATCTCAATGCAAAGGAGAGAGAGTTCTTGCAAGAGGGTTGTTCTAGGGGATGATTGCAAACTAGTAAGGGGTTCACCACCAAGTTTAGACTTGGAAAAGACAAATGAAATGCAAAATGTAATATTACACCCTTATTCATTGAAATGACCTACAAAATGACCTAGAAATGTGAATGAAAGAAAAAAAAATCTTTGAGACGAATGGTGTGCAGCTGGAAATCTAGAAATGACCGGAAGGATCTCTAAAACACTAGAAATTTTGACTTTAATACTGACCGAGATTCATTCACGAAGCTGGGTGAATTAGTACAAAATCTAGGTTTCTGTATGAGAACATGAATCTACCAAATGGGTATCTGAATATGCAAAAATCTGAATTTTGATTAAAATTGGGACTCTTTCTCTAGGAGTGGTGAATCAGTCCAGTTAGGGATTTTTGAATCTTCAAAGTATGAATCTTCTCTCCTCAATCTACTCAATCTACCTTTGCAAGTTTCTGGATCCGAATCTTTATAAATTGACTTGTAGGTGTTCTCCAATGTTCTCTAAGGCTTGATGACAACTTTGACAACTTTGAATGACTTGATAACTTTTCTCCAATCTTGCTCCTTAGGAAATCTATAACCTATACCTACAAATCACACATAAAGGAGAGGGAAAATTTTTGTTGGGTTAGTGGATAGGGGTTTGCCTTGGTCAAACCTCGTTTTGGTAATCAAACATTGAAATAGAATGAAATAGTAATGGATAATAATGAATGAACAAGTACGATGTTGCAACTCACCAAAATCTATCAATAGGATGTTGCAAACATGTGTGAGATGACTCCAATGGATGTAAATATTGACTCTTGCTTGAAGGTGATACATCTTGACTAAAATGCTAGCTTGAATCATAAACCCTACATCACAGTTGTTAGCTCAGAAACAAACATGATGCATTAATTCTTTGACATGATGATTTCCGCTTCAATAATGCTCTAAAATGCTTGATAATATGCCCTTGAAGACTCTTGAATGCTCTTGTATGCTTTGGTGAACTCAATTTTCTATAAGGATCACTTGATCACTTGTTAGTTGTAAAATGAGTGAAAGAACCTTGTATTTATACTCAATTATGCAAGAATTTCTAAAATTACAACACTACAAGCAAACATAAGATCTAGGAGGATAAAATATCGCCAAGAATTTGAATTAATTTTGATTTTGGGCCACACAGGACTCATTCGCCTAAGGTGGAAAATGAGTCCCATTAGGAATAATGTATGGGACCAAAATTAAAAATGCTTAGAAATATTTGAAACCAGGTTTGGGACCCAAAAATCTAGGTGAGACTCATTTTCCCAAGGTGGCGAATGAGTCCTAGATCACTAAATCTAGGCCATTCAAGCCTGAAACACCTAAATTATGATTGGCTAATGATTTGTTTTGGGATTATCCTCAAAAAGATATAATAAATGTGACTTGTGGATGTAATTTAAGGATAATTAAAGCATAAGAAAGTCCAATTATTAATGACAACCCCAGAATAGTGTGAAAGTGTGTTACAATGCTTTACAACACTTTACATAAGACATGATTAAGGTTTATTAGGTGTAGTTAATTAATAAAAACCTTAGAAAAGTGTGAAAGTGTGTTACAACACTTCACAACACTTTAGCAAGGTACCATTTAAATTCATTAGTTCGCAAGGGCCTAAGACCTAATGTGAATGTGTCAACCACATTAGAACACTAAATCAAGGCATCATTAAGCTCAATTCAACAAGGAGGGCCCAAACAAGTGTGAAAATGTCTCCGATGACATTTTTCAACACTATAGCTCAAAAATCAGATCTTAAGTAGTCTTTTTTCTAAGGATGCTACCGAAAACCCTTGCATTCCATGAGATCACAACCACTATTGAGATGAGGAAAAGTGAGTTACTAGTGTTTTGACAACACCTAATTCCACTAGTGACTCTTCTATTATATTTATCTTTTCAAAAAAAAAATTCCTCCTCAGCTTACCTGTCTTATCCCCACCCCTTTCTTTATGCTAGATTGTAAAAACACACTTAATATATTACAAACAATAAATAAAATCCATATTAAAAAGTAAAAAAATAGAATTTAAAACTTATTTCAAATAAAATATTATATTTATTAAAAACTTATTATTATTGATCTATATATTTAAAAAAAATAAATTAATAATTTTATTAAGATTTGCATATTATATATACACATGATAAGATAGCCCACCCACCTAAACCTTCTATAGCTGCATAAACATTAGACATATTACATATTTAAAGCCGAATACATACTACTTAGCATATATTGCATTCTCGAAACCCTTACAATTGTTTACCACAACCATTCACCAGTAAAAATATGTGCAGATACATAATAGATATCTTAAATCTATACAAAGAAATCTGCACATATTTTTATTTAGCATATACCAGCTGTACTTATCACAACACAGATTGCAAAATTTCCTGGATTAGAAAATTGGGTGCATCTTCTCTAACTGTACGAGAAACCGGCGGAAAGAGAAAATTATATGATCTTTCAAACTGTTGAAGATAAACCAATACAAAATTAGCCACTCTACTTATTCTCCAAAGATCTGAATTTCAGATCACTATAAATATAAACCTTTTCCTTTCATTTTTGATATACTTAGACGTAACAGACATGGCAATGAAGAGTTCTGCTATCGTTCTGCTCGCAATCTTCTTCATTATCATGATGATATCAATTGCAGAGGCCGCACGGCAACCAATTGGTTAGAATTTCAAGTGTTGATTAAATACATTTATAACAATCTTCTTTTCTTCATAAAAGTTTTAGAGTTTATGGTAACAAAAGGTTTCGTGTTGTCTTTGAATTTCAGGTACTTCTGCGGTGCAGGGTAGTTGTCATCTTGTCTACGATTGTAATAAATGTGCGTATGAGTGTGCTGATCATTGGTGTTGTCCTGTGTAACGTCCAACTTGTGATCAGTATAATGCAGTTATGGAGAATAAATAAAATTGGGCCCTGCCCACTAAATTTGGAAGATAATTTATTGTGATCTATTAAGAGCAAATCAGTAAAGATATATTTCTGGTATTCATTGGTAACATTGAATCTAAATAGAAATTTTACAATGTTTCTGTTACGTGTTGGGAGTGGGTCTATTCTGTAAGATTTGGTAGTGGTTAAATAAGAATGTTTATGTCATATTGTATTGAGTTTTGTGTTTATCTTGATAGAAATGTATTAATGTAATAAGATATTGATAGTGCTATATTTTTTATTAGATTTGGTTCATGATTTCATTTTCTCATTCTCGTTTCATCCACATTGATATTAACATCCACTCTCTACTTTTAGTTCACTACTTTATCCATGAAGATCATTTTTGTTTGACTCAAAGTTGATTCAAATGTATACGACGATGAGTGAAAGAATGGTCCTCATATCTTTAAGCTTTGAATTCAAGTTCAAATTTTACTGCCCCCTTTTACAAGTTTTCATGACCTGACTTATTAAATATTTGTTTGACATGTTTCTATGCTGTTAATATTTAGAGTTATTAATTGTGGACTAAAACATTTAGAAGAATAACATAAAGTAGAATAATTAAATTATAATTTATTTTTTAAGAGAATAATGTAGTCAAATTTGCATTATCTTATAGGTCAAATTTATGTCTTGTGAATATTGTCTTAAATCTTTCTTATCATTGTTAATTTGAACTATTAAAGTGTTTGACCTACAAGAACTCATTAGCTTATTAGTTCATAAAACTCCTCAAGTCTACTTCAATACACCACCTTGATAGATTCAAATAAAAGACATTTAATTCTTCTGACATTCTCTATCATATGAGTTTCTTATGGCTTACATAAATTTCATGGGTCAAATAAAGTACAACAACTATGATTAAATTTTGTGTGTCTCAAATTGATTTTCATAATTCCATATGCCAACTTGGACTCTTAAGACGTTCATTAGACCAAGATAATTAATTTCCTTGGAGTGGAAAAATTGAATTAGGGTAACATCAACAACACTTTCCTCTTATTGATTTAAAAATCAAATACACCTAATTCACTTAATTAATTTTTATAAATTTATTTCAATTTAATGTATGTTTTAATTATAATATGTTTAATTTAACTATTTATTAATTGATTTGTATTTATTTAATTTTCTTTGTACTTTTTAGTGAACCGAATATTCTTACATGACATAGGGTTTAACCTAAAGTGTCTCTCTCGTCATTTAGGGTTTTAGATTTATAACTTTCTAAGTATGTTCTTGTTATTTTAGATTTAATTAGGATTTGGATCCACCCTTTTTTGTGCCTAATTAACATATATTGATTAGAGATTGATCATGCTTAGTAATATCTACTTGATATAATCCATTCATCCTTAAATATTATATTATTGTGGATCATCATAGGTCAATCTCTCTCATATAAAATACACATTTTTAACTTATGTATTTATATCTGTGTAGCACATGCATTACCTTCTATGTTATGGATGAGGATGCATTTTCTGCATGGATATGTTGGTCTATAATTTATTTTATATTTCCCCCCATTTATTATGTGTCAATATTTTATATCCTTCATTTTAGACATGCTCTTTACACTTGTCCATGAGTTTCATATTGATCCTATTTCAATCTTGGTTTGTGATAACAATAAGTAGAAAATGAATGAAATATTATGTTATGAGGTTAAACATTTGTTACCCATTCTTGAAATTTAACTTATAATAATACTATCCCTAGATATCATGATAGTACTATGTCTATAGAACCATGTTCTTTTGATGACACACCTTTTATATGTGATAATTCTTTCATGATGATCACTCTTCTAATTTTTTGTTATCCTTATGGATATTAATAATACTTATATATTTAGTGATATAATACATGATATAGCACATACCATGATGATATTCCATTAGCCTCACATGTAGATTATATTCATATCCTATTGAATTTCATAAATTACATGCAAATATTACCACTTTCTTGATGAGTCATTACAATGCTATAATTTTATTATAAATAGTTATTTACATGTTAAGTGGTCTAATTTCTTGCTAATTCTAAGTATTGTGATGATGATCTATCTCATTCATTAGTGACATTAGACTACATGTTAATGGTAGAAAATTGTAATGGTTGGAATCATTTTTTTTTATTTTTAATTTATTTTATGGATTGACCATATCATAATTTTTTACTTATTTTAAGTTTTGATGTTTCCTCACCTTCCTCTACTGCTATTCATATGGCATATGATTAATCTAGTCCTACGTTTATGCTAATATCTAGGATTTTAGTAAACATAATCCCAATTTTCATCTTATACATGAATCACAAGATTGTAATAATATTGGAAATACTTATGAAGGGATGGATGGAGGTCAATAGATTCACACTCAAAAACCTATATTTCCATCTAATGTATGTATTCATCCTCCTAAATCCTACAAAAGAATATGATATCATTGGTAAACTCAAGAATACATAAGCTACAATATCTCTATAATATCTAGTATGCACTTCACCATTGATTAAGGATACTAGGTAAAAATATTTAGAAAATATTCAATTAAAATCCAACACACCAAAAAATTATGATATAGTTGATTAAATCAATTATAAACAAGGATTGTCATTATATATCATTTAAGGATGTTGATCTCCTACTTGAATATATTATTAATGAGAAATTTATTTTATACACGAACTGTTCATGTGAATAATTAATCTATTCACTATACTTAAATGTACTTAGGTTGATGAGGTTACACAACATCTTGTCTAACTGAATGTGAAACCATTGAGACCTCTAGATGTTATCAATTTATTTGGTTGACCTCATGCAAATACCTTTTTGAGGTTGGAAGCATTTCCATATCACCTCAAAGGTCACTCAACACATGGCACATAAGGTTGGTGACTTGGTCATAGAAGTTATTGGTTTGCACGCTCCAAGTGTTCCTAAGGTTGGCACATATAGGACACTTTCCATCTCATTTGTGCTACCTTATGGAGCACTTTTCAATTCACCTCATAGGTAGATTGCCTCTTCCTTTCCTATATAAGCAAGGCTTTGTACCCATTATATTTGGGTTGACTAAATAAAATATTGCATATTGTTCACATGCTTGTCTCTTACCTCCTAGATCTCATAATTTCTAATACATGTTATGGTGAGTTATTGTGAGTTATGGTGAGAGAAATTTAAATTAATATTTAGTTTACAATGGGTCTAGCTTTGATTTCTTTTAAGGAATATTTACAACTATTAAATGTGAAAATGATAAAAATATAAAATTTTGACCCTAATATTAGAGGCTTTAATAATTTGTAGGTAGAATTTCCATGGGAACGTTGATTTTACCTATTAAATATAGATAGCTAACCTTGGACACATGTTTTCATGTCATTTGGTGTGCTCATTGTCTTTAGTAGGTTCTCTATTTCATTAATTTTTTAAATTTAAATGTAAAGGTAAATGAGATATAATATAATTTTATGTTCAACTATTTAGTTTAATATATTGACATCTTGTCAATGAAAGTGTATATTTATAAATTTTAATTCTAAAATTGTTCTTTAGAATATTCACACTTGATCAAGTATCTGCATGATCAAGACTACCTAAGGGGTGACAATTTAAATTAAAAAAATACTTCATCCATTATTTCCTTGGCACCTAAACATTCCCTCATGGGTGGGAAATGTAATAATTTTGGCTTGTATAGCGTAGTTCACATTGTAGGGAAACAAGAGGAGATCTCTAATCTACAATGGAGATTAATGGAACAAAATATTTAAAAATCAGGGAATACAAAAAATGAAAAATAAATTTATGTTTTAAACCTATGTACCAAAAAGGGGAGCCAAATATTATATTGCTAAACATATGAGTTAAGGAAAAAAGGGAGCTAGGAAAACTATTGCAAGCTAAATCTAAGAACATAACTTAGGCAACATAAGACTATAGAAAGTAACAAGGTTGTGCTAAAAATAGAGGAATTCAACATATCATTTATAATATTGAAATTGGAATGAATCTATGTACATTTTTTAATATTTTCTAGTATGAAGTTACACACATATAATTTCTTTGAACTCATTGCAATTGATTTTTTCATATATGCATGAAACTAAGAGGCCGTATGTTTTTTCTTCATGAAATTAGATGTGATTTATCATGTTCTATAGACTAGTTAATTTTTATGGTGTAGTGATTTCGTGAATAATGTAGACAACGAAAATTGGTCTAGGCCTGCGAACACCACTTTCGACATAATTTTCTATTAGCCATGGTCATGATTAAATAATTTTTATTATTTAATTACCTTTCTAACACATATTTCCTCTATTAATTAAATACCCCTTTTAATTAATTCATAATAACCTTTATTCAACTTGATTAATTAAATAAATCATAATTATTTAATTATGTCGCTAACTAATTAATTTTTCCTTCTTAATTAAATAATTTATTATTTAATTACCCCTTTGTCATATTTCAACTATAATTAAATACTTATTATTTAATTATTCATTTAACCCCCTTTATCTATAATTAAATATTTATTATTTAATTTATTCAATTCCACCTTTACAGCAGTCAAATTAAACAAATTATCTTTATTTATTTAATTAAATTTTTCATTTTCGAATGTTGAATTAAGTTAAGAGTTAATTCATTTATTAATTATTTATGTCATATTCTTCTATCATTCAGTTATCTAAGTCATTCACTTACCTTCTAACTCAAGATCTATTTTTAAATCCACCAGTTATCTCCAGGTTCGACATCTGATCATCTCTGCGAGAGGACTCTCTATCACAACTAGTCAGTTAACTAGTTCTAGCTTATGTGCATGAATGCGTTTATTAATTAAATATATTTATTTAATTAATTAATTTATGTATGCATTCAAATTCTTCATCTTCGAGTTCTAACTTTGTCTTTGAAATTCAAAGTCTATTTCTTCTATTTTCGAAGACTCTTAACTAAAGATTAAGATTTGGAACTCTTGTTCTTTCTATTTTCGAACTGTCTTGACACAAGATTAAGTTATCGTTCTAATTTAGTCTTTATCTTGCAATCTTTTCTAACTCACATTCTATCTGACACATAACTCACATTGTATGACATTCATCAATCTCATCCGTTTATCTCTCTTTGAATCTAAGCCGATCGTTCAAAAACCCAAAATCTATAAAACGACCTGTCATTATCACTATTCCTCCTCCCGAAATCGTACACTTTTGAGAAGAAACTTATCTTCAATATTTTGGTTAGACATTCAACAAGGTTATGCTTGCATCAATACAAAAAATTTGAGGGCAAGAATACTGAAACAACAAAATGGAGAAGGGCAATCAAGATAATTCGAAGGAGTGGATGCATATTCGGTGAGAGCTTTCCAATTGATTTGTTTAGTTTAATTATGTTTACTTGCTTCATTTTTTGTTGTTTTGATTTAGATTATTTTTTAGTTTAGAATTGATCATTGTAGTCTATGTAGCATTAGCATTAATCCAGAAAATCTAGGTCTTACATTTGGTGAACCTGAAGTGAACATGCTTCAAATTCGCTCAACATCTTCCCATTTTTCCATCTTTTATTTTGTAGGTTATCATAAGGCACATCACATCCACTCGAAAAAATGACACATCTATCTTCGCGAACCACATCTGCTATATTTCGCGACGCATCTGTTATTATGCACCGCATCCGTGGTACTTTGCAACACATCTGCCTGTCAAAAATTTGCACCGCATTCGGCAGTCAACATGAACCGCATCCGCTCGTCAACGTCGTGCCGCATCTGTGGCTTGAAAAGTCGCATCTTCCTTGTAATCGTTTTTCACTAATTATTCAAATCTGTACATTTGCGTTCTCATTTTTGTTTTTCATGTTATTTCCTTTTTTCACTAATGTTTGTTTACAGCTGTGTTAAGGTGGATTAAGTTAGTTTTTGCAGGACAAAGCATAGAAGACCACATAAAACCAAAAACCATTGTTTTCTGTAGGATGAAAGCCGAAGACACCGAAAACAAACTACTGATCAATTTGCATGTAGAACCTAATGACTTTGTTTTATTTAAAAAGATTTTTGTTTGGTAGATAGATCATTGTCATTTGGATTAAAAAGAATCCGTGTTTGCTTTGTTTGGTGCGAAAGAACATTTATGTCACCCTTTACGATTCGATATATTGAAGTATCCTCTCCCCTTGCGTAGTCATGCGATCCTAGGTGTAAGAGAAATAGTTACTGACTGTAGAATTTGGGCCTATCTTGGTGGGAAAAAGTACTCACCCTAAGACGACTCAGACCGGTAACACGCTGAAGACAAGCAACTTCCACCCAATATATAAAAATGGATTTTTGGAGAAACCCCATAAATCACACTCACTATTCTGACGAGAAGGGCATAAATGGTCTCTTGTCGAGTTGAATAGTGCCCCACGAACGGAATGCCCTTACTAAACACCATGTTGTAGTTTTGCCAAAATCTTACCTATTTGTTGGTGCAGCAGGTTCGGACTTGTGAAGCCATTTTACATTCTTACGGTTCATGTGTGGAGATGAGATGTATGCCATGGGAGTTTCATGGGTACAGTAGCTTGGCTGCCCTGCATAAGTGAGTGTTGTGGAGGGGAGCTAGTGGGGTCAAGCTACTATTCATCTGCCTTGAATATGTGTAGCTGGAGAAATCCAAGTAAGAACTCAGCAAGTATTGTCCACAAAGCCTAGGTTGTAAATTTTTTCTGGTCTTAATAGTTCTATCATCACAAATAGAAAATACATTGATTTTTGTGCTTATTTTTGCTGTATTCGTCAAAAAACTTGGTCAACAAACAGAGTCAGTCGAAAAACAATCTTCAGAAAAATGCAACTGTTAACAAAAGTCGCAACTGTCATTTTTAACGCCGCATTTGTCCTAGTGAGTCGCAATTGTTAGGGGAAACGCTGCATGTGTCTATCAACAAAGTCCACTTTTACACAGTTCAAGTATTACGAGCCGCAATTGTCAAACTTTGAGCTGCATGTGTATATACAAGCCACATCTGTCAAAGGAAAAATCGCATGTGTCTGTCAACAAGTTTAGATTCATAGAGTCGTTATTCTGAGTCGCAAATGTTACCATGAGCCGCATCTGTCAAAACATAAATCGCATTTGTCACAAGTCCAAATCACCAATCGACATTCAAAACGTCTTTTAGGTCAAATCACTGCATATGCATGTTAAACCGCATCTATCAAAATTAGAACCGCAACTGATAGGTGAACTGCATTTGACTGTCAATAGAAAACTTAGCAAACTACAAATTGAGTCTGAAATATAACTGTCATTTTCGCTTCTATTTCTTAAAGATCAACCTTGGACAGAAACTGAAGATTTTTCTAAAAAAAAACCTTCCATCATTAGGTGTCATATACATCTTAGTCATAGTCAATGTCTTAGTCATAGTCATCCTAAGTTGCATGCATATAGATACTTCCTAGGAAATTGCATATTGTAGAATAGATAACTTTCCTCGTCATTGGATACGTTCATGTTCCGATTTGTCACAATCATCAAACCTAGTCACTTTAGTCCTATTTGGGAATCTATCCAACTCAATAGTCTAGTTTGGGAAATTCCTCTTGTCAACTGTCTTTGTCCTATAATTAGGTTCCTTGGTCAAATTCAAATCCTTGCATGCATTTATTCCATAGGTGGTAGGTTATACCAATTTTAGAATCATTTACTATCATAGTATACTCAAGATTTTGCATATTGTCCATACTACCGTACACCATCTTAGTATACATCATTTTAAAATCCTTTTAGTAACATCCTTTATTGTCAGAAAATCCAAAAACATAGACATAGGACATATCAATTTTTAGACATAGTCTGCATTACCCCATGTTGAGAAACTTTTCATGATCGAAACAAGGTCTCAAAAGAAACAAAAAGCAATGTCAGACCCTAACGAATTTGTCAATCCTTTCGCAAATCAACCATCAGGGAAAGAAATACCACATAGACCTTTTCTTGAAAAACACGTCACTAGGGACACACATGGACAAATTTACATTGAAGAAATAGATGCAGCAGTACAAGATCTTGAATTCGCATCCTTTATGGATGAGTGTTTGGCAAGTGATCCCCAACGATATCTAGCAAAGTTGCTAGTAGAAGGTGCCACACTATCACTAGGATTTGATATTTATACTTTGCAAACACCGCCTATTCAACCAACACAAACTGTGATGTCAAGTGTTTCTATTCCCCAAATCACCACAACAATACCAATTGGCATACAAACTCAAACATCATCAATTGTGAACCCAACCCCTTTCAACATAACACAAGGTTTACAATTTACTATGGGAGAAACTTTATCAAACCCCTTTGGCACCAACACGATTGGTAAAAGATCCAAAGTTGGCATGAATATTCCTATACCAAATCATAACATTCTAACAGGAAATATTCCCTATCCAAATCAGAACATGCAGATAGGAAATATTCCCAATCCAAATCAGAACATCCAAACAAGATATATTGCCAATCCAAATCAGAACATTCAGACAGGGAATATTCCTATACCAAATCAGAATATTCAAATAGGAAATATCCCCAATCCGAATCAGAACATTCTAATGGGATATATTCCCTTGCCAAATCACAACGCATCACAGAACATGGCATTTCAAAATATCTACATTGATCCAAATAACGGCAACAACATGTTCTTGACACAAGTATATGTCCTCCAAAACCAAATGAAAACTCTTCAACAACAGATGGACAACATGTCTATGTCAGGCAAACGAACTATCTCAGTGCAAGATCTATGTCCATGTCCATTCGACAAAGCGCTTTATATGACACCTGTCCCCCATGGATACATTATACCAAATTTGCCTAAGTATAATGGGAGGAAGAATCCTTTGGAACACATTAGAGAATTCTCAACGACATGCATGGACATATCATATGACCCCACATACTTGATACGACTATTTCTGCGAACCCTTATAGGGATAGCACTGGAATGGTTTTTTAAATTACCATATGGCATACAATCTTGGGGTGAATTAGCTGAGAAGTTTGTCGAACAATTTTATTTTAACATAGAAAATGAAGTAACAATAGAAACCTTGTGCCATATGACACAAGAAGACGGCGAAAATTTCATCACTTTCTTCCAGAGATGGAGAAGTCTAGCTAGCAGATGTCTAGTTGAAATACCCGAAAAAAAGGTCACTATATTCCTTGAAAATATCAATCCAAAATTGAGAGGTGACTTACGGGTACATTGTTGTACTTCATTCCTAGACTTGGTACAAAAGGGCATCATCCTTGAAAAATGCCTTATTGACAAAGGAGAAATAAAAGTACCAGGCAGAAATCCAGTTGTCCAACATCAAAACGCACCAAACGATAGAAATTTTTTTTGGTCTAGATACAAAAATGTTATGAATGACGACATTGTTGATGCTAAAACCATACATACGGGACCAGTTATCACACTTAGAGGTTACAACCAAAATCAAGACATGAAGAATAGTCCAGATCAAATACCCAATTATGTCCAAAATTCACAGCAACAATGACCACAAAGGAGATTTCCTACACGTGAATTTACCCCTTTAGGGCAACCAATCGAGACAATTTTCAAAGAGTTGATTAAACATAATCTCATTAAACCTTTGGAACCATGAGAATATGATCCTAGAAAATTTAAACCTTCATGGTGGGATGACAATGCCTATTGTAACTATCATCTCACAAAAGGACACAATCTACAACAATGTTGACAGCTAAAGAATATTATACAAGACTTTGTTGAAAACGGAACCATAGAGGTCAATGGGCAGAAGAATACCAAGAATAGTGATCATAAAGTCTTCACAGACCCATTACATGACCACACGAAAGGAAAAGCCTCGAGTTTGGGAAGCAAGAATAATCCATCAACCAATTATACCTGGAAGTATGACTATGGTAAAGGAATGATCATAAATCACCTCCAAGTTGCAAATGAAAACGTCAATACCATTGTCATTAAGAAGAATCCAGAATGTGTTGTAAAAACACACAAAACTAAGATAACTATTCCAGGTCCTTCTTCTGAGCCACCTACATAGACTTCCATGTTTAGATACAATCTCCTTGATCAATTGAAAAAAACCCCCGCACAGATATCCATTTTGGAACTATTGACTTTATCACCTGGGCATTGAGCCATTCTTAACTAAGCTTTCTAGAAAACGATTGTTCCTACAGACTTAGATGTCAATCGTTTTGAAGAAATGGTGGGATATTTAACCAACTCACATCATGCCACATTTTCCCAACAAGATTACTCAACCGAAAATTCAGATCATAATGACCCATTACATCTCGAAGTGCTAGTCCATCAAACCAAAGTCAGACGAGTCATGGTAGATGGAGGAGCAGGTTTGAACCTCTGTACGCTAAAATTGGTTAAGGCATTAGGATTCTTAGAAGAATGCATAAACACCTTTAAGAGTATAGTCATCAAGCCTTACGATGATGACGAAAGATCATCCAAAGGTGTTGTCACACTCCCTATCAAAATTAGAGGTAGACCTTGGATACACGCAATGAAAGATTTACCTTCAACATATCACCAATGTCTTAAATTCCTGTATAATGGCACTGAGATCATGATTTATGGTGATCCAAATCCTTTTCAATATTGTACAAGCCTAAGGGAAATTCCACAATGACAAGTACTGGTTAACCAAGAAGTACCAGTTAACCAAGAAGCCTCATCATCCACTTTATCCCTATACGTTGACCCATCACGTCTTACTAAGTCCATTTCATTCAAACCACCATCATCCACTCCTAAGGTCAAGATCTAAGACAAGGGATGTGGCGAATATTACATGAAGGCATCATACTATGTCAGTTAACTAGTTCCACCTAAGGCATATGGTCTACCCATACCAGATAGAAGACAATTAGTAGTCACATTTCATGTTCCCCCCTACAATGACATTGACCAAATGGGGAGAATTAAGTGAAGAAATTGTGGATCAAGGTGATATTACCTCTTGGTTGTATCAAGAAGACAATGAATACCCCTTGCCGTCTATTCAAATAGATAAGGACCAATATGGAAAACGCTTTAAGATAATGCAAAACGAAGGCTATGATGAGCACAGTGGGTTAGGACTACATCAAAATGGAAGGACGAAACTAATCACTATCTCACCACAACGGAAATACCTAGGGCTAGGGTTTCAACCGCTTAGAATTGGGTTTCCTAGTACTTTGTCACCATTTCAAGAGGAAGTAAGTGCTTATGCAGACATCGAGATATCTCATGAATCACTTCCCCCATTTTATGATGAGTCTCATGAACCACTTCCCCCAGTTTATGATGAATCTCCTGACTCAAGCATTTGTGAATGGGATTCATTTTCGTCTACCAGTACCATGAATATAGATGATCTCTTTGGAGAATTGGACCTAAAGATAAAACGTGTACCAAAGCCATCTAGTCCCCGTCATAGGAAGCACTTGTCTAAAGAAGAATGGCATAAACACTATTATTGGGAAACCCTTGATCGTGCATCTTGGGCACCTGCCAAACCATCTTCTAATGACTCAGCCCTTACAATAGTCCCACAATAGAGTATACCTACCTATAGGAAAAATAACAAGGAGTTAGTCCAAAACTTCTGTGATCATGTCAACCACTCTATATTCACCTTGACAGCTTCTACCTTTAATAACTTTGATGATGACATGCCTCTCATATATCCTAAACTTATCGACTAGGATCAACAAGGTACACCCATCATAGATACATTCGAGAATGACGAAATAATTGTTGAGTTCATGGGACTTCAAGAAGGCATACCAAGAAGGGATCATAAAGCTGGTTTTACCATAGACTTGGATGACAAAGCATATTTTGGGGAGTCTATTTATACCTCTAGTCGCAAAAATGAAAATAAAAAGAAAAATGATGAAACTGAGAAAATGACAAGTCCTTAGGTGAAAACCAAAAGGCGCCTTTGGACAAAGAAACAATCAAAATAAATGATGTATCCAAGGGTGAAAACCTCTTTGAGACCCAAGGATAGAGGTTTAAATATTCTCCCTGTCGAATAGGAAAAGTCACCAATGCTAGTAGAAGAGTATATTACAGTCAACATAAATACAAAAGAAAACCCTTGGTACATATACTTTGCAACATCGTTGACAGAGGAAGAACAACCCGAGTTTAAGGAATGATTCACAAAAAGATAGATAAAATTTGCATGGTCATACACTAACATGCCTAGGCTAGATCCAAACCTTATATTGCACCACCTACCATTACAGCCAGGTATTAAGCCAGTCAAACAAAATTTGAGGAAAATGCATCCACAAATTGCTCTACTGGTCAAAGCAGAACTTAAGAAACTTTTGGATGTTGGATTTATAAGAACTATAGACTATATAGACTGGATTTCAAATCTTGTGCCAATGACTAAACCAACTGGGGGCATCCGAATTTGCAAAGACTTTAGAGACATCAACAAGGCATGTCCTAAGGATGAATTCCCTTTGCCGAACATAGACATGATAGTAGATCTTACAACAGGATATGAGATGCTATCCCTCATAGATGGTTTCTCTGGATATAACCAAATCAAAATCATAGCTGAAGACCAACACAAGATAGCTTTCACATGTCCATGGGGCACATACTATTAGAATGTTATGCCTTTTGGGATTAAGAACATAGGAGCTACCTATCAATGGGAAATGACTACAATTTTCCATGAATTTGTACACACTCTCATGAAAGATTATGTAGATGACATTATAGCTAAATCAGAAACAAGGGCAGATCATTTGAAAGTTCTAGACAAGATATTCCAGAGGCTAGAGAATTACAACATCAGGCTAAATCTGAAGAAGTGTGTCTTTGGACTGAAATCAGGGAAACTTCTAGGGTATATCATTTCCAGAAGAGGCATAGAAGTAGATCCAAAGAAGGTAAGAGCTATCATAGAAATGCCTCCTCCTATTAGCATTGGTCAACTATGAACCCTACAGGGAAGATTACAATCCATCAGGCATTTCATTGTACAACTGGTAGACAAAATACACCCATTTCAACATTTTTTTCAAGAAAGGAGTACCATTTGTGTGGACACCTAAATGTTAGGAAGCTTTCCAATAGATCAAGGATTACTTGCTCACTCGACCTATTTTAATGCCACCTATAGATGGAAAACCATTGATACTATACATTTTAGCAGCTTAGTTAGCATTAGGAGCTCTTCTCACACAACACGATGATCAAGGTCATGAGAGAGCAGTCTACTACATTAGTCATACCTTGGTAGGATATGAATTAAACTATAACAACATAGAACATGCCTATCTTGTGGTAGTCTTTTCTACTCAAAAACTTTGGCACTATATGCTCGATCGCCAAACAATGTTGGTCACAAAGATTGATCCCCTCAAATCTCTCCTAAGTAAGGCAACATTAACAGGTCGATTGGCTAAATCGGTTATGATACTTAGTGAGTATGACATATAATATGTGGAGAGGAAGGTTATAAAAGGACAAGTGATTGCAGATCAGTTAGCAGATGCACCCATTAAGGCAGACCATCCTTTAGTGGCAGATTTTCCTGATGAATTTATGTTTAACATTGACACTAGAACCGAATGGAAATTATACTTTAACGGGTCCCATACATAACGTGGTTTAGGAGCAGGTATTCTATTTGTTACACCTCAAGGAGATACCATTCCTAAATTATTCAGGATTTCTTTCCCTTCTAACAACAACATAGTAGAGTATGAAGCCTTAGTGACAGGATTAAAAATGGCAACACAGTGGAAGATTAAGAGTACATGTTTTTGGTGATTCTCAACTAGTAGTCCGGCAAGTAAATGATGATTATGAGACTAAGGATGAGAAACTTACCCCCTACAAGCACATGGCTGACAATTTTAAGCAATACTTTGATGATATTTCCTTTCAACAAATACCACATATTCAACTAGGGCTGCAGATGCTATGGCAACTGTGGGTTCCTTATTGGATATTCCAAGTAACATGCCTAAGTTTGAGTTTTTGGTTGAAAAGCTATTGGTCCCCGCCTATGATGTCCCTGATTCTGTGATGGTGTGTATAATTTTTGGTCCTACTTCCCCTTGGTATAAAGACATATTCGACTATCTAACTGACCAAACCTTACCTCAAGACCTATCAAATAACCAAAGCTAAACCTTTATCCATAAGTCAGCTAAATACACCATCATCGGAGATACCCTGTATCGACGTACCTTAGATAATGCCCTAATGAGATGTCTCGATGTTGAAGAAGCACAAACAACTTTGTGAGCGGTGCACGAGGGTATATGTGGATCCCATTCGAGTTGTCCTAATTTAGCCCATAAGATTATGAGATTAGGTTATTATTGGCCTACAATGGAGAAAGACTCATATATCTTTGTAAAGAAATGTAGATAGTGTTAGATACATGGATATTTGATAAGAGCACCAGCATAGGAGCTTCGTTTGATTACGTCACCATGGCCTTTTTCCCAATGGGGACTTGACCTCATAGGTAAGATACACCCTCCATCATCCAACAGCCATAAATTCATCATAACCGCCACCGAATACTTCACCAAATGGATCAAAGCCATTCCCATGACCTACATCACCAACATGTAAATATGCAAGTTTATCTTAAACTATATCATTTGTCGATATGGTGTACCCCAATCCATTATCACAAACAATGGCCGCCCATTTCTAAAACCAAGAAGTACGCCATCTATGTGAAGAGTTCCATATCAAACATCATTTTTCCACCCCATATTACCCACAAGGTAATGGCCAAGCTAAGGCATCTAATAAAAACATTGTTAGATTCTTAAAGAAGATTGTCAATTACGTTGGTCATGACTGGCACCTACAGCTAAATCCTGCCTTATGGGCTTATCGCACAAGCATCCGTACTCCCATTGGCGCCACTCCATACTCCCTAGTATTCGGATCCAAAGCTATCTTACCTATTGAGGTTGAAATTCCTTCCCTGAGGGTATCCTTGAAAGGTCACATTGATGATGAAAAATACTATTTATCCAAATTACAAGAGCTAGAATTACTAGATGAGCGAAGACAGAAAGCACTAGACCATTTGCAAGCATATCAGAATAATCTTCATCAAAGCTATAATAGGAAAGTTCTAAATAGACACTTTGACATTGGTTACCTGGTTTTAATGGAGAATCCAAAGAATCAAGTTGAATGGGAAAAACTAGGAAAGTTTGAACCTAACTAGTTAGGGCCTTATATTGTCACAAAAGCTTTTGGATCAGGAGCGTACCAACTCTCTACTCCTGAAGGAGAGTCACTTTTGTCACCAACCAACAACTTGCATCTGAAAAGGTTCTATGCATAGCTTCTGAGAGTCTTTTGTCTTAACCAGAAAAATACAAAAAAATGAAAAACAAAAAAAATGGTTACCTTGATGAAAACCTGGCAAACAGGCGTCTTTGTAACACCAAAAAATTTGAAAAAAAGAAAGTAAAGAGAAATAATCTGTCCAATAGTGAAAACCACTTTGGTGGGGCTATGGATAAGTACCATGGTGAAAACCTAGCAAACAGGCGCTATGTGTAGTCAAACTCGCTCTTTCATCTACCATCATTCCAATCAGACTTTTTCACCATCCCTCATAATAAATGGTTGTCCTATCCATTGCTTGGAACGATTGACATCTAATGTCCATTCCATCATATTCCCCACTCCATCTCACATGTCTTAATTCCAAACTGGGGGCATATACTTGTTCTATAAGATGAAAACTTGTACATAGCATTACACCATCAAAAAATGTCCTGAAAAAAGTCCAAAAACATTAGAAAACTTGAAAAACACAAAAAAATCAAAACATGTTAGAAAATCCCAAAAATAGAGTTAGAGTCAGTCATGTTAAGTCAGTCATAGACATAGTCGAACTACGTTGCCTTTGTGACTGGGACATAGGAAAGGCCATCAATCGATGTTCCCCCAAGGCATTAGGTTTGTTTGTCTAGGTTTGTCATGTATCACACATTATAATCATGACACTTTGTACATTCAAAGTCATTGGTCATGTCCAACTACGAGGTCTCTACATGTACAATGTAGGCAGGGCTAATCAATTAATGAGCTCCCGAGACTACACTAGGTCAGTCCAATAGGGTTTATCACATTCACATTCACTATCACACACGTTCCATATCATCAGCTTAAGTACATATCTTTAGTCCATTCTGTCAGTTAAAGTTGGTTGAACTATGAGGTCTTTGCGTGTACAATATAGGCAAGGCTAATCAATTGATGAGCCCCCGAGGCTGCATTAGGTTAGTCCTTTAGGGTATCATCTCAAGTCATACACTGTCAATACACACACACACACTTTTAATTAGTCAAGGAATCAAAACAAGTCATGCATCAACAAGGGAACATCTCAAACAGTCATCAAGTCAATATCAAACATATTATCAAATTGATCAACCTATGTCTTAGTAAGATATGTCTTTTTTGTCAACAGGCATCATCAAATTGTCATAACCACATGTAGCTTGTCGCATCAATGTCATCAGGCTCCAACATCTTATATGGCACATGTCTTTCTGAAACTAGGCTTTGTCATGCCTTATACAGATAGTCAGCAAGTCGAAACCAGACTCAACGTCTTATGTGGTATGTGTCATCCCTCACATTACGCTATGTCAAAAATCAAACAATCAAACAATCCCACAAGATCAAATTTTAGCGAATAATTTTATTTGTCTTTATGAATTTATATCTTATTTTGTCTTATCTTTTTATCGATTTGTGAATTTAGTCTAGTTACTAGCTTTCTCAAGGATGTCCCTTGAAGGATTTAGGGAAGCAAGGATGTCTCAGGACTCTTTTCTTTGGCTGTTGTCTATCAACTATCTTTTTAACATTCGTTTTTGAGTCATGTTACTAGTTTCCTCAAGGATTTCCTATCAAGGATTTAGAGGAGCAATGATGTCTCATGACCCGTCTTTTATTTGTTTGTTGTCTGTGGTTTGTTAAGACAAAATGACTAGGGCAATTTTGTCCTTAGTATGAGTTACGACACTCCTTGTCTACGACTTTCTTTTTTCATAGATGGATGAATTTTTACACTATGGTCTATCTCATATCATGGCGTGTACTATCCATTTGTGTCATGTCCTACCCAATGATGATAAAAAGCAAGCATAGCATATTTGGCACAATATCGAAGATCATATGTTTCAATCAATCAATCTTCGTTATTTATTAATAACATTATGAATTCATTCATGCAAACATTTCTCCTTTCTAACACAATGATAAAGTCCTATGACACAACAAAAACATTAGATAATCTGCATTTGCATACATTCTATAAACATTTCATATAGTTACATTGCATTTCAAACATATAGGAACATATTTACGATATCATTGCATAATAGGCATTTCATCATCATAAGGTACATAATGGAAAAATTACATACATTTGACCATCACATATACATTCGTTACATCCATTATCATAAGTAAATAAAGACATCCATAACATCATAAACTGTATAAGCTCATCATGTAGAAGCATTCATTCATACCACATATACATGCATCATCTAGGAAACATAATCATATATAAGCAATGCATCATCATAAAATAGAACTGCATATCATACAGAAGTTGCCAAAATCATATATATATATATCGCTCCAAATAATGTGTCATAGTACAATGTCAGAATGTATCCATAAATAAAAATGAGCTCGCAGGCTCTCTAATCAAAATACAGTGTCTACATATATAACAGTATCAGTGTGTGCCACTCGCACTACTGTCACGTGGTGAAGGTGGCAAAAACTACCTCATAGGTACTCTCTGTGAGGTGGAAGGCCTATCATACGGACCTATCCTTGATGGTCCTATCACACCCTCTGTACTCTGTGTCCTAGTATGAATCCTGCTTTGTGATCTCTAGTTGTGAACCTTTGTAAAGCTAGGAGCTCGTTTGTCTACTAGCACCATAGACTCATATAAGTCCCTATAATATGTAGCCCTCTCTACGGCTCTGACTAACTCCCGTACCATGTCATCAAATGCAAACCCACTGACCAGGCCTC
Organism: Sequoiadendron giganteum; assembly: GCA_007115665.2. NCBI lineage: Eukaryota > Viridiplantae > Streptophyta > Pinopsida > Cupressales > Cupressaceae > Sequoiadendron > Sequoiadendron giganteum. The sequence goes on along the minus strand of CM021102.1, from coordinate 420,334,786 downwards.
TGACCTCACTATATTGCTGCTTGGTCTCCTGTCGTTAGGCTATGGCTTGATCCCTCTCCATAAGTGCGTTGTCTCTCTCTGTACGGGCATTGTCTCTCTTTGCACGAGCACTGTCTCTCTCTATCCGCATGGCATCAAGCTCTATTGTCATCAGTCTCAGTCTCTCCTCCATGGCCTCCCTATCACCATCCCTAGGGGCATCATCCTCTTGTCTCCCCTCCACAATCCGATCACTAAGCTCTCTCTCCTTCTCCTCCATAGGTGCCTCCTCCTCAACATCATCCTCCCCATACCCTGCTAGAGTACCTAGAGGATCTATATCCATATCCATGTCCTCATCCTCTGTGACATCCTCTCCCCCAATATCCACATCGGCTAACTCCTCTACAACTGCCTCATCTCCAACCTATGCATTAGCTCCACCTTTGATGTCCAAAATCGGTATATCCTCTACCACTACCTCTCAGATAGGTGAAAGTCCACCTACCCGACCCCCTCTCCACCCTCTCTATCCTCATCTACTACCTCTTCCATCATCCCCACCACCCCTCCCTCCAAATCTTCCACCTCTACCCCTCCACCATCCTCTCGGCCTTGTGCCTCATCTCTCAACTGGTGCCACCTGATCCAGATCTATGTAAGGAATTAGATGATGCTTCGCCCACCATGCATCATATGCAGCTGTAGTCCCTAGATCTACTACTCTGTCTCTCCATCCCCACTATAATGGCTGTAAAGCATATATCTCTACCTCTACAGTAGCTACTGGAATCATGGGCCCCCAATATGGAACCTCTCTAGAAGAATGAGAAAACTTTGCTCTACCTCGAGGCTCATCCTGAACCTCTTTGAATTGTCTCAAAACTCGCTCTGGAAAGTGTCTCTCTATGATGTGCACACTCAAAACTATCCTCCCAATCAAGTACTGTGTCTGTCTGTAATATGGAAAATTTCTATCCTCATTAGACCACTGCTCACAATCCATGTATGGTCTCTAAGTGAACTTATCTAAGGTGTCGATTGCATGTCTCCAATATCCAGTATCTCCCACATGGCTCTGAGTGATGTTTCCCATGTATCAGAAAACATACAAGGATCTAGCCCATTGCTCTATAGTAACCGGAGGATGAAAAATAGCTATCCTCTCCCATGCTCAAACCATCAATAGAGTGGTCCCACAACTCATCAAATGTACATCTCTATATGCAATATCATGTAAATGGAAATATAGCATCCCTAATAGACACAGACCCCAGGCATACATGGTCTCTCTCTCTAACATACCCACCAACATATCTCTGCATCCAATAGGAAAACCATGACCCCGTTGATCTAGTAATACTATCCCACCTATCAGTGTACATAGTATACAGTCAATCCTCTCGTATCTATTTGCCAACACCGGCCATTTGATCTCATAATGCTCAATGCCAAGCCTACTAATATCGTCAACCTGATAAAATATGGCTAGCTTTCTCAATCCACATTGGGTATCGTACATCACCCATTTTCCTTTGATTGGAAGTCTAAGTATCTTGTACACATCCTCCAATGTGATAGTCACCTCCCCAGTCGGCATATAAAATCATGATGTCTCAGAGTGCCATCGCTCGCACAACGCGGTGAGCATCCCTCTGTTTGCCCGAATAGTGGGCATCGAAAGACAATAGTCCGAAGACCAAGTCTCCACAAAAGCTATATCTCTGCACTACTTAGACGATCTCTCAGATCGAAGGTGTCTGGACGTGTCTCCCGCGTGTAAATAGGATCTAATATAACCTACATTTCAACCATGATGTCAAGATTTTCAAAAGTTTTTCCTTAGATTTTTTTTTTCCAAAAATTTTCCAACCACATATGGCTCACTTTACCAGATGTGGTGCATTCATACAAATGCATTGCACAACAAAGCATTTGTGTCACATATTCCATATGCGTTGCACATCACCAATCCAATTTCTACCTACTAAAAATGTGATGCAGAAAAGCAGATGCGGTGCATTTCCTATAACCTGTCTACCTGATACGTATGCATTTCGCTAATGCAAATGTGGTTAACTAACCTACATGCGTACATCCTAAATGCAAATGCATTCCATACATACATATGTGGAGCATTTTCATACAAATGCGTTAAATGCCTAAAATGCCTATCCTAGCCTAGGCCTTTTTTAGCATATGCGTTGTTTTGCAAGAAAATGCGGTGCATATGATGGCATATGCATCGATCTCGAAAGATTGCATATGATTATTAAGTTTTTGAGGCCTAAAACTACGTGCAAAAATAAATTTCAAGAGTTTGTTTTTGGGTAGATACCGGTGGTCCTACGCCGGCTTGCCGCTTGAAGGTCTGGATCTGATATCCTCGATGCACAGCGTATGGAATGGGAGCCATCTTCGTCCAATAGTCAGAGAAAAATCTCAGTTCTTCAAACTCTTCAGGGTGCAAATGAATTGGTTTTCCACCTAATTCTTATTTATACCTAGGGGCTGGGTGGAATTTCTTTTGACCTTGTCTATTGGCCGCTTAATATTTCAACTTCAATTGACCTGTACACGTCCATATCACATCCAAATTCAATTATGTCAACTCCATAGCATTTCTGTCTGTCAAACTGACTTATCGGGAATATTTCCTATTTTTTCAAAAATTTGTTAATTTTCCCGAGGGGGCATACCCTAACCTATTTCATGTTGGGGAACGATCAGGGCATATTTTCTTTGACACAACGCCGAAACAACATTGTATCAAAGAGGGGCAAACTGTAGACACTGAAAATTGGTCTAGGCCTACGAACATCACTTTCGACATAATTTTGTATTACCCATGGTCATGATTAAATAATGTTTATTATTTAATTACCTTTCTAACACATATCTCCTCTATTAATTAAATACCCCTTTTAATTAATTCATTAATTCATAATAACCTTTATTCAACTTGATTAATTAAATAAATCATAATTTTTTAATTATGTCGCTAACTAATTAATTCTTCCGTCTTAATTAAATAATTTATTATCTAATTTATTCAATTCCACCTTTACAATAGTCAAATTAAATAAATTATCTTTATTTATTTAATTAAATCTTTCATTTTCGAATGTTGAATTAAGTTAAGATTTAATTCATTTATTAATTATTTATGTCATATTCTTCTATCATTTAGTTATCTAAGTCATTCACTTACCTTCTAACTCAAGATCTATTTTTAAATCCACTAGTTATCTCTGGGTTTGGTATCTGATCGTCTCTACGAGAGGACTCTCTGTCACAACTAGTCAGTTAACTAGTTCTAACTCATGTGCATGAATGCGTTTATTAATTAAATATCTTTATTTAATTAATTAATTTATGTATGCATTCAAATTATTCATCTTTGAGTACTAAGTTTGTCTTTGACATTCAAAGTCTATTTCTTCTATTTTCGAAGACTCTTAACTGAAGATTAAGATCTGGAACTCTTGTTCTCTCTATTTTCGAACTATCTTGACATAAGATTAAGTTATTGTTCTAATTTAGTCTTTATCTTGAATTCTTCTCTAACTCACGTTCTATCTAACACATAACTCACATTGCATGACATTCATCAATCTCATCCATCAATCTCTCTTTGAATCTGAGCCGATCGTTCGAAAACCCAAAATCTAATAATGGCCTGTCATTATCATTATTCCTCCTCCCGAAATCATACACTTTAGAGAAGAAACTTATGCTTTATATTTTTCTTAGACATTCAACAAGGTGATGCTTGCATCAATACTGAAAATCTAAGGGCAAGAATACTGAAACAACAAAATGGAGAAGGGAAATCGAGATAATTCAAAGGAGTGGATGCATATTTGGTGAGAGCTTTCAGATGGATTTGTTTAGTTTAACTATGTTTACTTGCTTCATTCTTTGTTGTTTTGATTTAGATTATTTGTTAGTTTAGAATTGATCATTGTAATCTGTGCAGTATTAGTATTAATCCAGAAAATCTAGGTCTTACAAATAATATATTGTTTTTATTAATTCTACCTACATAAATCCCCCCATAAACTAATCTATCCAAACATTAAAACCAGAGAGCCAAAAGGTAATGATGGATTTTAAAGCCCTTATATTGTTGCCAAGAAACCCATTATAATTTGTAGTGGGCATGAATTTTCTTCCCCATCTAAATCTCCTAGAAAATTTAGATTTGAACCCAACTAATATTACTCAAAAAGGGAATCCCTAAGTTAAGATGGATGAAAATAGAAGGGCCTAGCTAAGGAATTGAAATTCATGTCAAAATAAGTCATTTTAAATATAAGGAGGCCTTTAGAAGCACACTATCTTTTGGGCTCGACCAACCTAGAAGTGAGGGAAAAAGTAAAGATGAAAAATCAAAACACACGAAATAGTTGGAAAATAAAAAATTAGAACTAAGAAGAGGAAAGGTATGGAATAGAAAGGTGATCAAGATGTAACAAAATAACACTTTAATGAAGTAAAAATTTCTAATTTTACACCTTACGAGTAAAATCCATTGCAAATAATCTTTCCTTTTCTTATTTGATAATTTCCATTCAAGATGCATAATATATTGCAACATGAATTCCTTTTCATTCCATAAAATACATCAATGCAAGAAAGCATACATTTACATACATAACTCAATGAGCTTTATAACAAATAGTTGTAATATGGTTTAAGATACTTCCTTTCAAATCTTGGTTCTTATGTCGCCTACTATGGAGGAGAAGCATCACTCAAGCACTTTTCTGCCAACCATGGACTCATAATGTAGTCCCCCGCACATCTATCATTAGATAGATGGCGCTTCCCTTTGATGAAGAGATTGGTAGAGTAATCGATAATGAAAACCAAATGAGCATAGTGTTGTACATCCTTGTTGGAAATATGTGGCTGAACTTGCTGGCTTGAACCTCTAATGGACTTGTCAGATATCCTTTGTTCATGCTTTTAATGTTGTACCATTGGGAGCTTTTGGAGGTGGCACGGTTGTGCGGTGAACCTCCTCACCATGGAGGTCTTCGGTCTGCTCAGTGATTGGGAATTGTTACAGCCTTACCGCGGGTCCCTTCCAGTTGAGGAGCGGTTCTATGATGTTATTGCTATACTTCGAGATCCTTCATCAAGATTGGCAGTAGCACGAGGAGTCTGGAACTTGGTGGTTGTATGGCTTACCGCCATACCATGGAGGAATTTTCACTATCTAGAAGTTGGGCGGTGTTACCTCTATACCACAAAGTCCTTCTTCTTCCTTGGTGGTGGTGTGGTGAACTATGGCAGTCTGGTAAATGGGCATTTACCTCCATACTATGAAGTTCTTTCGGTGATGGCGCGGTAGCGCAGTGTCACCACCATACCACAGGGGACTTCTGGCTCTGGTGCGGTAGTGCGGTGAGAGTATTGCTATACTACGAGGGTCTCGTTGTTGTTTGGCGGTTGCGTGGTGTCACCGCAATACCACGAGAGTATGCATTTAGAGGTGTGGTAGCGCGGGGCAGTATGTCTAGCGGTTGTGTGGCGATACCACCATGCTGTGGGGAGCTCTTGGTTGCCTGGTGGTAGTGCGGTGGTACCACCTTACCATGGGTGTCTACATGCTTGGACGTGGTAGTACGGTGTATACCACTTTACCACGAGAGTCTGCTAGATGGCTAGCGGTGGCACAGTAAAAGGACCACAAGGTTTTGTTGACTATTTGGGTGATAGTCAGAGTGGTGGATGAATGATGTGCCAACACATGGCACAATGTCATTTTTTGATTTTACATCGCTATTGTAAATCAACAACCATTGGTCAAAAGCTTAATTTTCTGATTAGCGATTATTTGCATTAAATGTATATTTTGACTCGGGGCAGATATGGTAACCATTTTAATGTTGGGTGGCCTGATGTGTGATACAGGGTGGTGTAGGAAGCTGGTCAGTGGGGTAATTAAATACCTTGATGGTTGTCGGTTGGAATTATTTGAACAGTTACAAAGTGTCTGTGTTCGAGCGGTATGCATAGAGCATTGTAACTGTGAACACTGAGACACATAGGACAAAGAAGATGTGAACTTGTGGTGGCCATAAGGTTGGCCTAGCCGAGAGGCTGGCTGAGAGAGCCGACTTGTGAGATAAGATGAATCTACACTATGTGTTGTGTGAGGGTGTTGTAATAGTGTGAGGATTCTAAACATGTCATTGCCTGTATTCTCCAGATGACACAAGATGTAACTCTTGTAAAGGCTATGAGCCTAAGATTGTATTGTTACTTTGTTTGTTGTTGAATAATACAATGGCTTGATGTTTTGGAGGGTGGGGTTTTTTTTACCCTAAAGGGTTTTCCCCATGTAAATCTGTGTGTTCATGTGTTTTTCTTTCATGCTTATCGATTATGTAGTTTTGAATATTTACATGGTGTTGAATCTGGCTTTGTTTGCTTGTGCTTTTCTCAGAAGGGTTAATGGGGAAAATAATTGTTCCTGTTTTTGCTTTATGGCATAATAGTTAGTTTCTTTGAGGTGATTTGAAGAAAGGAAAATCATCGAAGGCACTACTGTCCTTAGATGTTTCATTCTAAGATGACCCGTACTTTTTCCCAACAAGTGGTATCAGAGATGGTTAAGGGATGCCAAGGTTTGTTCATGATACCAAAATGTGGTATTAGTGACTTCTTCTAGATGCTGGTTTTGGGTATTTCTCTTGTGAAGATTTCTTGGTCTTTCAGGCTTGAGGAAATTTGGAGAAATCCCCTGATGATTGATCCTTTGATGAGTAAAATTATTTTCTCTCTTGAGACAACACGCAATGTGAAATACATTGAATATAGAGAATCTAGAGTTGATCATATCGTGATGATGTGGTCTGAGGCTCTTGGTTGGCAGTGAATGATCCTGATGCAAGGGCTGTGATTTTATGCTTATGGGTGTGTTGCAGCAGAGTGTACTACATACTGGGTGTCTATGTGAGGGGCTCCCTGATGGTATGGAAATTCTTGGGTTATTATATAGCCATGGAGTATTGTCCTTATGTTGGGTGTTCACTTGACATTGAAGGTGTTGTTATCTATCACCCTGATTGCATGAAGGCTATGAAGTTGATCTTGGGTGATCTGAAAACTTCTGAATAGATCGACTCTCTCATATGCTTGTGCATGCTTGTGGTTTTGGAATTGGTCTAGAATGGACCTGAAATTCCTACTCTTGGGTCATCCAGATAAGTAGTGGATATGGATGTGCATGGGTGTAAATTATGAAAATAGTGGTTTTGTAGGTTTTGCACGGTCAAGGAAACCTTGTGGTTATGTGGAGTTGTTGTTAAGCTACTTTCTAGACCTTGGCCTTTGGGGTGTGACTGGATGAGATAGTTGTAGTTCGACATGGTTTTGAGGAGGTGTGATGTATTGTTTGCATGGGAGTGTTGGTATGTGATTTTTCACTCAAAATTCTTGTGGTGTTGCTTGTTGGTTTCCTAGAATGTGGTGCTCAAGTTGTGGATGTGATCGAAAAATCGGATATGTTTTTGATCTGGTGTTTGAGTCAAGATTCTCTAAATTGTTTTTCTCTTTAAGATCTCAATTTTGCAGTTTCCAGTGCGATGATAGATTTGCAAGATTCATTGAGTGGATCTATGATTTGTGCAATGTTGTGGGCTATCTTTACCGATGTGTTTGTTGTGGGACAACTCGGAAGTGGACTGTCAATATCCACGAGGTTGCTTCAGTGGTGGTGCAGATCTGTTAGCTGACCTTGTCTATGGTCACTTGTGCACTGGTGTGGTTGCTTTTGGATGAGAGGATGGATGACATTGATTACTTGAATAGGCAGTTATGGGGACTTGTATCATGTGTATCATGATTTCATGGAGAGCTTGTGACAGTGATGATGTGGTCTACATGGTTTGGAGATCTTGGTGTTGTTTGGTATTGTTGTAAGATGGACATGTTGTCGATTGTACCTAAAGGTTTTTTAGATCAACAGATGTTTGGTCATGATTCTTGGAAAGCTCTGATGTCATGGTTCAGTGGGAGCTTTAATAGTGACTATGGATTCATCACTTGGTGGTGAATGATCTTTTTTGGTGTTGAAAATGTTTCTAGGAGGGATTCTTAGATCCTGTTGCTGCAGAAGAATTCTTTTTCTTTTGCAGGAACACTATTTGAGGATGTACAACATCTTGGAATGATGGAGGATGTTTGGAGTCTTTGGCTGAGATGTTGGTGGTGCTTGACAGGTGATGTTGGTTTATAGTTTGTTTGCTTTATGTCATGTATACTCTTGCTTGAGCATTAGATTTTTGGCATGTTGCATTGCTCTTGAGACCATGGTTAGTTCACTTGAAGCATGGTATCTCCTAAGGGGGATGTGTAGATCATGATGTCATGATAAGTTGTTGTTTCAGATGTTTGGAGCTTTGATAGTGGTCTAGTAATTCTTTGTGTTTTGAGTACATTGGTCATATACTTGAGAACTTTTTGATAGTGCAGTAGTGTTGTTTGGAGTTTAGCATGAGATGATCAGTTGTTGGTGCTCATGGATACATGGAGAATAAGGTGAGGCTGTGAGTCTCGTGAGATGAGAAAGGTGCTGATTACAGTTGAAAGTACGAGTAGCCTACACCTTAGTTGAGTTCAACAGAGACTAGTGAGGAGATTTCTCTAGGACGAGTCATGATGGCTTGTATATCTTGGAGGAGCATTTTATTTTTCCTCCCTTGGTCTGCTCGATGGTGAAAATTATTTGAGAGGTATTTGTCCATTATATGTTTCAGATATGTTTTATGCTTTATCTTTCATAGATATGGATCTTGAATTTTTTTCTTAAAGTTCTGAAGGATTCATAATGGAAGGTGGACATAATAGTGTATCTCCTTGACCTTTTTTGTTATATCATCTTTTGATGAGAACTAGTAGGAGATAGTTATATGGGCTAGTTTGATCTTATTTGGTTATGAGAGGCTTACATCCATGTTGATTACATGATATATGTTATGTTTGATCTTGGTGATTGAACGGTTGGATGTTGTAATGGATTTTCTTCTGGTATATGAAGGAGATCATACTTGTCACAGCTAGCATTTAGGGGTGTGTGTAGGAGGGCATGCTACAGGCATTTGGTTTGTAGGTTTTTTATATCATTGTGGATGTTCCTTGGTACTACATGGTTATGCTTTTCTATTTGTTGTGATTGGTAGACTTGTTATGCTGTTGATCTTCTAGATTTGGCACTACCCATGCAGTGGGAGTACCTGTATGTGTTTGGTCTTCTTTGACTAGTTGGCACATGGTGCTTGTATCTATGGTTGATGGGTTGGTTGTGTTGCTAGCATGAGTTTACTAATGTGGATACCTTGAAGGTATGTGCGATTGGATGAAATAGCATGGGTTGTGGGTGCTATTTTCAGTCATGTGGGTTTGATCAGTTGGATGGTTCCAATCAGTGTTTTGGTTGTTATTCTGACTAGTGCTTCTATCTTGTTTCTAGAGAATGGTTGAAGGCTGTGTTTGGTTACATTGTTGGACATCTGGTTATAGTTGGATACCTGGTTATGTTGTAGATTGTCTGATAGACTATTATCTGTGGAAACACATTTGGTTGGGTGTCTTGGATGCTGTTAAATAGGGTCTGAACTAGAGGGGCCTAAGATCTTCATTATTTTCACGATTGAGAGCATCTATATAGCTAGTGAGCACAATGGAGTGGTGGTAATGTGATACCTTTTTCGTCTGTAGGATATAATGCTTGTGGTCTTGAGACTGGTGCATATATGCCTTGGCTCATTCCTTTTTCTTGTGGTGGATGGTTGGAGCTATTGCCTGAGTTGGTGGACATCTTGGATGTCTTTGCAGGTGTCTTGGTTGGAGCATGAAAGCATTGTGTTAGATTCATGAGTTCAAGTCTAGAAGAAGCTAGTAAGTCTTCTTCAAGTGGGAGATTGTTGGAAATATGTGCCTCAACTTGCTGGCTTGAACCTCTGATGGACTTGGTAGATCTCCTTTGTTCATGCCTTTATCATTGTACTATTGGGAGCTTTTGGAGGTGGCACGGTTGCATGGTTTACCTCCTTACCGTGAAGATCTTCAGTCTGCTTGGTAGTTGCCCAGTGTTACTACCTTACTGCAGGTCCCTTCCGGCTGAGGAGCAGTTGTGCGATGTTACTGCTATACCACGAGATCCTTCATCAAGCTTGGTGGTATTGTAGGGAGTCTGGAAATTGGCGGTTGTATGGATTACCACCATACTGCAGAGGAATTTTCACTATCTGTTGGTTGGGTGGTGTTACCGCTATACTGTGGAGTTCTTCTTCCTTGGCGGTGGCATGGTGAGTTGTGGTGGTCTGGCGAATGGGAATTACGTCCATACCGTGGAGGTCTTTCGGCAATGGCATGGTAGCGCAGTGTCACCACCATACTACGAGGGCCTTCTAGCTCTAGTGCAATAGTGCGGTGTGAGTACTGCCATACCGCGAGGCTCTTGTGGTTGTCTGGCGGTTGCATGGTGGTACTGCCATACCAGATGATTATGCATTCAGAGGTGTGGTAGAATGGGGTAGTGTGTTTGGTAATTGTGTGGCGATATTTCCATGCCACAGGGAGCTCTTGGTTGCCTGGAGGTAGTGTGTTGGTACTTCCTTATAGCAGGTGTCTACATGCTTGGACATGGTAGTGCGGTGTATATCGCCTTACCGTGGGTGTCTGCTAGATGGCTAGTGGTGGCAAGGTAAAAGGACCACAGGGTTCTATTTATTGTTTAGGTGATAGTTAGAGTGGTGGATGAATGATGTGTTGACACATGGCATGATGTTATTTGTTGATTTTATATCGCTGTTGTAAATTAAAAACCACTGGCTGAAAGCTTGATTTTCTAATTAACAATTATTTGCATTAAATGTATATTTTGACTCGGGGCAGATATGGTAACCATTTTAATGTTGGGCAACCCGATGTGTGTTGCAGGGTGGTGTAGGAAGCTAGTCAATGGGGTAATTAAATACCCTGATGGTTGTTGGATGGAATCATCAGAGTAGTTACAAAGTGTGTGTGTTCAAGCGGTATGTATAGAGCATTGTAACCGTGAACATTGAGATACACAAGACAAAGAAGATGTGAACCTATGGTGGCCATGAGGCTAGACTGGATGAGATGCTGTCTAAGAGATACGAATGGTGAGATGAGATGAATCTACATTGTGTGCTATGTGAGGGTGTTGTAATAGTATGAGGATTCTGAACATGTTTTTTCCTGTATTCTCTGGATGAAACAAGATGTAACTCATGTAAAGGCTATGAGCCTAAGATTGTGTTGTAACTTTGTTTGTTGTTCAATAATATAATGGCTTGATCTTTTGGAGGGTGGGGTTTTTTTACCCAGAAGGGTTTTCCCCACATAAATCTGTGTTTTTATGTGTTTGTCTTTCATGATTATTGATTCTATAGTTTTGAATCTATACATGGTGTTGAATCTGGCTTAGTCTGCATGTGCTTTTCTCAGAAGGGTTAATGGGGAAAATAATTGTGCATGTTTCCACTTTATGGCATAGTAGTTGGTGTCTTTGAGGTGATTTGAAGAAATGAAAATCACTGAAGGCACTGCTATCCATAGATGTTTCATTCTAAGATGATGCATAGTTTTTCCCAACAATCCTACATAACTAGAACTTGTAATCCCACAATTTATGTCTAACATGTAATACTGGATCACGATGAATTGATAGTGGAGCCAAAGGTCGTCACACTACTTTTGCTAGAGTTTTTCCTTTAGTATGTTGTACTGAGCGTCATATATCAGATGCATTACTCAAGTCTTATTTGAATTAAGACTATCCTAAGCTACACATAGGTATTTCCTTCAATGGATATTCCATCATCCCAGATAACCTATCACCATAAAAATCTACTTGGAATTAAACCTACATAACTAGTAAGTACACAAGCTATGTATTTCCTTCAATGGATAGTCCATCATTCTAAAGATAACCTATATACTTAGATTACCCTACTTACTCATAAGTACTTAAAATTTCTCCCATACTGGATTTATCTATCCTAGGAGTAAAAACAAGCTTTCCTAGTTAAGCCAATAACTTAGCTAAATACAACATATGTGCTTTTCATGTTCAATCATACCTAGTATTTAATACCTATGATAAACACCCATAATAGCTTCCACTTCCTTTTCAAAATAATCTAAATTCTCTAATGCATATACTAGGAAAAGACATCTCAACCATGCATGCAAGATACATCATTCCAAAAGTAAAATAACAAAGACGAAGAGATCCCCATTCCTATTATCGCTTATCCAAAATAAATGATAGCAATGCGACCCTTTTCCATTGTAGCAAGATTGGTAAATAACTTCTCAAAAATGTCACTATAAACTCTACCTCTCAAGTTGATACCTTACTCCTCTCAGAATATTATACTTTTCAAAGTATATGAACTCACTTCCTTTCTCTCTCTCAATCAAAAGAAAAGTATGGCTGGAAAATTATAGAATTATGAATTGAAAAAGATGTATTATCTTATGGAAGAATGTGTCCCTCTCAAATGAAATGATTTACCTATTTATAGAGCAACTTGGTCACCTCAAAGCCTACAATTTAGGCGTGTTGATGGAAGGCAAGCTCCATACAAAGAAACACATGAGACATATCAAAAAGGTGGCAATTTATTAAGCTAATACTCAACATAATCACCTATAGGTTGACTTGTTTGGTGACAACAATCAAAAGGCTTATTCAATCAACATTTTCTTTGCTCAAATTGTCACAATGAAAATACATCTACAACAACTTAAATTCAAAGGTGGTGCCATCTCCATTTTCCCACCTTCTTATTTGGCATGGTTTAACTACCAAAATAATCAATCAACTTCCACTTTATAACAAGAAGTATCCATTGATCCATTTAGAGGATGAATCAACTTGAGTAGATAAATACATTAGACAAAGTAAAGGTTGGTCTTACTAATGGAAATGACCAAGTCAACCTTATCAAAGACATCAATATCAAACACATTACAATGTCATATATCACATCTTTTATAGAATGATCTAATCGGTTTACACAAATAGTCATAAGCTATTAAATCGGCCTCATCAAACATACTCAATGATGACTATTATTGACCTCCATAATTATCATAGTCTTTATCAACTATAACAACCTTTATTAATCGAGTTCTATAGAATAAGAGATAGTCGAATTCTAATAACATATATAGTGTTAAATATATATTATTATGTATAGTATATTATATATAAATATATTTAAATACTATCGTGTATTTATATATATATCATAAGCCAATAATGTAAGCATACATTTGATATATATACACATACATACACACACATATATAAGAGTATAGGAAATATAGTATATAATAAACACATTATATTGAATGTGTTGGCTTTTTTTTTAGAATCAAACTTGATTTTAGCACTTATGAATCTACTAGAATCCAATGTTTAGCAAGGGTAAGGATTGGCCAACAAACAAGTAAGGATTTTGAGGCCCTTACTTCTACGCTTCAGTCTTTGTGAAACCCAAGAGGGTAATCCTTATTATGTTCATATGATATTCCTCTTTCATTCGATCAAGAAAATTTCAACACATAGATAATTCTCACATAGAGGTTAAACTACTATAACACATCAAATAAGTTGGTTGATTCTTAACAATAGTTCACATTAGGAGCGTGAGAATTGTAATGCCTAACATAATTGTAACCCATTTCAAAGAATTTGATTTAATGAATGGTTTGTTGTTGAATTAATCAACACAATGCAATACAATTACCTCACTTAGACCAGTGCCTCATCCTTGGAATAGAGTCATTTATAACACCCACATAATTTGATAGCAATATAGACACATGACATTATTCAAAGCTTTGAAAATAAAGCATTACATTATTTCAACACTATATCTCAACCATCACTTCTTACTAGCATCCTAGCACTCAATTTAATATAAACCTGTAGCTCTATTCAAGCACGTACATCAATTATTTGAATTAATAAGCAAGAAAAAAACAATACATCCATTGGTAATCAATAGAGACAAATGATATAACCCTTGTTTATATTATTTATAGTTTATAAAACCAATACATAAGAGAGAAAATGGTGTCGAACATGCACTATTACGTATTGTATTTTCCAATATTACTATCAGAATTTTATATACATATTAGCAGACTCAAACCTAACACTTAACACTAAAATGTTTAGTATCCTTCACAATTTTCTATGTGACCAATTCCAAAACAATCGACCAACCCCTTGTAATCGGCCTTGAAATCCCATTAATAGAGATATGGAGTGACAAGCATCAGGCAAAAATTACAATTTCAATTACATTTGCTTTTGGTAGTTAATTTCACTTTAATCTTAGAGATTCCTTAGGTAGTTACATTTAATCATTTCGGAATAGGGGAAAGCAAAAGATAAAAATTCATATGGTTTATTGAAGAAGACCAACCAACCTTCCAAAAGGCATCATTTTTTGTTGCATTAGCGCCAAAATCCTTCATCCATGTTGATCAAAGAAGATTCTCCATCAACACCTAAAGTGAAAACCTACATATTAACCAGAAAAGGCATATTTTCCATCAAAGCAACGGAGTCGAACAACTCTCCATCACACCAACCAAAAAGGTTTCCAAGTTAGCAACAAAGATAAATGAATATATTCTTGTTGAAAAGGATGAGTCTGTTGTTGTGGCATTGGTGTCATCAAAAAAAAAATGGAACCAAGGTTCTACTCTGATTCATCAACATCAGAGTATGCCTGCCAAGTCTGTGTTCATGCTAAAACTAGAGAAGCTATAACTCTTCCCTCATTTGAATCCTCATGTGGTACTAGATTAAGAAGGTAATGACCGTACTCTGGATCAGTATCACCTTCATCACCCGAAGGGCTATCTAAAACCTCCATGGTAGAGTTGTGCTTTGCCATGTAAGAACTTCATAAGCCTTCTAGTATTTGTTTTTCTTCTTTGGGCATGTGTAGGATCATGATGGGCCAAAAAGTGGTGATATGAAAACAATAGCATTTTGCATCCACCAAAAAATGCAAAAATCCTGAGTTGACTTTTTTTGGGTAGGATGTCAGTACATTGCTCCATAGAAATGCCCAAGCCAAAGTAGTACAAATCAGATATCTGATTTGGGTCGTGTAATATATACCCAAAAAATTTCATTTTAAACTCATTTGAAACCTTTTAAACCTGCAATAATAGTAGAGGGTTGAGAAGAGAGAGAGAGAGGGATAGAGAGGGAAAGGGGGAGAGAGAGAGATGGAAAGGGAGAGAGTGAGAGAGAAGGATGGGGAAGGAAGAGGGGAAGGAGAGAGAGAATTAGGAGGGGGAAGGGAGACGAGAAGAGGGGAAGAAGGGGGAGAGAGAGAGAGGGAGGGAAAGGGAGAGAGAGAATTAGGAAGGGGAAGGGAGTGGGAAAGAGCGGAGAGAGAGAGAGAGAGAGATGGAGAGAGATGGAGAGATAGAGAGAGAGATAGAGAGGGAAAGAGAGAGGAAAAGGGAGAGGGAGAGAGAATTAGGAGGGGGAAGGGAGAGGGAGAGGGAGAGGGAGAGAGAGAGGGAAATAGATAATATTTAAATATTTTATATATTAGTAATATTAATTAGTTATATATAATATTTTATATATTAAATTAATATATATATATATATTAACTAAAATATAAAAATAATATTTAAATATTATACATAATAATATAATATATTATATATTATACATAATTCCGTAAGATATTATCATAAATTGTATATTATATATTAAATTATAAACTATATTGTATATTCTAAACTAGATATATTAAATTAAACTATAAATTATTTATTTCATTTTTTAAATCATATATTATAAACTATATTACATTTTTAAAAATCATATATAAAATAAATTAGATATCCGATATGTCTAACACAAACCTTACTATAGGTAGGGATTAGTCTTGGGCTTGCTTCAAAATTTGGCTAGGACATGCCAATCCTAAGAAGTCAATATAAAAAACATGTTTAACAACTTACCTTTCTTTTCTAGAATTCACCCATGTGGCTGACGAATTTTTTTTACCCAAAATTGATGAAACGAAAAGGGTTTTTAAAGGAGATTCTCAACTTTCCACCAATATAAATTATGGTTTACTTTGAGTTTAATAAATAATTATTATAAATTTTCTATTTGAATTACGACTAAAGTCCTGATTGATAGGTTGATTGAAAAACATCTATAGCTTTCAAATGGTATCACATTTTTTGAATCTGAAACATGCATCACATTCTATGCTTCACATACTATAGGATTAAAAAAAATGAATTTCATGAAGTTTTGACCAAGTTAAGGTGTTTAGACATACAAGTTTTTATATTTTAAAAAAGTAATAAAAAATCATAATTAATTATTTACTTGGAAAAATTACAAAAAAATATGCATCACATTGAGACATGAGTCGTCTACTTATATCTAAAATCTTATAAAAAGATATTATCATTTTATTGTGGTTAGGGTGGTCAGACAAACACCTACTTATTTTTTCCCTGGAATTTAAGTACTATTGCATTAAAATTTTAGATTTTCACCAAATAGATTTTTAAAAAATAAAAAATCTAGTAGTTTAGAAAGTACATTGAATTTTCTACAGATTCTATTTTTACATATTTTTGAAATAATATATATAACTTATTCAATTTTTTATGTCAAGTTTCCTTACTCTGATTTTTTTGAATTTTCATCACCACTTAAGGGCCTATTTTTTCCATGATGATCTTGCACATACACCTTTGTTTCCCTCACACGCTTAATAAATTTACCCTTTCTAAACTTGACCAATTCTTCTGAAACAACCTTGCTTCTCAAGTTATAGGTGCTCTCGACACCATCCTTCATAGCATCGACCAAGTCAAGATTATCAAAGAAAACAATATAAAAAACATTACAATGTCATGTATCACGTGTTTTATAGAATGATAATCGATTTACACAAACAATCATAAGCTATTAAATTGGCCTCATTAAACATAGTCAATGATGACTATTATTGACCTGAATTATCATAGTCTTTATCGACTATAACAACCTTTATTAATAGACTTCTATCTAATAAGAGATAGTCGAATTCTAATAACATATATATTATGTTAAATATATATATATATATATATTATTATATATAGTATATTATATACATATATATATTTAAATACTATCGTATATTTATCTATGTATATATAAAATTATTAGTATATATTTACACACACACATATACACACACATATATATAAGAGATGGCATATTTAGATCTATGTGCCAATATTTGTAAACAAACATACATTATACACATTTATGCCTAGAATATTTAAGAGATCATATTCAAATATAAAGTCTCAATATAAAATATGCATATTAGTTATGTTAAATAAATATGAATGTGCCAAATACATATGAAATTGTTACCCATAAAAATAATATAATATAAATATATGATCCCTTAATAACAAAGTGGATTATCAAGAGTTCTATCAAACAAACTTTATTGTACCATATATCCTAATGAGTATAACATCTTCAACTAATTTTTTGCCAACAATAGATCACTTCCACCATGAATGCATACAAGCATTACATTAAAGAAACAAGGCTCACCAATCAAGTTGTCAAAACAACGTGAATGATTTTTTTGACCAAACAAGCAATCAATTAATCAAATTTTGACCATAATTTAAAATCCATCTATTGATTCTTCTATTTAATATAGTTTAATTCTAACAATTTAATATAATCTAGTCAAATGAATCTATAGAGATCAATAACAATTCACTTATGACATGGCTACAATAAATTATTTTTTATATTAAAACTTTCTACAAAATTTTAATTTGATATATATTGGGAGTTTGCTGCCTACCATTATAATTTTAGATTACACTAGGCACAACATTATAATTTGTAAGTGCACATTATATTACTCATTAATTTCCTTTGGTTTATATTTCTTTTATTTCTTATTTTTTGTTGCTTCTAAATGATGTAACTTGAGATTAAATTTTTGTAATATACTATAAATATTTTATATAGTGTAAGATTAGATTACCTAGAAATTTTATATATAGTGTAAGTTCCATATAGTTTTATAAGTTCATATCATCTATTTATTTAATTTAGTAAACATGAAATAAACTATATAATTCATATGCCTTATAGAATAAAAAAATATGAGATTTTTTTCTCAAATCTATCTATTCAAACTTCAACAATTATCAAAGAAGAAAATGAAACTGAATAGACAACCAAAAAAGAACTAATATTCTAGAAGGGAAAATCTAAAATAAGAATACAAGTGCACACTCAATAGTCTACTTCTACCTTGAATTAGAGAAAAACTGGAACCTAAATAGAAGAATTCAAACTTAGAGAAGCCTAATGCTTTTTTTGACCTCTTAATGGCTCCATAGTGGCATGTTGATGTTAAGTTTCTCTTTGGATCTCTAATGTGACAACACATCCCTAAAAATTTTCTCTTATGGAAATGATTACAAAGGGATGGATTTATATATTTGATGAGGGGAAATGAAGGGTTGAGATTGGTGTGAGATGGAGAGCTAAGATTTACTTGATTAGATGGATGGTGAGGATTAAAATTTAATTAAAATTTGGATTGAATGTAGCTGGGTATGGATGGATAGGATTGGTTTAGTTGATTTTGATGACTAAGATTAAAAACTAATTTTATTTTAGATTTGATGAAGTAAAATTTAAAAAGCTTATTGTAAGAATTATAGTTGGAAATATATTGGTGGTATTAGTTGTTGGATGTTGTGGTTGTATTTCTGATATGTGGTTTCCATTGATGTCAACACCATTGGAATTAATGTCTTTAAGACTATATATATCCAGGATATGGAGAAAATTCTAATAAAATATGTTACAGGTTGTCTATGAAGTAGTGAAGATCAGTTTGTTACAAAGTTCAGTATGTTGATGATGAGAAGTTTCATATTAAATGGTTTGTTTTCCTATGTATGAATTTCCTACTCCGTAGGTTTCAAAGGTGTGCATTAATGTGCGAGAAAGTTATTAAGTTCTATGTTCTAACAGTGATTCTGTTACTGGAAATGGTGTTCACAAAAGAAGATAACATGTTTTTGGAAATATGAAGTGTTGCGTATGTTCCTGAAGTGTTTGGGGATGTTTCTAGATCATTTTATATGAGTATTGCACCTTGACATTGATCATTTTGCTCGTGATTTGAGATTCTCTTGTGTGTTCAATTTTTTCATGTTTATGGCCGACAAAGTGCTTGTAGCATGTTGTGGATCTTCGAGGAAGATTATTGAAGGAGTTTTGTGTTCGAGGACACTTTTTTAGGTCTCTACTGTGTTGTGGTCGACCTTGGTGGATGCACATTGATAATCTTTATTATTTTGGGTTGACAATTTAGATTCATTATATTATTTTGTTGAAGCCGACATGAAGCAATGCAATTTCTTGTTGCGGATATATATAAGTGATTGTTTAATCATTTGAGAAGTATGAGGTGAAAAGTGTGTGTGTGTGCTATGTGCAAATAAGGTTCAGATCATTTGAAAGCAAAGAAAAGTATGAAGAAGAGTGAAAGAGAGTGAAGAAGTGTTCATGTGCTTAACCAGAACTATACTCAGGCTTTAGTAGATGCTACTTTCTCATTTCAATTTGTTCATATGGATTTAATCTAAAAGTTTTATGTAAGACATTGAGTCTTCCTTTGAGCAGTGAGCTCTAGGCAGTGTGCCTGAATGCATGTGCATTCCTTATTTATTTTTCTTATACTTTTAACAGGGTATAACTTGTGGATTAACCTCCACTATGGTTTTTCCCCTAATAGGGTTTCCATGCAAAAATCTTGGTGTTGTGTGTGTCTCTGATGTGTTGTTGATTCATGTTGAGATTAAAGGTTAATATGCTTAAATACATTTGAAATTCTGTGATAATTGATTCACCCCCCTCTCAGTTGTCTACCCTTGTGTTTCCAACAATTGGTATCATAGCAGGTTCCTTAGAATAATTTTAATAGCTTGAGGTGATCCGGGATGGCGACATACAAGAAAGATAGTCTGAGATTTGATGGAACAAACTACACACTGTGGAAGGCTAGAATGGAGTGTCATTTGAAGTGCATTGGTTAATCCTACTGGAACACTACAAGTAATAGGTGTGTTATTCCTTAGAGTGGACCTACTACTATTGTTGACATTAGGGATGTTGAATATAATATCAGAGCTAAGAAAGCATTGTTGAATGCATTGACTAATACTGAGATGACAAATGTTATGGATCTAAAAATTGCTTATGAGATCTAGAAAAAGTTGGAAACTTTATATGAAGGTGATGCTAATATGAAGATAGCCAAGCTATAATGTCTGAAAGAAAAATATGAACATTTGAAGATGGGTAATGATGAGAATATAACTACTTACATGTAAAGAGTGAATGAACTTGTGTGCGGTATCAAATGTGCTAGTGGATAGGTGGATGAATCAAAGATTGTTGCTAAAGTGCTTAGATGCTTGCCGGATGCATACAAAATAAAAGTTGCAGCCATTGAAGAGCTCCAAACTATTGTAAATATAATCAAAGATATGTTGGTTGAGAAACTAACTACTTTTTAGTTGAGTGAATTTGGTGATGCCCTTCCTAAGATAGAATCTTCATTTAAAGATACTACTTCTGGGAGAGACAATGAGATAGATTGAAGAAGAAGAAAGAGAACCGAATGAGCTTGAAGCACTTATTTTCAAAAGGGAAGCCACAGGAGAAGGTAACTATAAAGCAAAGTTTCGTATAAATTTTTTTTCTTGCAGTAAGATAGGTCATTTTTCTTCAAGGTGTCCACAAAGAGTTCCTAAGCCAAGACCTTACAAGCCTAAATTTTCTAAGAAGTGATACTAGGTTGCTGATGAAGGTGTGATAGATGATGAATCTGACAAAGGGAATGCAAGTGAAGATGAGTTTTTGTTTATTGCTATCAAGGAAAATAATCCTACGTCTATTGAATTTACTAGTTGTACAAAAGTGGAGAAAGCCCTAGCTACTCAAGTTGAAGAAAAAGATGAATGGGTAATTGACAATGGATGTTCACATCACATGAAAGGTGATAAAATAAAATTTGTAAGCCTGGAAAAGTATGATGGTGGTGTTGTAAGATTTTGTGATAACAATTGTGGTATAATCCATGGCAGTGGATGTACTTCTTTTGATGGTAAGCATAATACTAATGATGTTCTTTATGTTGAAGGTTTGAAGAATAATCTTCTGAGTGTTGGATAGATGGTTGATAAGGGATAAAATCTTCAATTCAAAGATGGAAAGTGCAACATACTGGCAAGTTCTAGAAATGTGATTTCTTCTGGTACAAAAAGAAAAGGTAACATCATTCATCTGAATGCTAGTAGTAAAAGTTTCTTGATTTCTCAAGTTGATGAGAGTCGGTTGTGGCATAGAAGAATGTGTCATGTAAACAATGACAATATTATCAAGATAAGTGTCTCATAGGCTAGGAGAGTACTTCCTAAATTAGTGAAGCCTACTAGTGTCATATGCAAGGAATGTAAGTTGGGAAAACAAACTAGAATTTCATTTCACAGAAAACAACATTGTTCAAATGAATTATTGGAGCTTGTGCATATTGACTTGTGTGGTACTGCTAGAATCAGAAGTCTGCAAGGTTATAGGTATTTCATGTTGCTTATTGATGATTACTCTAGGATGATGTGGGTTACTTTCTTAAGGGAGAAATCTGAAGCACTAGAGAAGTTCAAGATCTGTAAAGCTATGGTTGTGACAGAGATAGGTTTGAAGCTTAAGTGTCTAAGATTAGATAGAGGTGGTGAATTCACTTTCAGTAAATTTAATTATTTTTGTGAAGAACATGGGATAAAGAGACAATTATCTGCAGTGTAGACCCCTCAACAAAATGGAGTTGTGGAAAGGAAGAATAGGACAGTTCTAGATGCTACTAGAACCATGATGCTAGAAGGAAATATCCCTCATGTCTATTAGAGAGAAATTGTAAGTACTATTGTTTATATCCTTAACCAAGTACAAATCAAAGCTAATACTGGTAAAAATCCTTTTGAGATATGGTTTTGTCATAAGCCTAGTGTTAAATACTTCAAAAACTTTGGGAGTAAAATTTATATAGGGAGAGATGAAGATATATGAAAGTTTGATGCTAGAAGTGATGAAGGAATATTTATTGGTTATTCTACTAAGAGTAAGGCCTATCAGTGCTACAACAAGAGATTGAAGAAAATGGTTGAAAGTGCAAATGTTAAGGTTGATGAAGACATTGCTAGACCCTCTAGACCCTGTGGATATGATTCTGATGATCAGAATGATAGTACAAACAAGAGTCAGACTTCAAATCAAGTTCAAATTGTTCCAGTGAATCGTGAAGATCAAGAAGGAGAGACTAGTGAAAGCACAAAAGAGAGATCAAAAGAGCCAAAAATTCAAGAACAACCTAAGACTCCAAGGTATGTGAGATTAAATCATTCAAAAAATCAGATTATAGGAAATAAGAATAAAGGTGTCCAAACTAGGAGAATAATTGCAGAAGAATGTTGTTTAATTTCAAAGACTAGGCCAAGTAATGTCAATGAAGCATGCAAAGATGAAAATTGGATTGAAGCAATGAAAGAAGAACTACAACAAATTGAAAAGAATAATACATGGATTCTTGTTCCTAGACCTAAAGAAAAAAATATAATTGGAACTAAATGGGTTTTTAGAAACAAATTGAATGAACAAGGTGAAGTAATCAGAAACAAATAAATATTGGTGTGCAAAAGATACTCTCAGATGGAAGGAATTGACTTTGAAGAAAATTTTGCATCTGTTGCTAGAATTGAATATGTGAGATTGTTTCTTTCTTATGCTACTTACAAAAACTACAAAATGTAATAGATGGATGTAAGGTCAACATTTCTAAATGGTGAATTAGAAGAAGAGGTGTATATTGAGCAACCTGATGGATTTCTTGACTGATCAGGGAGACATGGTTTTTCAGTTGAAGAAAGCATTGTATGGACTCAAACAAGCCCCTAGAGCTTGGTATGCAATACTGGATAAATACTTGTTGAAGCTTGGATTTAAGAAAGGTACTACTGATAGTAATCTATATTTCAAGCTTGATGATGATAAAGGTCCATTTGTGGCAGTCTTTATTGATGATATATTTTTTGGAGGAGATGATGGTTTGTGCATGAAGTTTGATAATGAGATGCAAAATGAGTTTGAGATGTCAATGATTTGAGAGCTGAAATTATTTTTGGGATTGCAAATTACTTAGTTAGATAAATGAATATTTATATCCCAATCCAAGTATATGAAGGTATTGCTAAAGAAATTTGGTATTGAAGATTCAAAACCAGTTGGTACACCCATGGTGACCAGATGCAAGTTAACACAAGATGATGATTCTTCAAAGCAAAATCAGACTAGATACAGATCAATGATTGGTGGATTTCTTTATTTGAATCAAACTAGACTAGACATCATGAATGTTGTATGCATTGTTGCTAGATTTCAAGCTGATCCTAAGGAATCTTATGTGACTTATATGAAGAGGATTTTAAGATACTTGAAAGGAATAGTTGATTTTGGCCTATGGTATCCAAAAGATGATGATCTTACTTTAAGTGCCTTTACTGATGCTGATTGGGAAGGAGATGTATACGAAAAGAAAATTACTAGTGGTGACACATTTTTCTTGGGGAAGAAGTTGACTTCATGGTTAAGTAAAAATCAGAATGCCATTTCATTGTCTACTACAGAGGCAGAATAGATTGTTGTTGCAAACAATTGTACTCAAGTATTGTGGATGAAGCAGAAGTTGAAAGATATCAGAGTTGTGTATGATGAACTATTTCCATATTATATGATAATTCAAGTGCTATAAAAATTTCTAGGAATTTGGTTTTGCATTCAAAGACCAAGCATATATCTATCAAATACCACTTTTTGAGAGATAAAGTGAGAGATAAGGAAGTCAGACTAGAGTATGTGCCTAGTAAGGAAAAAATTGCAGACACCTTTACTAAGCTTTTTCCTAAGGATACTTTTGAGTATCTTAGAGAGAAGTTAGGGGTGATTACCCCTCCTAATAAGAACTAAGATGCATAGTGTTTGCATCAGTCTGTGCATTCATAGTCATATTTTGATTTGGATTGATGTTGTGGTAACTGCTACTTAGGGGGAGTAGTCAGATGATTCAAATATATGTGGTTCAAAGCTTGTGTGACTTTGCCATTTATGTCAAAGGGGGAGAAGAGTAATATGAAAAATTATGGAAGAGTTAAAAAAAAAGGAGGAGAAAAGTAATGTGAAAAAGTAAGGGAGAGAATAGTATGAGAAGAGCAAAGTGTAAATGGGAGATTGTTTGAAGAAGAGTTAGTTGCGTTGATGGTGCATTTTTCACATCATGTGTTGCCATCAATGCCAAAGGGAGAGATTGTTGGTTGTTGTGGTTGTATTTCTAATATGTGGTCGTTGATGTCAACACCATTGGAATGAATGTCTTAAGACTATATATTTTGAGGATATTGAGAAAATTGTAATAAAATATGTTATAAATTGTTTGTGAAGTAGTGAAGATCAGTGTGTTGGAAAGTTCACTAGTTGATGATGAGAAGAACTTTGTGTATTAAAGGGTTTTTTTTCCTATGTATGAAGTTCCTACTTTGTAATTTTAGAGGTGTGCATGAAGATTTGAGCAAGCTATAAATTTTTGTGTTCTAATAGTTATTTTGTTACTGGAAATGGTCTTCATAGAAGAAGATAATGCGTTTTTGGAAATCTAAAGTGTTGAGTATGTTCCTGAAGTGTTTGGGGATGTTTCTAGATCATGTTTTATGTGTGTTGAATGTCTGCATTGACCATTGTGCTCGCAATCTAGGATTTTCTCTTGCGTGTTCAAGTTTTTCATGTTCATGGCCAACAGAGTGCTTGTAGCGTGTTGTGGATCTTTGAGGAAAATTAATTAAAGGTTTTTTGTGTTCAAGGATATTGGTGTAGGTCTCTACTATGTTGTGGTCGACCTTGGTGGATGCGCATTGATAATATTTATTATTTTGGGCCGACAGTTTGCATTCATTCTATTATTTTCTTGAAGCCAACATGAAGCAATGTATTTTCTTGTTGCAAATATATATAAGTGATTGTTTTCTCATTTGAGAATTATGAGGTGTGATGTGTGTGCGTGTTATGTGCAAATAAGGTTCAAATCATTTGAAAGTAGAGCAGAGTGTGAAGAAGAGTGAAAGAGATTGAAGAAGTGTTCATGTGCTTAACCGAAACTGTACTTAGGCATTAGCAAATGCTACTTTCTTAGTTCAATTTTTTCAGATGGACTTAATCTGAAAGTTCTATGTAATCTATAGTGAGTCTTCCTTTGAGCAGTGAGCTCTAGGTAGTGTTCCTAAATGCATGTGCATTCCTTATTCATTTTTCTTATACTTTTAATAGGGTATAACTTGTGGATTAACATCCATCATGGTTTTTCCCCTAATAAGGTTTCCACCCAAAAATCTTGGTGTTGTGTGTGTTTCTGATGTATTTTTGATTCATGTTGTGATTAAAGGTTAATAAGTTTTAATAATTTTGAAATTCTATGACAACTAATTCACCCCCCCCTCTTAGTTGTTTTCCCTTGTGTTGCCAGCATTAGTTTAGTTAATTTTCAGAGGAAAAAGGTGTCTCAACCTTGCAATTAAAAAATGTTACTATATATAGTAAGTTTATGTTTGAGCATAGATGTGTTCAAAATTTCCCTTAAAGCTACGGAATTGCCAAAACAAAATTCTAGAAAACTTTCAGCTTAATATCATTTATGGATTTCAAGATATTAAAGTTTATATTTTAGGAGTTTCAAAGTCAAATTTGAGGCACTTAGAGGTCATTTTTAGGCTCAAAAGTGGTTTTAACCAAAAAAGTAGGTTAAAACCTGATAAATCACCTCATGAGTTGTCTAATGATTCAAATCATTTGTTAATCAGATCCCTGAAGGAAAAGTTGTGGCCTCTAGAAGTCGGGTCTCTTGAATTGAAAAATGTGAAAACATGATATACATAGAAAAGAGTTGTAAGGGAAAGTTACATGTGAGGGTGTATGTTTTGACACATTATAGGGAATATTTTATTGGACATAAGTTGTATGCCAATTTTTGGGTGGTTTTAACTGATGGTTTTGTAAATATTGTTTAATAGTTTCATGTATTGTGTCTCTTATAAATTATGTGCTTGAGAAGGAGGTTGTATGTGAGAGTCTTTTAGATGTTGATTTTTTTGAATTGGTCAATCAAACATCCATAAATTTGTTGGTTTAATCAAGGAGAAATCCTGATGTAAACAACCTGTTTGATATTTTGTATTATGATTCCTACAAACAAATTTTTTTCTTTAATCAAACAAAAGGTACCATGACTGCTCAATCTTAAAGTGTGTCCAATTTTATTTTTCAATATACATATTTTAAGGATTAGATGGTCTGTGATAGTGGGGTAAGTGCACAAAGATGGGGGACCAAGTGTCCACTTTTTAGCCCTCTTCAGACCTAAACATGAGTGTGTTATGACACACTTACATTAAGGTACACTTAGACCATAATGTGAGTACATTATAGAAAACTCAGATTATGGTCTATTGACCATTTAAACAATAAACCTAAAACTTTTTGTTCACTTCTTCCTTTATCACTTCAAACCCATGGCTTGCAAGCACATTTATGCACACTCACATTCTTGGAGACCATATTATTCACCATGTGTTCATCAATTCATCACCAAAATGCCACCATGAAAAATGTTGGGGTTGAATAGGTAAGTATTTTTAGCTATATTGTGTAAAATTTACATTCAATAGATAAAATCAATTGGTTTTTAAGTGGAATTTATTTAATTTTTAAGAGTTGAGAATGCACCACCAAATGATGAAAACCTTGATTCACCTCCTCATCAAAATCCTCCTAAAACATATAACCACAACAAATCCCTCATTCAATACCTTGACATCCTCCAATAATACAAGAAAAAATAATAGGTAAAATAGAAAATAATATAAGAGAGCATGGCGGAATAATTTTAAGGTTGAAAGATCCGACAACAAAGAAATCCTATAGGTCCACCCTTAACAAATCACTACAATTGATTGTCACTCACATAGTATTAGTGAGTGGGTAAATAAATAGTTGGTCCAACAAGATGGAAGAATTAAAATAATTTTATGTTGAGAAACTATCATATGAGCAAGTGAAACAAAAATAATAATTGAAACCTAACTTATGTTCCCTATTCATTGACCCATGAACCAATGTACCCTTATATGAAACTTGCAAGAGGTTCCTTTTTCATTGGCACCACCACCAAGGGATAAGGAATAAGTTTTTGATAGGTGGTGGATGGTTTTTGACCATCCTCCATGCAATAAAAATGAGGTAACACAATATTTTTTGAGTAAACTCTATTGTGAGTTTTTCCTCAATTATCTCCCTAATTATTTTGATATACAAGAGTTCTATGGTAGAGGTGGGGCCTCCACACAAGATAAAGTGGGGGAACAAGGTGCCCCAAACTAGGCATTGAGACCCCTAGCTAGAATCTAGTTTGAGCATATCACTATCCCTTCTATTGTGAAGGAGGGTGTTGAGGTAGATACATTAGAGTCTATTATCTTAGTGACTCAAACTATTATATAATATGATAGGCCTGTAGGAAAGGGTGATGTAGGTGAGTCTTCTAGGCCTCAATTTCAACCTCACTTATTTCAATATTGAAGGTCTCTTGTGTTCATATGGCTAGTATGCATCTATAGCATATTAGATGGTCATGATAGTCATATAAATTTCCACACTTGTTCAAATTTAATTTATTAAATTTCACTTTGAAATGAAAGATTAACTAAATAACTATATTTATTATAATAAAATTTTACTACATCAATGTGTTCATCCTATGTTTGGAAATCCTCCAATTTTTGATAACATGATAGTGTTGAGTCCATAGGTGTGTAACTAGTAAAATTAATAAATATAGTGCAATTAATTGTTTAAACTTATATGAATGGTAATCTTATAACTCACATGGGATGTAACTAGTTAATGTTGGTCCTTTGACATAAGAACTTTCCAATTAAGGTTTCCATCTATCTTTGACTAAGGTAAGATTGTCTATTTTTAATCATTAATGGTTTATAAAAAAATGTTAGGTAAATTTTATTAATAAATAATAGTTTGTATCTTTTCTTGATTTTCATTTATGCCTAGAGGATCTTTGTTGCTCACTACCCTCACTTGTGTCATTTGACTTACAATTTACTACATACTCCCTATTGTTGTATAAACTTGTAACATTATTGTTGCATGTACTTGCAACATATCTTGTGTAACTCCCTAGTTATTCCCTTTCATTACATCCATTGATATCATCTATTCACTATGTTTTTCTACTCCCACTAGTAGCATCTCTAAAAGTAGTCTATCTCCACATGTAGCGTCATGCCTATATCCATTTTTTATTAAACCTACTTGTAATATCTCCAATGTAGCATTCTCAATATGGCCCTTTATTGCATTCAAGTTTACCACCTTAGTTATAACTATTTATTTCTCCTTGGAAATTCTCTCATGCCTTTAGTAACCTTTCTCATCAAGTGGAAATATTCCTTGGTTTGCACCAACAACCTACAATATATTCTCTATTACTACCTCTTCTACATACTCCTCCATAGATATACTACTCCAATCTTTCTTATGAAGCATCTCTTTGACCTTGAGTGAACACGCCTACTCGTCCATGCCTTATTATTTCCTCACAATATCTTATGTCTTCTTTCTCAATCCTATTGATTTCTCAACCTCATCACGGTCCATACACTCATATACATTTTTTATCTAACTTATAACTTCTAGATTTAAATTTAGCTCTCTCTAAAGTATCCACACACTAAACACTCATGACTCCTTTATATTATTTATCTTTTATCTTGCACTCTTCTTGTTGTCTATCACTCCAACTTGATGGAATTCTTCTCTATCATTAATTATATCCTACATTTTCCTAAGCTCCTTTCTCCCTTGCAACCTTCTCTCTCACATACATTCCTTGGCTTTTATATCATCTTATTTCTTCTACCTACAAATTCAAAAATTACTTACATACCAAGATCAAACCTTCACTTCTTTACTCATATAAGTTTCTACTCAAATTTCACCTAATTCTCTTAGTGTTTGAACTCACCTACCTATCCTTTCTTGTTATACAAAAAATATTGCATTCGATTATCTACATGATAAAATTTCCCACAAATACGACACTATCCTTCTCCTAAATGATTGATTAGGCTCCATTAATGAATTGGCATATGTATAAATATCCTCTATATAAATTCTTAACATTGTTTCAATGTTTAGATGATGGCATCAGTTGATACTCCTCTTGGTAATCATACCACAATGGAGCATGGGGTTGACATAACAATATCATCTTTGATGTCTTTGAAAGAGGTATGACTTGAGGGTGTGTGCACCAATCTTTGACACAAAAAAGGTGCCACATTGGGTAAAAAAGTGAAATTATGCATTTGTTGAGTGCAAAATTAGGTGAGCACCAAATTTGGCACTCACCAAAAGAATTGAGAATTTAGTGAGCACCAAATTTCGTACTTGCATGAGCACCAAATGTAAAGTTACATTAAAAATAATAGGCCATTTTTAACTCATTTTTTCTGTAACCTATGACCATTGCTCTCATTTTATGTCCTTCCAACTCACACTTGCCAAAAGGAGAACATTTTTCTCTTGTGATTTTTCACAAGGATTCTATCAAGATGTTAGAGAGGTTTAAGAGATTTAAGAGGTGCATTTATATTGCTTTAGTTTAAAATTTGAATTAAAATGTAGATTAAAATAAGTTTATAAAATAAAAATTAATTTGATTTCCAAGAAATCAATCCCCACCTCCAAAAATTGACAATTCACAATCATCCCCTCACAAAGACCCTCTTGAATAAGAAGAACTTAAAAACGCTCCATCAATTCATAGGCATCCACAAGGAACACAAGAAAATATTTTAAATGAAATTAAAAACAACAAAAGAGAGCTTGAACCATTGATTGGAAGATTGAATGAGAATTTTGCAACCCACCCTTATAGGAGAGGCATTGCTGAGTCACTCAAATTGATTGTATCACATGTAGGAGAAATGAGAGAAAATAAATTTTTGGTCAAATAAGAAGGATGAATTAAAACAATTTTATGCTAGTGGAGTTTCACAAGCACAAGTGAAAAAATAAAAAATAGAAAATCTGACTTTTGTGTGCTTTTTATAGACCCAATAACCAATATAGCTTTATCACATGCATGCAAGAGGTTCCCCATGTATTGATCCCACCATGAATTAATAAAACTAAGTTTTGGGAGTGGTGGTGGATGGTTTTTGACCAACCTCCATTCAATAACTACAAGAAGGTGCCAATTTTTTTTTACATTTTATACTTTCATGGTAGAGGTGGGGGATCCACACATGATAGACTAGGTGCATGACGTAATCCACAGTTGGCACCAAGACCCTTGGAAAAACCCATGGTGGAGCATTTCATCATTCCTTCCATTGTGAAGGATAGTATCAAGGTAGACACACTGGAGTCAATTAGCTTGCTCACTTAGAGCATTGTACAATGTGTGAGGCTTGTAGTAGAGCTTGATGTGGATGAGACATATAGGCCCAAAGTTCCACCCCACCATTGCAACTCTTGTGGTGCTATTTACATGTATGATGGTAAGAGTTCTCGGGATGTAGCTACACAACATACATCATCTATAGATAAAATGGTTATCGTAGATGCATTTCTTATGAAACATTCAACATTGATACTTAGGTGAAAATTCAACAAATTCATTTATTTTGTTTATTAATTTATATTTTGAAATTTAATTAACTAAATTAGTAGAATCAATATGATGAAAATTCAAGGTTGGAGTGCTCATCATATGTGCACCATTCCTATAGACCCTTATTTGTTTTCGACATTGAGTCCATAGGTATGTAACTATTATAAAAGAAATAATTATTTTATGTGAATAGTTGAATGGTATTTGAAAGATTGTCTTATAACATGATTTGGATGTCAAATAGTTTGTTGGTCAACCTTTGACCTCACACCTCACTATTCACATCCTCAAACAACTTTCACTCAAGTAAATTTTGTTCATTAATGGTGTTTTAAAACAATGTTAGCTAGTTTTTGTAATTTTGCATGTACAAATCTAAAATAATGCATGAAACTACGTGAACTTAGATAACTAGGCTCTTTAAAGTGATGGGTGCAAGATAATTTATTAGTCTTTTAAATAACACATCATATATTTTGGCTTTGAACTTGTTTTTTTCACTTTCCTTTCAATCTCAAACCCTTTCACATATTATCTTTTCTATCTTATAGCATTGTATTCTTTACGATTAAAATTTTTCATTTTCATTGTTTGAGATCAATCCATGTAGTTCATTCAAGTAGAATCTATCTATAGAGACATTATAATTCGTTGTGTTATCTGATTGTGGTCTTAGATCTCAAGGGCATGTCATAAGACTACAAATTCTCTAATACCATTGAAATGGTTGTAGCCTCTTCATTGGCCTTGACCAAGAATGTTTCAAGGATTATCTTGATTTATTGACTAGGATTCTCAATTCTATCTTTTGAGATTCTGTCAGGAGATTTCTTCTGAGATTTTGAACTTCAAATTTATTTTCCTCTAGTTCTCTGCCTAGCCTTTAAACCTCTTGTTTGTGTTGTAGAAGGAATTTTCTTCATCCTCATGTGCCCAAGCTCCATAAACTCATTTTCCTTACATTCATACTCTTCAAAGTTATATTTGAATTTATCTCTTAATAACCTAATGTTATCTTCACTCTTGAGTTAAATTTGAGCCTCTATCTTCTTCATTCTTTTCAATTCTTCAATCTTCATTCTGAAATAGTTTAACTTCTTCTTCCTATTCTAATTACCTTTGAAATTCTTGTTTATCTATCTTTGGTGACTATTGATGCATATTACTTCTTAGCAAACAACACTGCCTCACCCTCTTTTGAGTGTAATATGTTCTCAAAACCTTGAAAATGTTTTATTTTGACTATCTTTAATACTCTATCCTAGAGTTGACTTCTCACTATCTTTATCGCTTTGTGTAATTGTTACCCCATGTCCATGTTATGATAGTATTTTCTACCTATTTATGATTTCCCACCATCATATTTCAGAGTCCATTTACCATTACCACTAGAAAACCTCACGTAGTGTCCTGATGGAGCTTATAAAATTCTAAGGAATTTTCTCTTTGCTTCCATGGATTTAGTATCCATTGTAAAACCCTTGTCCCCATGAATTAGTAGGGTTTTATTCACAAGAGCCTACAAGTTTTATAATTTGAGGTTGACCTATTCTATTGGTCACCAATCCCTTAAGTTGTCTCTTAAGCCATCCAACACTTCAGTTTACCAGCCCCGTTAGCCTGAAGCATTGGTCATCAAGTCTCTCATTGGTTTCATCCCTTTTTCTAAGTCTATTTTTAAAATTTAACCTATGGACTTAAGCTTAATTCATTAACCCTAGTGGTCATATTGTCGTCGAGGATTTGGGAGGAGATTTGGATAGTACCCACCAGCCCATAGGATTTAGGTGATGGCAGGATAAATGCAGCAAGGCTGGCAAAAGGCGGACACGTCTCCCTATAAAATTGTGGGACCCATTCCCCCCTACGATTCCCATGGATTGACACCTTCAACAAATGACTACAATGCGATCTAGGGAATGATCTTCATTGCTCCCCATTGGCTCACTAGGTGAAAGTGAAAGATGGTTAAAACTAGTGAGATTAGAGATATCTCAACACCTATCTTGGTTTTCTCAATTTGTGGATCCCCCACATTGTGAAGGTGTCATCCAACATGGATGAAAATGATTGGTCGTGAACACTTCAGTGAAGCACCACTGGAAGTCGAAGGAAGTGATATAAAGATCAACCATTTGATGTGCCATCTCAGTAGAGAATTGACAACTTGCATTTAATATTGATGGAAAGAATGTGATAGCCATTTTATGCCATGCAAGCAGCTTAGAATGATAGAGTCAATCTCAATTCATGTGAAAATAAAAAAGTTGGTAATCATGAGGAATAATTTGCAGATTTCCATGCAAATGGGGAATTAAACGGTGATAGTACATCTTTCAGCAAGCTGCCTGGGTTGCACGTGTGTGCTAAACTTTGGTTATGGATGCCATCTCTTTGCATGATAAGTATTGAAGTATTAGCTTCTATTCATGTCATTCACATTTACCAGTTAGATGAGGAAAAGTAGGTTTGAGCAATTGATATATAAGAAGATGCATGAAATAGTAAGGAGGTTTTTTCGTCTCTGCCCTCGAGAGCTTGGTTCTGGTATGCCAAAAGTTGCCTTGACCATGGAGGTCAACATTCCTACTAGCAAGTCCAGACTTGCACCCACCATGTGTAGTTAAAGGTTACAATTCCAGAGTGCGACTACAGAGAGGGTTGATGATAAGGGAAAGAATCTAGCATGGTCCACTATTGGAGCAGAAAAAAAAAAAAGTTATGGGCATGGCTCCTCTGGATGCCAAAACGTGCTCATTGACTTGACAAGCAGCTCATCTGCTAGCAAAAGAGAGACTGATTTTGACTATTGTCGATAACTTACACTCTTGAGTCATGGTCTCCCCTTTGGTTTGAAGGTATCTTGCCATTGGCCATCAAAACTCTGAGAGGGCGGACTGGTAGTGTGTTGGGAAAGGAAAATAAAGAGGAAGAAGCTGAGGTTTCCTCCCCTCCTCTTGCAATGAATCAGAGTGGGCACGTGTATCGTGGTCTGGACACTGGTAAAGGTGGGGTGGCTGGTAAATGAAATTTTGTTGGTGTGGGATGTTAGTTTTTGTGTCTATTGTGGTGGTGGTTCTATTTTTGCATGTGTGGTACATTTTTGTGTTGAATGTTGATCGTGTTCCCTTGTGGAATTATGGATACTTGGTTTGTTGCAGCATGCATGGTGACAAAGGGAATATTGGCAGCACTTTGGATTTCCCTCTCTAATGGTAGTTACAATTTTGGATTTTCCCATTTTGCACTTCTCTTGCAGATTCAACACATGGGAATTTTGAGATGCGAAGTAAATTTAGATGAATTTTCACATGAAATGAAATTTGTAATGAAATTACATTTAAGCCTAAAGCTTGGCACTCCCTTACTCTATAAAAGGGAGTTTTAGGCTTATTTGCAAGAGACCTGGGGATGATAGACAAACTTTAGAAGATAGAATTTTGGTTAGCTTTTTGGTTAGGTGTATATGAATAGAATGATAGGAATAGAATAACTGGTCTATTTTGAGCTTTTCTGGGAGAAACATGTGCATGTTATCTTAAATTGTTATGAAAATTTGACTGATAAGCATAAATGAAAGTATAATTCTGATATATCTTCTCTCCTTGTGCGGATTTGAGTGAATTTTGAGTGGAATCTTAATAATTTTCCCATTCTCTTTTGAACATCTATTCAAATGTATGTCTCTATTTTATGCTTTTATTCAACTAATCAATTAAATGCTTAAATAGAGTCATAGATTTATAACTATCTATAGAGGATCTGATAAGTAGTTATATATCAGAAACTGTGAGCTCCATAATGCAAAGTTGTTATGAGGGTAGTCAACCCATTAAATTTTAAGGTCGTTTTTTGCATTACTGATTTCTGTATATGTGACTCCATCGCCCAATTTATAAAGGCACTAGTCTATTCCTTAATGAATGACCTAAAGGGTTAATCAATAGTTGTATGGTGACCAGCTTAAAGTCAGGATTTAAATGCACTTCAAATTTCATAAATCTCTATACAAAATATGTGTCAATTACCATGTGGGCTAGCTTTGGATGAATGGGATGCACGTTACTTAGAAACAAGCCAATTTCGTAGTAATTAGTGCATAATTGTCTTTCATTCAAATGAATCTATGAAAATGATGTGTTATGTCAAGTACAATTCAAATGAACACTAATAGGAATACCCTCCTTGGCCCCACAGAGCCTAAAGTGCAGAAGATCTCAGTCTTTGACTAGATCTTGTTTGTTAGCCAGTCATTTTTAGGAGTTTTAAACATAAAAATTGGCTATTCCTTAGAAGTTACTTTAGGTGCACTGGAAAATTCACCAATAGAATTTTGACTCTATTGAGGAGAATCTTGATTTTCCAGTTGCAAACTGATGATTCATAGAGTCCTATTATTGTTTTCCATTCTGAATTTAGTTCAAATTCTGAAGGATTTCAAACCAGGAGGAGACATTTGTTGCAGATAACCAGAAAATTTCAAGATTTGTGGTGCTCTGCTGGTGAAAGGAACTCAAAAATAAAGTTACATGTGAAATAACTTCCTATTGTTTGAAGTTCATTCCTCTAAGAAGAGAGGTGGTAAATTTGTCAAGAAGAACCTATTGAAGAGGTGAATATAGTTCCAAATGTCCAAATATTTCCAATCAGAAGAACAATTTGCAATAGCTGCAACGTTTCCAGGTATTCTTCATTCATGGTTTTCAAGAAATTGTATATGAAAGCCATATTTGAAAATTTTAGGAGATCATAAATGGTTCCTTATTAGATTAATTTGCATTAAGAAAGGGAACAATAGTAGTAGTTCTTTTTGTAATTCTAAAATGTAATGTGTAATATGATTTGAGAAGTATTTTTATTTTGAACTATTCCTTTGAGAAAGTTTAAGGCATAAATATTCGATCAATGTTTTAGAATCATGGTTGAATTAGTAAATGATGTAATTGATAACCGTGTATGAAGTTGATAATGATTGAATTTGTATACAAGATGGTTTCCCTATGAAATGGAAAGTAAAAGTATACAGGGAAAACAAGCTATTCGAGGCCCTCAAAGGAATTTTTCTATTGAAAGGTATATGCCATTGGTTTTCAATGGTATTAGAGGTATCCCAAATTGGATTCCTAAGAATTTTAGGAATAATCTGCCTAAATTCACTGGGAAAAGTTCCGAATCAACCTCTAAACATCTACAAATATTCATGGATGTTATGAGGGATTATGAAGTGAATCATGATGATGTTGTCATGAAGCTCTTTGTTCAATCCTTGAAGGATGATGTCAGGGATTGGTATTCATATTTTCCAGTGAGTTCCATAGCTTCATGGGGTCAGTTTATGATAGCCTTTGTTGAACAATTTGGTGAAAGGGTGAATCCATGTGTAGTGAGAAATAATTTCATGGAAATCCACATAAATGAAGGGGAGTTGGTTCCTGCCTTCAATCTTCAATTTGCAAAGGCAATCAAAGAAATTCTAGAAGATATAAGGCCTAATGATGCAAAATGTTTGGTTGTATATCTAGGATCTTTTGATAAGAAGATGAGCTTCTTATTAAGATACAAACAACCTACAACATTAGTTCAAGCATGTCATGTTTCCAGTAATATTGAGAATAATTTAAGATACTCAATGATGAGAGTTTATGCAATGCTTTGGTTCGAAGAAATATAAAATGTGAGAAAGCATCAAGTTCACATCAGCCAAAGAGGATAAAATCTGATATAATCCTTACTATCAAGAAGCTATTTGAAATGAGAAGGCATAAAAATGAGTCACCGTATGACTTATTTTCAAGATTTTTGGATGCTTTGATGGAAATACCCAAGAGTCTCAGACCTAATGATCTAATGTGCATTAACTTGTTTTGTGAAGCATATATATTAGGGTATAGCCAATGGTCTAAGGTTCTGAAGCCTCACAACCTTGATCAAGTTGTAGATTGGATTTATATTGTGGAAAACATGGAGCATGGTAATATGCCTTTATTTTTTACTCATGATGTGATAAATAGTTATCATGTTAGAGGAGATAAAAGCTTTAGAATCTTAGATCTAGGAGAAGCACCAGAAGTAGAACAATTGATTGTTGAATGTTGCCATTTCAGTAGCAACTTAGAAATAGATGCATGTAGTAATGGTGAGGATGAAGAGATATAATATGAAGACAAGGAGGTGGTGTCTAATTATCTTCCTTGGGAAGTTATAAGTTGTGAACATACACAAGAAATGCACGATGAAGCCTTCCAAGTTGATTCAGTTAGTGGTCGTCATGTACCTATCAATGAAGGGAGTGCACTTAGTATTGATACTATGGTATATATGAGGAACCAAGATTAGGAGATCGAAGTGGAGAAGTCCACAATGGAACATGATTCTTCATATGAAGTAGAGATTGAATCCCTTGCTTCTAGTAGGGGGTATGTTAATAGACTTGAAGGTGTATGTTTCATAGACATTGAATAGTTCTCATCATGTGAAGAATGTTTAGAGTATGGATTAATTGTTGCAGATATGAAAGATGAGGAGAATAGTGATATTGCTTCTCTGTGTTCTTCAAACAAATTTACTAATCTGGAGTGCACTAATAATCTGGATTGTTGCCATCCTGATTTCAAAGATGATGAGATACATCCAATTAATGTATGGAAAAATGTTTTATTTGATTAAGATGTTATGGATGATGAAGTTGCAAAATCAAATTCCTTGCTGGTGTCGAAGCAATCCTCTTTTTGAAGAAAAATTTAGTGAGCATCTAGAAATTACCATCAATAGATATGTTGATGACAGTCCATGTGAAGATCAAAGTTGTGTTGAGGTGGGTAGTTTTGTCAGTGAAGATGTTACTTCTGATTTGCTAAGTTTTGAACTGCATGAAAGGTATGAGAATGCAAACATCAGTAAAGAAGCTCCCAAGAATGGTTTTAGCTTTGGATATAATGAAGATAGCCAAAAGGATGCACCCAATTGCATTGACTCTCCTGTGGTGAGGAGTGGTATATTTGAAAAAACAATTGGAAGGTCAAGTGTTTATATTTCACAGGATGATTGCATAGATACTGCAACAACACAACCTTGTGTTGAGGAGAAAAAATTACTTGATGATTTTGCAAAGTGTGTAGACATTGCAGTACCTTTTCACCTAGGTTAAGGGAATTCTAAAGAAATATGTGATTGTAAGAATGATATAGGATAGTATGAAGTTGTAGTGGAATTCTTTACAGATACTCCTTATCTAATGGATTTGATTATGGAACTTCTTTCACCTCATGAGGTTAGCACTTGTGGTAAGCATGCTGATAATAGACCTGGTTCTACTTTCTTTCCTAAATTCATCAAGGATTGGCCTAATATGAACCAAAATGTCTATGAGGTTTTCAATTTTGATGAACAAGTTGAAGATGATTATATACTTCATGACAATGTGGAATATGAAGGATTCAATTTCTTGATTTGGTTTGAAGAACCTACAATGGAAAGGGACAAAGTTAGCAATGTTGCTCTAAGTGACATTGGTGGTATTGATCATGGTGACATTGATGATTCAAAACTACATATTGCCCATGTGCATTCACTTTACGGTAAATAGATTAAAGTTTTTGATAGAGGAAAAGGTTGTCCCTAAATTTTGGGGCCTAGGGCCTCTACCTTGTAAAATAATCCAATGTGTATTCTATAAGTATTGTATATATGTTGGTCTAGTTTGTTTGCTTCCTGTTGGGTCTTCTTGCCTAGTCTGGGTAAGTTCCTTGGTTTTTGGCTTTGTACCCTGGTCTGCTTCAACAAGAGATCTGTTTCTCACCATACCCATTGGGGGTATGCATCCCCAAGCATGAGCCACTGATGGAGCTTATAAAATTCTGAGGAATTTTCTCTTTGCTTCCATGGATTTATTATCCATTGTAAAACCCTTGTCCCCATGTATCACTAGGGTTTTATTCACAAGAGCATGCAAGTTTTATAGTTTGAGGTTGACCTATTATGTTAGTCACCAATCCCTTAAGTTGTCTCTTAATCCATCTAGAATGTCAGTTTACCAGCCCCGTTAGCCTGAAGCATTGGTCATCAAGTCTCTCATTGGTTTCATCCCTTTTCCTAAGTCTGTATTTTAAATTTAACCCTAGGAATTAAGCTTAACTCATTAACCCCAATGGTCATATCATTGTCAGCTAGACCAAGTCTTGTCTATTAAATTCTAACATTATGTGAAGTGCAGGTTTCGAGATTCAAGGATCTGGGAGGAGATCTAGACCGTACCCCACTAGCCTACGAGAATTAGGTGATGGTAGGGTAAATGCAGCAAGGCTCGCGAAAGGCAAATGCTTATCCCTATATAATTGTGGGACCCATTCACCACTACCATTCCCATGGACTATCACCTTCAAGAAATGGCTGTGATGCAATATGGGGAACGATCTTCACCATTCCCCACTGGCTCGTTGGGCAAAAGTGAAAGATGGTTCAAACTAGTGAGATTAGCAATATCTTGACACCTATCTCGGTTTGCTCGGTTTGTGGAGCCCCCACATTGTGAAGATTTCATTTGACATGGATGAAAATTATTGGTCGTGAACACTTCAATGAAGCACCGCTAGAAGTCAAAGATAGTGAAATGAAGACCTACCAATTGATGTTCCATCTCAACAGAGAATTGACGGCTGGCATTTAATATTGATGGAAAGCACATGATAGTTGTTGTATGCCATGAAACCATCTTAGAATGATAGAGTTGATATCAATTCGTGTGGAAATACAAAATTTGGTAATCATGAGGAACAATTTGTAGATTTCCATGCAAATGGGGAGTTAAACGGTGACAGTACATCTTCCAGCGAGCCGCCTAGGGTGCACGTGTGTGCTAAACTTTGGTTATGGATGTTGTCACTCTGCATGATAAGTATTGAAGTATTAGCTACTATTCATGTCATTCACACTTAGTAGATAGATGAGGCAAAGTAGGTTTGAGAAATTGATAGATAAGAAGATGCGTGAACCGGTGAGGAGGTCTACTCATCTCAGCCCTTAAGAGCCTGGTTCTGGTATGTCAAAATTTTCCTCGACCATGGATGCCAACATTACTACTGGAAAGTCTAGACTTGTGCCCACTAGGTGTAGTCAAAGGTTACAATTCTAGAGTGTGACTATAGAGAGGGTTGATGATAAGGGCAAGAATCTAGTGCGGTCCACTGCTAGAGAAAAAAGAAAGATAAGGTATGGGAATGGCTCCTTTGGATGCCAAAACGTGCTCATTGACCTCACAAGCAGCTCATCTACTAGCGAAATAGAGACTGATTTTGACTATTGTCAATACCTTGCGCTCTTGAGTCATGGTCTCCCCTTTGGTCTGAAGGTAATATATGTCTCTCCATTGGCCATCAAAACTCCAAGCGAGTGTACTAGTAGTGTTTTGGGCAATAAAAAGAAAGATGAAGAAGTCGAGGTTTCCTCCCCTCCTCTTGCAATGATTTAGAGTGGGCACATGTATCATGGTTTCGACACTAGTAAAGGTGGGGTGGCTGGTAAATGAAAGGTTGTTGGGTGTGGGATATTAGTTTTTGTGTTTTTTGTGGTGGTGGTTCTCTTTTTGCATGTGTGGCACATTTTGGTGTTGAATGTTGATCGTGTTCCCTTGTGGAGTTATGGATACTTAGTTCATTGCAGCGTGGATGGTGACAAAGGGAATATTGGCAGCACTTTGCATTTCCCTCTCTAATGGTAGTTACAACTTTGGCTTTTCCCATTTTTCACTATTCTCTTTCAGATTCAACACATTGGAATTTTTAGATGCAAAGTAAATTCAGATGAATTTTCGCATGAAATGAAATTTGTAATGAAATTGCATTTAAGCCTGAAGCTTGTTGCTCCCTTACTCTATTAAATTGAATTCTAGGCTTATTTGCAATAGACCTAGGGACAATAGACATACTTTAGAAGATAGAATTCTGGTTAGCTTTTTGGTCAGGTGTATATGAATAGACTGAT
The DNA here is from genome assembly GCA_007115665.2 of Sequoiadendron giganteum. Classification (NCBI taxonomy): domain Eukaryota; kingdom Viridiplantae; phylum Streptophyta; class Pinopsida; order Cupressales; family Cupressaceae; genus Sequoiadendron; species Sequoiadendron giganteum. Next base: position 420,293,882 of record CM021102.1, on the reverse strand, counting down.
AGGAATAGAATAACTGGTCTATTTTGAGCTTTTCTGGGAGAAACATGTGCATGTTATCTTAAATTGTTATGAAAATTTGACCAATAAGCATGTAAATGAAAGTATAATTCTGATATATCTTCTCTCCTTGTGTGGATTTGAGTGAGTTTTTAGTGGAATCTTAATAATATTTCCATTCCTCTTTGAACATATGTTCAAATGTATTTCTTTGTTTTATGCTTTGATTCAAGTAATCAATTAAATGCTTAAATAGAGTCATAGATTTACAATTATCTATAGAGGATTTGATAAGTAGTTATATATCAGAAATTGTGAGCTCCATAATGCAAAGTTGTTATGAGGGTAGTCCACCCATTAAATTTTAAGGTCATTTTTTGCATTACTGATTTTTGTATATGTGACTACATCGCCCAATTTATAAAGGCACTAGTCTATTCCTTAATGATTCACCTAAAGGGTTAATCAATAGTTGTATGGTGACCAACCTAAAGCTGGGATTTAAATTCACTTCAAATTTCATAAATCTTTATACAAGATATGTTTCAATTACCATGCGGGCTAGCTTTGGATGAATGGGCTGCAAGCTACCTAGAAACAAGCCAATTTCATAGTAATTAGTGCATAATTGTCTTTCATTCAAATTAATCTGTGAAAATGATGTGTTATTTCAAGTACAATTCAAATGAACACTAATAGGAATACCCTCCTTGACCCCACAAAGCCTAAAGTACATAATATCTCAGTCTTTGACTAGATCTTGTTCATTGGCCAGTCATTTTCAGGTGTTTTAAACATAGGAATTGGCTATTCCTTAGAAGTTCCTTTAGGTGCACTAAAAAATTCACCAACATGTCCATTTACCATTCTTTATGAACATGATTGGGAGCATCTCCTTGGATATTAAGAGGCTTGTATTGGTCCAAGATGGATCTAATTTTTGAGTCCATTTATGATCTAATTCTATATTTAAAAAACAAACAATCTCCAATAATAATAGTTGCCAAGCCAAATAGAAACGCCCACATTGCAGCAAAACTAACCTTTGTTTTTTTGTCTTGATTATGCAAGTATCATGGTCTCTTATATACAAGAGGTCATCTTTATATCTACATTCATAGCTAAACCATGTGTTTTTTTGCAACTACATTCTGAGCATTGGCAAGCATTCTTTTCTTTGCACTCATCTATATCTTCACAATTTTTGACAGCATCTCCCTTAAAAGCTAGGAGGATAGTTACATCCACTATTATGTATTTATAGGAAAGAAAAATATAATTTTCCATCCTAGGTATTGTGCTAGCAACCACTATTATTGATCTTGCATGATGATACATGATTTGGACTATTCTTGTGATCAAGAATAACGAGTTCACTTGAAGTCTACAAATATAGTTTCTGATTGTCATACTTATGATATCATGGCGACTAAAATATTTATTTGCATCTTACTCATGAGTTACCCTTATGCCTCTACTCCTTATGGTCATGATCATTATCCTTGTATCCATTTTTTTGAACATTGGGGTGTAAGGGTGCATGCTTATGTATATTGAGTTGGATTCCCTGTATGAAGCATGATATTTGAAAGCATGTCTCAAATGAAACATCAACCATGATATCCACATCAATACCTCTATTACAATTATGTTCTATATAATTCATGTGTTTCATTATGAATTGAGAAAGTGTCCCACAATGGGATTTATACATGTGTATCAATGCTTTAAGACAGTCACAATCATCAACAAAAATTTTCCAATGTGGTTTTATAACCCTCAGAATAAAATAGCCCATTTCTAATCTAATCTAAGTTTTGTCAATAATCTTTATACTTTTATCGATGTGCGACCATTATACCAATGCTTCAACAAGCTTCAAAACCCCTATCTTTTGTCACATGTCCTTTAAAAACTATTTGCAAGAATCGTTGTAGTGTTTGTTCCGGTTTGTTCAAGTTTTTTAAACATTGTTATGAGCTCTTCATAGCTAAAGTAGCCATCATTATTTTTATCTATTTTATGCATAGTACCACTCATTATCGAATACATTTTCTTTACTAAATAAATATAAGGATATGACAGATACCTAAGTGCTCTCATTATAGATTTCACACTTGAAAAAAGCTTATGGAATACCTTTCATAATGAAATTAAATGCAAGGTTTATATTATAAGGATATGAAGATGACCTACTTGAAACTCTCCAAATTTTGTAACATTGGTAACTATTTCCTCTATTTTCTACAATGTCCTTATCTACTACAAATTTTTATAAATTCCTTATCTAAGAATAAGTCTATATTGAGACCAGAGGTCCTTATCTGCTACAAGTTTTTATAAAGTAGGTGAAATATATTTGTCATCACGAGTTCTAACAATAATTATTTTTGTAACATTCAATGAATATCAATAAGTTATCCATTCTTTATGGATTCCATGGGAAATGTATGGCTATATACCTTCAAAAGGACCTTGATAACTACATTATAAGCAATTCATAAATAGAAATCAAGACTATAATGTCCCCTTCTAGTTGACATCCATTTTGATGAGAGAGATTACCTATTATGGACCCTCATAGGCTAGTGTGCTTGGATAGAGGGTTATTTGAGGTATGGATGATCTTCAGTGGGAGATATTATTCAGCTTTGGCTTTCGTTGATACTTTTCAGAGTCCGTAGAAGAAACTTACTATATTTAGTAAGTCATTTGAGGATAGAGATGGACCCTCACTATTTTTAGTAAGTGGGCATGGTCGTATGTAGGATCCACTTGCCAGCCTCCAATTCAGACAGTATGCATTTCTGATAAGTAATTATGGAGATATTAATATTTATTGATCGTTAATAAATATTAAATGAGTGAGCTTATATTATAAGTTATAATATACTTTTATATTATAACTTACGTGATTTGAGTGAAGGGTTATCTCATCGTCTGACAGGGACATCTGAATGATTAATTAAAAGAAGATTATTAATGCCAAAGTATAGCCATTTAATTACAAATTGGTAATTAAATGTAATTCATTGGGATTCACACCCTTTGGAGAAATTCAAACCCTAATTAGGGATTGGCCGTATTATCTGTTAAGGAAGTCAACTTGAGCATTAGGCTATGGATTTTTCACTTCACGATTTTCTACTGTGAAAGAAACAAAGGTTTTCATTTCATTTAGCCATTGGAGAACATAGTTCTTCTGTGAGCAACCATCTGACCTAGTGAAATACCTAGTGAACTTGATGATTTTGAAGGGTCTCAATCAAAGGCTCTATTTGGATTTTAATTGGATGAATTTGGTGAAGTTTGGATCAGATCTAAGAGACTAGAGTTGCAGACTCTTCTTAGATTGCAAAGGATTATTTTCAGAGGTGTATTTTCTACTACAGTACCCATGAACAGTGCGCTATAGTACACGGATCAGCAGTTTGGGCATTTATATTAGGTTTCCTATTAGTTACAGATGTTTTTGTATAAGAATTCAATAAAAATTATAGGTTTCCATTGTAAGAATGAGTATTTGTTTGCATTCAATATAGTTGTCTATCATTGCAATATCTCTTGCTTATAATCAGTGTATTAGAAGTAGTTTATTTTTTTATTTATGTCAAAACCCTCAAAGCACAAAAAAATTAGAAAATACATAAAAACAAATTACAAAAAATCAAGCACAGTTGCAGCTGATTGTGAGTTCAGTGATTGAACCAGTTGGGGTTCCTATAGTGGTATTAGAGCTTAATCCTGCCATCCTGGAGGGTAATGGTCACATGTAGCCACAAGAGCTAGGCTCACATAGGTACTTCACACGCTAGAGAGCTTATTTGGATAATAGCCAGGTAACAAGTTTACAGCCGGGGCAGATGGGTGACAAAAGAGAAGAGGGTCCACCCAGAGAAGAGGGTAACAACATAGATGGTGATGCCAGGGAAATGTTTAGAAGCCTTGCTATAGGACAAACCAAGGTCACAACTACTTTGGATGCACTCATAGCCATGCTTCAACACTTGGATAATACCAGGCATCATGATATAGTGCCATATGATAACAAGAGTGTAGCTGGGACTCCTAGAGTTCAGAGGGCACAATCACAAACTACAGATAGGCCTACACGTCCTACTTTTGTTAATCCAAAGCTGAAAATTCAGCAGCCAGAGCCAGAGGCTGATGATAATTTTGCAAATGTCATCATGGCAGCCCATGATGAATGGGAACTTTTGACACCCCAGGTGAGAGGGCGCCTCACATTTGAGAGGTTCGTGAACAGAGGGAGAACTATAGGTTCACCAGGCAGGACAGGAGGCCCAAGAACTAGGATCAGAACAATGATTTGAGACACGCCACCAAAAATATTACACTATCCAGTTTTGATGGTAGCAAAAAAATCACTGCACATTCATGGATTTGTAGGTTGGATACATTCTTGACTCTGTGTCCCATGAAAGAAGAGGAGGCAATTAGATATGCCACTTTGCATCTAGATGGCGCAACACATGACTGGTGGTACCATGGGATGGTGACTCTGTAGCATGACCGCATTACTTCATACCAGGAGTTTGTGGATAGACTGGTGGAGCTGTTTGACAAGAAGGATCTAGAGACCTCCTTCCGAGATTTATCTCAGCTGATGCAAAGTAGCAGTGTCGAGAGTTACATTGCTGATTTTTTAGAGGTTATCTGTCATGGTTCCAAATATATTAGAGAGGAGGTTGGTTGTACTTTTCATGGAGGGTTTATTGGAACCATTACGTGGGTGGATCAAGGTATTTGACCCACCAACTTTACAAGAGGCAATGAAGAAGGCACGAAACATGGAACTTGTTGCCCGATCAAATAAGTTTCCGCCTAAAAGTAATTCTTCACTTAGGGACAATAAAGGTTTCAATAAAAACAAGGAGAAATCTGATTTTAAAAATGATCCAAAGGGAAAATCAGAAGCCCCTTTACATCGTGAAACTCTTAATGATTTGCGTAGAAATAGACTATGTTTCTACTGCAAGGGTCCTTATGACATTAACCATGAGTGTCCGTTGAGGCCTAAGGGTAAGGCCAACCGTATCATGTGGGATTTCTAGGAAGACTCAGATTCTGAAAATCTAGAACAACAATCTGATCCAAAAGAGTTAGAGGAGGAAAAATCAGAGAAAGAGGAGAAAATAGAACTTGAGTTACACCTACAGGAGGCACGGCTTTCTAGTATTCAATAGGAGGGATCTTTCATACTGCATGGTATGTTGGCTAGTTAGAAGGTAATAACCCTCATGGATATAGGTGCAACACATAACTTTATAGATGCTCCATTGGTTGAGAAGCATGGTATTATTATTGAGGAATTTGAGGGCATAAGAGTTAAGGTGGATGATGGTTACACTCTTAAGTGTGACCGAATGATCAGAGATCTTCCCATGCATTTGAATAACTATGATTTCAAAGCTAATTACTATGTGGTGAACATGGGAGATATTGATGTAGTCTTAGGCATGAAATGGATTCATGCACTTGAGGTAGTCACCCTCAACCTTCGTGATATGGAGATCAGATTTGAGGTGGAAGGGAAGACACATGTTTTGAAGGCCATCTATGACAGCAGTTTCTGGGTGATGGCTTGAAAAAGGATGGAGAGACTCATACGGCATGACATGGTTGAATGGGCAACCAAGTGCACTTTGATGCCTACATAGGAGGGGCAGAATAAGACAGAGTATCACCTTGACATTCAACAGTTGAGAGTTAATCATGGGAAGGTGTTCAGTGACATTCCTTCTGGGAGACCTCCAGACAGGGGGATTCAGCACATTATAGAGCTTGAGGAGGGCGCTAAGCCCATGATGATCACTCCTTACCGACACCCTAAGCAAATGAAGGATGAGATAGAGAAAACTATCAAGGATCTGATTGCTATGGGACACATTAGGTCGAGTAAGTCACCCTTTTATTCTTCAGTGGTTTTGTTGAAGAAGAAGGATGGTACCCTCTGTATGTGTATCGATTACAAGGTCCTGAATAAGAGAACTATCAATAATAGGTACCCCATTCCCCACATAGATGAGTTGATTGATGAGCTCCAGGGTGCCATCTATTTTTCAAAGATAGATTTGAGGTTGGGTTACCATCAGATCAGGGTCAGAGAGCAGGACATAGAGAAGACCGCTTTCTGCTATCATTGTGGACACTATGAGTTCGTGGTTATGCCATTTGGGCTAACCAATGCTCCTGGTACTTTTTAGTCCACCATGAACAGGGTTTTACATTCTCAGTTGAGGAGATTTGTATTAGTCTTCTTTTATGATATTCTAGTATATAGCAGGACTTGGGAGGAGCATATTGCTGATTTAGATATTGTGTTGGGTATTCTAGATAGTGAGTCCTTGTATGCCAAGGAGTCTAAATGTGATTTAGGTTTGACATATTTGTTGTACTTGAGCCATATTATTAGTGCAAAAGGGGTACATATGGATCCTGAGAAGATCTGTGCTATCGTAGATTGGATGACTCCGATGAACCTTACTCAGTTGCATGGATTTCTTGGTTTATGTGGTTTTTACCACCTATTTGTCAGTGGTTATTCATGCCATGTAGAACCTTTGACTAATTTAATGAAAAAGGGTGCATTCATCTAGACTCTTGGTGCTCAGGAGTGTTTTATGAGGTTCAAAGAGCTTATGACTACATACCCTGTTCTTGCTTTGATGAATTTTTCAAAGCCCTTTGAGCTTTAGTGTGATGCCTTGGGTGAAGGCATTGGGGCTATACTCATGCAAGATAAGCATCTGATTGTTTTTTAAAGTCAGAAGCTTAGGGGACCAGAGAGTCTCTATAGTATTTGCAATAAAGATATGTTGGCCATCATGCATGCTTTGGCCAAGTTTAGGTAGTATCTTGTTGGTAGTAAGTTTTGTATCAAAACTGATCATAATAGCCTGAGGCATTTCCTAGGACAACGAGACCTGAATGATGATTAGTAGAAGTGGGTTAGTAAGTTACAGGAATACGACTTTGATATTTATTATATCAAACGTACTCAGAATGTTGTTGTTGATGCAGTTTCTCGTCGTCCATATTTGAGCTCTATGGTTTAGATATCTGAGGATTGGAGACACCTCATTGTGGCAAAGTATGCCAAGGATAGTTGGGCTTCAGGATTTGTGGAGGGGTCTATAGAGGACATCAGATACACACTTGTAAATGAGCTGATCATTTACAAGAAAAAAGTTTATTTGACCCCCGGATTGGAGATGAAGAACACTATACTACCGACAGTGGGACATCTAGGGTACTTTAAGACTTATAGACAAATATGGGAGAGATTCACGTGGAAAGGGCTTAAGGAAAATATTCTTCAGTATGTGAGAGAGTGTCCTATTTTTCAGTAGAACAAACAGGAGAACACTTATCTGGTAGGTTTGCTTTAGCCACTTCTGATTCCTGATAGGAAGTGGGAATGCCTATTGATGGACTTTATTATTGGCTTGCCTAAATCCCAAGGATGAGATTGTATATTTATGGTTTTGGATCGGTTGATGAAATATGCTCATTTCTTTCCGATCACTACTACTTATACAACAATGCAGGTAGCAGAGTTGTTCTTCCATGAGGTTTTCAGATTGCATGGGCTACCAAGAAGCATTGTTAGTGATAGAGATAGTCGGTTCCTGAATCATTTTTGGCAGGAATTATTCAAACTTTGTGGGACCGAGCTTACACCTAGCACCAAATACCACCCGTAGACAGATGGTCAAACAAAGATAGTTAACAAATGGGTGGAAGGTTACCTCAAGAATTACATAGCCGGGTAGCAGAAGGCTTGGGTCAAGTGGATTTATCTTTGTGAGTATTGCTACAACTCCACTTTCCATATGATGATTCAGATGTATCCTTTTAGGGCGTTATATGGTTATGAGGCGCCCAACTTTCTTGACTTATTGTTGAGCGACAGTAGAGTGCCTAGCGCAAGTGAATTGCTATAGGAGAGTTAGGATACCATGAGGGCTCTTAGGGAGAATATTGTTAAGGCACATAATCAACAGAAACAGTATGCAAATTAGAGGAGGATTGGGAGATCTTTTGAGATAGGAGATATGGTGTATTTGATGTTGCAGCCCTATCATCAGACTATTCTCAAGAAGAGTGGAGTAGAGAAACTCAAGCCACGCTATTATGGTCCTTTCTGGGTGATCAGGCATGTTGGAGAGGTGGCTTATGAGCTAGATCTACCAGCAGATAACAGGGTTCACAATTTTTTTCATGTATCACACCTCAAGAAGGAATTGGGACATCGTGTGGAGCCTTCTACATTCTTACCTCCCCTAGATGATGAGGGGAAATTGATTTTAATACTTGAGGCTCTTTTGGAGACCCGAGAGAGGCAACTACGTAAGAAGACCGTCAGGGAATATTTGGTAAAGTGGAAAGACTTTCCATTTGAGGATGCTACTTGGGAGAGTGAGGGGATTCTACAACATCCTGCATTGAGATTACTTGAGGACAAGCAATTTCAAGGAGGGTGAACTGTAATATCCCCTTCCAGTTGGCATCCTTTTTTATGAGAGAGATTAGCCTATTACGGACCCTTGTAGGCTAGTATGCTTGGATAGAGGGTTATTTGGGGTATGGATGATCTTCAATGGGAGATATTATTCAGCTTTGGCTTTCGTTGATACTTTTTAGAGTCTGTAGCAGAAACGTACTATTTTTAGTAAGTCATTTGAGGATAGAGATGGACCCTTGCTATTTTTAGTAAGTGGGTATGCTTGTATGCAGGATCCACTTGCCAGCCTCCAGTTCGGATGACATGCATTTCTGATAAGTAATTATAGAGATATTAATATTTATTGATCGTTAATAAATATTAAATGAGTGAGCTTATATTATAAGTTATAATATACTTTTATATTATAACTTAAGTGATTTTAGTGAAGGGTTATCTCATTGTCCGACGAGGCCATTTGAATGATTAATTAAAAGAAGATTATTAATGCCAAACTATAGCCATTTAATTACAAATTGGTAATTAAATGTAATTCATTGGGATTCACACCCTTTGGAGAAATTTGAACCCTAATTAGGGATTGGCCTTATTCTCTGTTAAGGAAGTTGACTTGAGCATTAGGCTATGGATTTTTGACTTCATGATTTTCTTCTGTGAAAGAAACCAAGGGTTTCATTTCATTTAGCCATTGGAGAACATAGTTCTTCTATGAGAAACCATCTGACTTGGTGAAATACCTAGTGAACTTGGTGATTTTGGAGGGTCTCAATTAGAGGCTCTATTTGGATTTCAATTGGATGAATTTGGTGTAGTTTGGATTAGATATAAGAGATTGGAGTTGCAGACTCTTCTCAGATTGAAAAGGATTATTTTTAGAGGTTTATTTTCTGCTATAGTACCCGTGAACAGTGCATGAACAGTACCCATGAACAATACGTGAAAAGTGTGCTACAGTACCTATGAACAGTACGTGAAAAGTGCGCTATAGTACCTGTGAACAGTGGGTTGTAGTACTCGGATCAATAGTTTGGGCATTTATATTAGGTTTCCTATTAGTTACAATTGTTTTTGTATAAGCATTCAATAAAAGTTATAGGTTTCCATTGTAAGAATGAGTATTTGATTGCATTCAATATAGTTGTCTATCATTGCAATATCTCTTCCTTATAATCAGTGTATTAGGAGTAGTTTATTTTTTCCTTATGTCAAAACCCTCAAAGCACAAAAAAATCAGAAAATACAAAAAAAAAAATTACAAACAATCAAGCACAGTTGCAGCTAATAGTGATTTTAGTGATTGAACTAGTTGGGGTTCCTACAAAGACAATCCATAGAAATTTTCTTGGCATGGTATTCGTCATTTCTTACCAACATCGTGTGACCACATTACTTTGAGTTTTTCAAACACTTCACTCCCTTGTCTATTCTTTTAATCAAATAAAGAAACTAATGAAAGTGATTAAAAACTTCATATTTGTTGTTTCATTTTTATATGTTGACATCAAAAAGCCCTGGCGATGTTGCTGGCATGATGGACCTTGGAGTTGCTGCAAAAATAGGCAAAACTGATCCTTTGAGAGAGGTATGTGATAGATTAGCCAATTTGAAATTATATTTTCTCTTCTATGGTCTACTATTAAAAAAATTCATGATACTTGTATGTAGTTTAATTTCTATCTTGATGGTTGCTCCAGGTGGTTTTCACTCTAGATCATCGACATGCTAATTTTGTAAATGAGCGTGTTGATTATTTGTTTGTGGTAAGTGATTTTTTTTTATATGCCATTCCACAATTCATTTTTTATATATTAACATCTATACTTTTTAATGTATCAGTTGCAACTCCAAATGAGTGAAGAGAGGACTAGTGAGCACATTCAAAAGACAAAATAAGCAACAAACACTCCATCCAACTGACCGTTGAAGGAAACACATGATCTTTTTCCTTCCCCTAGAGGGAAATGAATATGTATTAGGGTTGTTTTTTGTATGCCTATGTGGAATTTTTGAACATATGTTTTTTACTATCGATATATGCAACATTCTATGTCCATATGGCTCTTTTGTAGTAACCCTGTATGACTTTATTTGATATATTGTATAATTTTATCGACATATATCATTGTATAGCCTTATCAATTTTTTATGAATGCAAATCTTAATTTACCATTGCTATTCTTAAATGATGTTATGATTCATATTATGTAGATTGTTGCTTACATCTAATGCTTAAATAATTATTGAATATTTTTATTACATTCAAATTTTCACGTGTGCCTATAGCTTTGTGATATTCATGACAAACGTTACTAAGTAGACATTTAATTATCTAAAAAATCATGTCATTAAGGCTAATAAACCTATTAGCTTCTTTAATAAACTATTCAACCTTCTTCTTAAGTAGGAAAATAATGCATTTCGATATGAGTGTGCATTTCATGTGTATATTGTTGGCTTATGTGTATTCATACTTTGTGACTTACATGTATACATGTGAATACACTTTGTGACTTGTAACATGTACTCATATGTATACTTCATAACTTTAAACTTATGAGTTACATGTATTCAAGTGTATACATTACAACTTACGTGTATACTTTGTGACTTGCATGTATACTTTGTGAATTACATGTATTCTAATGTATACATTGCAACTTACATGTTTTGATGCACATATAATTTGTATTCATTTGTATACCTTATGACTTACATGTATTTGAGTACTTGTGCTTCACTTATTCACATGTATGCTTCACTTATTCACGTGTATTCATACGCATTCTTTATGCTTCTAATGTATAATTCATGTGTTCATGTGTATGCTTCATGATTCATGTGTACATCATGGATTCACTTGTATGTTTCATGCTTCTTGTGTATACTTCATGTTGAAATGAATAAGAAAATTAAGAGGGGGAGTGAATTGGTTGTACCAAATTAATTTTACTTCTAACCTTAATCAATTCCACTTTAACTTAATCTATTAGTAATTATAAACATGAAATGGAGATAAAAAAAACCAACACCAGAGACACCAAATTTACATGGAAAACATAATGAGGGAAAAACCGCAGTGAGGATTAACTCATTGTAGACATGTAAAATTGGCTTAACACCTGTCACACACTTGGAACAACATCGAAAAACCTCAAACAACATCAAATGATATGGAACATCATCTTCAATCATCCTGTAACATCTCAGAATGACTTGGAATCATCTCATAACATCTCTGAATGAATCAGAATCATCCTGTAACATCTCAAAATGACTCAAAATAATCTTGTAATGCCTTGAAATGACTTGAAATCATGCCATAACATCACAGAATGACTCAGAATCATCTCGTAACATCTTGGAATGACTCAGAATCATATCTTAATGCCTCAGAATTACTTAGAATCATCCCATAACATCCCATAATGACTCAAAATCATCCCGTAATACCTTGGAATGACTCAAAATCATCTCATAATGACTCAAAATGACTCAGAATCATTTCATAATGACTCAAAATGACTCAAAATCATCTCATAATATCTCAGAATGACCTAAAATCATTTTGTAACGCCTCAAAATGACTCAAAATTGTCCCATAACACCTTAGAATGACTCGAAATCATCTCATAACGTCTCGGAATGACTCTGAATCATCCTATAACACATTGGAATGAATCATAATCATTTTGTAACATCTTGGAATCATCTCATAATGTCTTGGGTCATCTCAGAGTCATCTCACGACATCCCCATATCACACCACCTCAAAATGACATAAAAAACTCCAATTCCTCTATTAATTGAATGATATAACATTATTTAATTAATTCACTTTTTCATTATTTCAGATAAATTTAATAAGTTTCATTTATTTAATAAAGTCCTAAAAACCCTAATTTTGCTATTAATTAAATAAAACAACATTATTTGATTAATTCACGTTTCATCATTTTGACCAATTAAATAAATCACATTTATTTAATAAAGTCTTGATCCCACTTTATTTTCTCTTGATTAATTGAATAACACCAATTATTTAATTACGTTACTAGATCACCTTATTCCTCTAAGTTGATTAAATTATTAAATAATAATTTAATTACAACACTTTCCCTCCAAAAAATTGAATAATTAAATCAAACTATTCAAATCAATTATCAAAAATCAAATCAAACTAATGCAACTTTGTTTGCAAAAGACAAACTTGATTTGCACATTCAACTCCAAAAAGGAATTAATTAATTCATATTCCTCACCCACTTTCTGATTGAGAAAATTACGATTGTTGACCGAGCAATCTAATTTGTTAACTAATCAATCCAAATTGTTAACTAAACAATCTATTATGTTAACTAATCAGTCACAATTCCTAACTAAGCCATCACATTCCTAACTGATCAATCTATTTTTCAATCATCCAAATTGTGCAATCAATTTTGCACAATTTTCTCATGTCTAAATCTTCTCAACACACTTTGACTGTTGATCTGGATATTCTTCAACATGGTCCTGATTGTTCATTTCAAATCTCATTTCTATATAACAAACCCCTTTCCTCGAAAATAAGGATCAAAGAATCAACATACATTGAGGAACAAAGTGTTGTCAAAATCATCCTTGAGAGAGATTCCTTCCTTCCTTTGATCAATCAAGCATTCATCCACACTTTTCATATGAACTTTGGAGGCTTTGATGTGATAAGAGAAATCCAACATCAAGTGAATACACTACACTATAGGATGGTAATGCTACTTTGTTTTTTATACATTAATTTTACAATATTTTACAATCATAGATTCATTTATGCATATTAGAATAGCTTAGCTTCATTTCGTATGTGTAGGTTGTGATCTTGGATTAATATGTTAATCTTAGCTTAGATTATTTGATTTAACATGTTTGATCCATCTTTTGGTCTAATGTTCTCCCTCTCACACATTCAAGCACACCCGGTGGGATCCTTTTCCCCTCCTCTAAATTTTGTTTGAGTCACTTTTGAAGCTGTAGGTCTTGAAAATGAATCTGATACAGTTTTAATGCACCTGTCCAGAAAACCTGAGTGCTTGTCCAAAAAACCTAAGCATCTGTCTATCAAGAAAACTACATAGTTATCCGAAGAACTACACTTTTCTATAAATAACTATGCAATTATCATGGGAATGGTGCCTTTGTCTAAAACCTATGCCATTGTGTTCTCATAGAGTTAGATTTTATGTGTTTGGGTTTTAGCAATTGTTTTTGGAATTGAGCACTTGTCTTTATTTTGTGCATATATTTTTATTTTTCTGAGCAGGTTCTCTGATGAACAAGTGCATAGATCCTGCACTCTTGTAATGGGTTTTTTACTAACTATTGTTTGTTTTTGGATGTGTGATCAGGAATTGATAGATTTGATGCAGGATTCCATTAACTTTAACATCTTTGTTATAGGGAAGACGATCAGTCCATGTTTTTGATCCACAAATGTCTTGTTATTAACTTGAGAAAAAAATTCATTTGATGCTCTAAAATGAACAACAACAAGCTCACATTTGATTTTGGTGTTGTTAAAACAAACCAATTTTAAGATTAGATGCTTATCTTTTGGATTCAACTGTGTGGACACAAAAAATACACATAGTTGAATCCAAAAGGTAAGTGTCTAATTTCAATGGACTATGGAAAACTCATACCAACAATTTTAAACTTTTCTAAGTTAGGAACTTTCATTTGGTGCATTAAAAATGAACAATAAACTCACATTTGATTTTGGTGTTGTTAAAAAGAACCAATTTTAATTTTTCTAAGTTAGGAACTTTCCCTTTGTGCTCATAAAAAGAACCAAAACACTTCAATTTTGGGCTCTATAAAAATGAGCACATTTCATTTTTTCATAATTAGGAACCTTTAAATTTTGGTGCATAAAAAGAGTGAAAAATATTTTCCATTTTGTTGACGCACACATATTTTACATTTGTTGACCAATATAGGACAAGAAATGCCTTTCTTAGAAACACTTCTATTGGAGCTCATAAAAATGAACAAATTTTTGTTTATGATTTTTCACCATTGCTCTCTTAACTACTTGATGTCCTGAAACATATTGGTGCAAGTTAAAAAGAACTTTATTTTTCTTCACTCACAATTTTTTTTGAGGATAACATCGCTTGAGGTGTTTAAAATGAATCAATTTGCTATGGATTGTTCACTCTGCATTCATTGATTGGAAAAGAAGCTTTTTATCTTCTCGCTTAGCACCTTTTGGCGATCTTGGGTGAGAAAATAACACTTTTTAGCATTGTGCTTTATTTTTAAGTATACCTTAAAGAGGGGGCTTTCCTTGAGATGCATCCTGCACTAGAGAACTCATTGCAAGGTCTCAAAGCATGTAAGAAAGTAGCTTTAAGCCATGCTAACAATAGAGTTCATCTAATTCCATACCTTAAGTGGAATGAGAATGGTTAAGGAGCCTTAAGTGTCCAGAGGGTGAGTGTCATATTTTTGCATTCACAGTTACCACTAAGAACCAAATTACTTTAGAGGCCACCCTATTATCCAGAAAAATTCTCTGAAAGTGGTGCATTGGAATTTACTTTCGATAAGTTACTTTCCATGTCCGACTATAGGCCCGTGCCATAAGTTGCATGTAAAATCATCTCTTCGAAGCATGAGGTAGGCCTACCTAAGAGAATGGTGTATATCCCCTAGTGTTGTGATTACTGGTTTATGTTAAACTTGGCCCATTACATTCAAAACAATTTGACATTAAATCATGTGTTTGATTTAAATATAAATAGCATATTCAAAATAAACATTGAATGAGGTGCTTGAACCAAAAACTCTTTGATTTAGTGCATACTTGTGAGAGAAGCCTTATAATTGCACCCCTTTGAAATGATATTTCCTTAAAGGGTTCTAAACATTTTGGCTTTTATTTCAAGGTATATTAGTCAAAGTAAACATTTGGGAACTATGGATTAGGTGTTGTGATTTCACAACCTAAGTTATAGACATGAAGGTCACATATGTCCATGATTGCTAAGTTAGTCCAAGTGTTGTTTTATCACTTTCCATACTTTAAAAACATAGAGAAAAAAATTGAGAGAGTTGTTTATAGGATCATTGTTTGAACCAGAACAATTGGAGATATAGAAGGTCAGATAGTACCAAATCCATTATTTCCATCCTACCTATTTGAAATCAAAATCAAACAAAAAATTAAGGTCATTCATCCACTTAGATGTCCATGATATCAATAGTTACTTGGGACTCACATATAGTACAAGTAAGCTTTCCCGCAACATATCCTCTAGACAAGGAAGTGAAATATAGACCTTAGTTCTTCAACATTTTGATTTCTAAGAAGTAGTATCATTTCAAAAAAACATTCACACCCTAGCGTCTTGAGCTTCACAACAACCATCCCATAACATCATCAAATGTTATGAACATCTGGCAACCAGCCACCCCAATTTAGCTACCAGATCTTGTAGCATTGATCCTTCGGCCTAGTCTCACATATATCAAAGGTGAACAAACTGACATCATAAGCAGCTTGAGAACCTTCATTATTTAGAATAACGAAACACCCCGCCAGTTTCTCACCACATCAATTTTCCTAGAAAAATAGGAAGAAAAATCTTACATAGCAGTACAGAGATACATGTTACCACCACCCACATGGCAATAATTATCCACTTCATTATCTCACACAAGGTCAATATCCCTAAGGTAAAGTCCACAGGTCATCATTTTAGACTTAGTCATTTGAGTCCAAAGGCTCTCAAGAAACACCTCTTAATGCTACATAAAAACAAAAAAAAATTGGTAGAAAACTTTTATAGACACGCTTCCAAGAACAATCTAGAGCTATATATGTTCTTTTTTGGTCAAAACCCTAGTCTCTTTCATGATACCAAACTTCTCTAGAGGAAAGAAGCAAATTTACATACCCACATCCATCCTCTCACTTAGGACAAAATTGGGTCTTTAGGATTCAAGCCACCTAGAGAGTACCCCATTTTCCCATAGGAGACCCAAGTTGTTTATGACAACCACGAGATCACAACATAGGAAAAATATGGAAGACAACAAAAATACCACTAGCATCCGACCAACAAATGCCATGAACGATGAGAGTAGCCATTGGGGGTATAGGACAAGTGACCTTGAAACTCCCTAGAAGAGACTAGTATACATAGACACTTTCACCGAGGAAGAAAAAATCCACAAACAGAAGGAAGTAATGGAACATAGTAACCAAGATCCCAACAGAGTGGTTAAAGAGGAGGTAAACTATGAAGAAGAGAGAAATGAGTAAGAGTTGTTTGAACATTCTAGCAACCCCAAGGTCCTCAGACTAATGGACAGGTTGTTAAGAAAGGACACAAACTCCTATTTCTTCAATTTAGCACAAAGATGTGCTAAATTACCATGGACTTCAACATAGAAGCTCTAAAAGACCCAAATATTAGTCGCTTAGGGGACAACCTGGCTATGAGATAAATAACTCAACCTCTAGACATGTCGAATATGCCATCTATGTTCTCATGAAACAATGACCAACCCAAAGAGAGGCCCTTGTTTAGAAAACCAACTCAAGTTGAACAAGAAGTAGTAGCACAAATGTACCAAGGGGTGCCATCTCAATATTAACCTCAAAATAAAAATATAAATCTTGGGAAATATATACCTCATAATACATCAAGCGTTGAACCTTCCCAGAACAATCAGTACCATCAGCAGGGTGGAACACATGGCCCCCCTTCGAATAATCAATACCATCAATAGGGTGGAACACAGGGTCCCGCTCAAAACATTAAGTACCTTCAAAAGGGTGGACCACAGGGTCCCCTTTCAAAAAAACAATACTATCAACAAGGTGTCTTTCCAATGCATCATCAAGGTAACCTTCAATTTAGTCCTACCTAGTAGGGTGTGCCATAGAGCACCCTTTATTAGTCACCTCAACCACAAGATGTCCCTCCAACACATTGTTAGGGTAACCTTCAGTTTAGTCATACCAAACAGGGTGTGTCGTAGAGCACCCTCAATCAGTCGTCCCAACAACAAGGTGTCTCACCAATGCATCATTAGGGTAACCTTCAATTTAGTCCAATCGAATAGGGTGTACCATAGACTGCCCTAATTTAGTCATCCCAACAACAAGGTATCCCATCAACGCATCACTAGGGTAGCCTTCAATTTAGTCCTACCTAGCAAGGTGTGCCACATAACACCCTACTTCAGTCATCCTATGAAAAAGTTCACCCACAAATGCAACATCAGGGAAGCCTTATGTATGTTCCACCTACACAAAACGGGTTAACCCTCCTTATACACAACAAGGAACTAACCCTCCTTACACCCCATATGGCTATCAAGGTCCTATACCTTTACCTGATCTATAATCAAAACTTGGTATTATATGCAAGGTTTTTAAACACATGTACCAAAAATGGAGATGGAACTAAGGCTAGATACTATCACCTAAAAAATAGTAGATATGAAAATAGAAAGATAGAAGAAGACCTACACTATGCAAGAAATTTGTCCATTCCCATTTGATCGTTCCATCATGACACTACCCTTTCCAAAAAACATTGAGATACCTAGATTTGAAACAAAGTACAAAGGATTAGGAGATCTAGTAGATCATGTGAAAAAATTATTGGTATCATGTATGGAGGTACAAAAAAATGATTACTATCTTATGAGGCTCTTTCCATTCAGTCTTACAGGTCATGCTATGGAGTGGTTCACCCGTCTGCAACCTGGAATCAAAAACTTTTGATGAGATTTCTAGAAAATTTAAAACCCACTTCTCATTTAGTATTGAAAAATATGTAACCATCATGATTATTTCCACAATAAAATATAACCCTTGAGATTCCTTCACCTCCTACCTACATAGATGGAGACACAAATAAAGTCGGTGCAAATGACCCATTCCAGACAAGGAGTTGGCGGATATTTTCATCACGAATGTCTTGCCTGAAATAAACTACCAACTCACTATGCTATGTCCTATAGAATTTGAAGAAACAATCGAAAAGGGGTTACATATTTAGATAGCTCTCATACAAAGAGGAATATTAAAGAAAAATAGCTCAAAAGACAGTTCCTCTAGTTCAAATGAAACACCTAAAATTTGACTTAAAATAAGAACATTAAAAATGATGGAGTGGTAGATGCTAGAGTAGTATGAAATACACAAAACACATATCAAAACAAACCACAGGTGGCACAAAAAATATATGGTCCCAAAAACACACAAAGAAACCAAATTACATATCCCAAGAGCAATTAGGTTGTAAACCAATAGACAAATTAGGGAGGGAAACATAGGCAATATGATCAACCTAGGAGACAATTTACTATATTATGTGAGCCACTTGAGACAATTATGCACAAACTAGTACAACAAAACATCATTAAAAAAACAACCCCCCAAATTATGAGGAACCTAGCTTTAAGACACCATGGTACAATGAAAAGGACTTGTGTGATTTTCATATGATCAAAGGATGCACAACTAACAATTTCATGTGCCTCAAACACATCATTTAGGACTTGAAAGATAAAGGGGAAGTAGACGTTGATCATCATCTTGGAAACAAAGACCTACAAATATACTCAAGCCCAATCCAAAACCAAGCTAAGAGGAATGATAAAGGAAAGGAACAATATTACCATAGTGCTAATTACACATATGGTGACACAATTTTAGGAACCCTCTCACAAGTTGATGAAAATAGTGAAAATGTAGTAACAATACAAGGAGGAGACAACAAATACAATGTAACTACCCATCGTGGAAGAGTCACAATACAAGGATCACCTCCCAAACCCATAATCAAGTCACCAAGTGACTACAACCTTGTGGAACTATTAAAGAAGACACTTGCCCTCATCTAAATCCTAGAATTATTAAACTTGTCACTCACACATAGGGAGATATTGGAAAAGGAATTAGAAACATCAGTCCCTAATTACCTTGATCCTAGTCAGTTCCAATCCATGATTGGAAAAATCACTACGAGTAATCACTTAGTCTTTTCAAAGAAATATTTACCACAAAGAATATTCCACAATCAAGCTCTATACATAGAGGTTGGTGTTCATAAGACCATGGTCAAAAGAGTATTGATATATAATGGTGCAGGTTTAAACATCTCTACCTTAAAATTCATAAAATAAATGGGGTATTCTAATGAGGTGATTGAAAAAGGCTAGAGTATCACCATAAGGGCTTATGATGAATTAGAGAGAAATTTTGAAGGGACAGCCAGGTTGTTGGTGATGATGAATTAGAGAGAATATACTTGTCAAGTATTGGATCTTGAGTTACCATATAGCCTAATCCTGGGATGCCCTTGGATCCATGCATTACAAGTAGTCCCTTCCACTTTCCATCAATGCTTAAATTTTCCCCATGAAGAAAAGGAATTAACACTATATGTCGATCTTGATCCTTTCGATTTTGGTGCGATGTTGGAGCAGAACTACAATAAAATAAAACATGTGCCTAACAATGATATAGCATTCCATTCATTTTCTTATGTTGACCCTTCCATGCTTCCATCAACCTCCACCAAAACACATTGAGTGAGAAACCCAAAGTAGAACCCAAGATTCAAATACTCAACAAAGGTAATGGGCAATACCATTTTAACCAAGCATTTTGCATCTGCATGCTTCCACCAACACCTAGAGTATACAGAGGTTCAAAAGAAATCAAGGTAGTACAAATGATAGTCAAACCCACTATCTTTACTAGATGGGGAGACATGAAATATGAGGAAATATTTGAGGAAGACCTTTCATCTATGATCTACAAGGAGGACCAAAAATAACCACAAAATCCGCAACCCATTTTAATTGATCCTAACACTAGAGGGTATCAATTAGTAAAAAAAATGGGATAAAATGGAACAGGTGGCCTTGGGATACACAAGCAAGGCCAATTAGATACTATCATAGTGGAACAAAGACAAATTAATATGGGGATAGGTTATAAACCAAAAGATGTGGTCATTCCGAAAATTGGATGAAACTCTTGGAAGAAACGAGAAACTTCTATTAGCGTTAAGGCACTGGATATCTACCATGTCATGGACAACAAATTACCCATTGAAGACGTATTTGACAAATTTAGAATTGATAGGTTCCCTCTCTAGTACATGGAAACCATTCCCAACATCTATTACCATTCTAAAACAGACTCTAACAAATACGAATGGGATTATCCTTCCTTCATCACAGGATATGATTCCCTCAATTCTAGAAATGATGACCTAGATACCTAGTGGGAAAAAGCCACCAGAGCCCTATTAAACCTTTCACCTACTTTTGTAAGCTTTGCAGACAAATATGGTAGTCTTCCACTCTATTACCCACAACTCATAGATTGGGATCAACAACAATATACACCTATTTTGGATCAATTCTAGAATGATGAGGCCATCGAAGAGATCATGGGACTTCAAACATACATACCCACAAGAGATCACAAAGTATGGTTTGTCATGGAACTAGAACAAGAGGCATACTTCAGTGGAGATATTGAATCTTCCAGTTGCAAAAATGAAATAAAAAACATAAAGATATAATACCCTAGATAAAACCACATTGTGTCTCTATCGGATCTAGAAAAGAGAAAAATATAGGACGCATCCGAAGGTGAAAACCTCCCAGAGGCACTTGAGGATGGATGATTCAATCCCCCTATATTTGAATATCAAGAAAGATCAACACTCCTTTTCTAAGAAACATAATCCATAAATGTTGGTACACTAGAGGACATAAAGATAACATACCATGTAGTATCACTTGATCTTGAAGAGAAAGCAAATTTCACAACATTCATCGAGAGAAAGGTAAAATTTTCTTGAACCTATGCTAACATGTCTAGACTAGATCCAACATTAGTGGTGCATCATCTAGTGGTCATCCCTGGAGAAAATCCTATCAAACAGAAACTTAGAAAAATGCATCCTCGAATAGCATTATTGGTAAAGGTAGAACAAAAGAAGCTACTATATGTGGGTTTCATTAGACCCATCGATTATCCACAATGGATATCAAATCTAGCACCAATATCCAAACCTACCGGGGTCATAAGGATATGTACAGATTTCATAGACTTTAACAAGGCATGTCCAAAAGATGACTTCCCATTACCAAGAATTGTCATGATTGTAGATCTAACAATAGGGCATGAGATGTTGTCCTTGATGGATGGTTTCTCTAGATACAACTTGAGAAATATCTCTCCAAATGACCAACACAAAACAAAATTTACTTGTGCTTGGGGAAATTTTTGTTGGAATGTAATGCCTTTTGGCCTAAAGAATGCAGGAGCAACTTATCAAAGAGAGATGACGATCACATTCCATGACATGCTACACACAATAATGGATGACTAAATGGATGATATCATAGAAATTCAATCAAAAGGGCAGACCACTTGACAAACCTAGCAAGGGTATCTGATCGATTGGAATAGTACAATCTGAGACTCAACCCTAAGAAATGTGTGTTTGGAGTAACCTCTGGAAAGTTGTTAGGGTACATATTTTCAAGAAGAGGGATATAGGTGGATCCTGCCAAGGTAAAAGCTATAATGGAGATGCCTCCACCAAAGACACTCAAACAATTGAGGATCCTACAAGGCAAGCTACAATAAATCATGCAATTTATCGTACAACTGGTGAACAAATGTCACCCTTTTACCCATCTCCTACACAAGGAGATAACCTTCAAGTGGGATGGGAGATGTGACCAAGCATTCCAACAAGTCAAGGAGTACCTACTTACTCCTCCTGTACTCATTCCACCAATTCCAGAAAAGGAGATGATACTTTAAGTATCTACCACACAAGCAACATTGGGAGCTCTCTTGGTATAGCTAGATAATAACAATAAAGAAAGGGTAGTCTACTATATCAAAAAAACACTAGTGGGATATGAACTAAACTATTCACCCATTGAAAGAGCCTGTCTCTCAGTCATGTTTTCAACACAAAAGCTAAGACATTACATCTTAAATAGAAAAGTGAAACTAATATCAAAGGTGCACCCACTCAAATATTTACTAGCAAAAGTAGCTTTAATAGGTCATATAGCCAAATGGGTGATGATCCTAAGTGAATTTGATATAGAGTACATAGATATGAAAGCTATAAAGGGACAAATCATAGTACACCAACTGGATGAAGCACCCATAGATGATCATAAATATCTCATAGTGGATTTTCTAGATGAGAGTGTATTGATGAAAAAAGAGAGAGGCCAGTGGACTCTATACTTTGACGATTCCCATACTCAACATGGTTTAGTAGCAGGTAGTTTATTTCTCACACCATAGGGAGATAGTATACCCAAGGCCTACAAGATTACATTCCCCTACACAAATAACATCTCAAAGTATGAAGCTCTTATTACAAGATTCAAAATGGCGATCAAATGGTGAATAAAAGAGCTTTATGTCTTTGGAGACTCCCAACTAGTAATCAAACAGGTGAATAGTGAATAAGGAACAAAAGGTGACAATTTGATACCATACAAAACAATGTTGGATAGATTCAAGGATTATTTCATCAAATCAACCTTTGAACAATTTCCTTAGATTAATAATAGCATTGCTGATGAAATGGCCACAATAGGCTCGCTGCTTAATATTCCTTAGAATGTGCCTAAATATGAATTCCTCATAGAACAACTACTCGTGCCAACATTCGACATCCCAGAATAAAAAATGGTATGTGTTGTTGTTGGTCCGAACTCCCCATGGTACCAAGATACTTTTGATTATATCTAGAATAGTATCAAACCACTTGACTTAACAACTGCTCAGAAGAAAACCTTCACCTGTAGAACCTCTCACTTTATGATCTTAGGAGAAACCCTATACCATCATAGCCTAGATGGTATGTTACTATGGTGCCTTAATGTAGAAGAAGTAAAAATAGCCTTACAAGAGGTCCACGAAGGTATTTTCGGATCCCACTCTAGTGGACCTAGCTTAGTCCAAAAGCTACTTAGAGCAGGATATTATTTTCCTTCCATGGAGCAAGACTGCATTCAACATTCTAGAAGGTTTCGACAATGCCAACAACACAGTGATCTAGTTCATGCACTAGCACAAGAGTTGAGACCCATTGCAATACCATGGAATTTTTCGTAATGGGGATTAGGCTTGGTAGGTAAAATATCACCCGCTTCATCCAATGGACATAAGTTCATTATCATCACAACATAATACTTCACAAAATGGATAGAGGCAATTCCATTGACCTATATCACCAACAAACAAATATCAAATTTCATTTTAAATAATCTCATTTGTAGGTATGAACGCACAAACAATTGTAATAGACAATGGCACCCCATTCAAGAATCGGGATGTCCAGGAACTCTATTCCAAATTCTCTATCCAACATAGATTTTATATGCCCTACTATCCCCATGGAAATAGTCAGCCAAAGGCATCTAATAAAACAAATCTTAAAAATATTGAAAAAGGCTATCAATGATGTTGGCCATGATTGGCATTTGCAACTAAACCTAGCCTTATAGGCTTATCAAACTAGAATTTGCACACCTACTAGAACCACACTTTTTTTCTTGGTCTATGGATCATAAGTTGTATTACCTATCGAGGTCAAAATCTCCTCATTGTGAGTCTCACTAAAAGGCATGGTTAGTGTGAAGTAAAATTTTTCCTTAGTCTACTTTTGGTTTTTAGATTTATTTTGTCTTCAGGAATGTCTAAGCGCGAAAAGTTTATATTTCTGACAGGCACACAATGTGCCACATGGTGGTTGCATACGCTTTGTTAATAATTCTCTTCTTAGCTAGGATTCAGACCATGTTTCGGCTAGTCAGATGCTTTCTTGAATCCACTTTTCAGAAATTTGAGACTATCCGCCTGTGTGACACGTCATCTCTTCGCACTAGAAAGTTGTATCTTGGGAGTCTTCATGTGAAGACCATTGGAATACATTTTTCCTTGTTCTAATAAAGGGAAGTAGGTTGGTGTTGCCAAAGCCACTTGGTTGATCGACAAGACCTCTGCTAGACTATCTTTCTAGGATCCGAGAGATTACAAGGGGTAATCTTGATGAAATATCTAAATGATGTTAATGATACAGCTGAAAGTTGGTGAATTGGATTGCAACAACTTAACAAAAGATCTAGGAACAGATTTCCCAGCTATCAAAAGTGGATGTGAGGTAGTCATTAATATGGATTGAGGTCAAAATTTATGTCTCCTTGGTGGCTATATATTGCGAATAGAAACAAGGAGGAAGGGTTCCTAGAGTTTTCCTGTTGGAAAAGTTTTTCCTTAGTTTTTTAGTTGGTAGAAATATTTTCTTTGAAAGGTTTACAAAACACTGGTTCACTCTGGCATGTTATATCTTTTATATGATCAAACTATTATTGGATTGAAATCTGATCTTTGTTTTAAAGTTCATCTATATTTGAAGTACAAGTTATTTTCAAGAAATATTTGAAACTGTGCATGATATGGTCTTTATTAGTATTTCTTTATATCTTTGTCCAAAATAGAACATCGTGTCTTGCTTGATATGAATAGTTTGATTATCAGACTTCTATGCTATTTTTGTATGTGATTAAGTGATAATATGTAGAAACTAGACTATCTCATTAGACTTCTCCATTTTCTTTGAGGATTATTGTTTCTTCATGATATGCTATATTAGGAGGAAGGGTTTATGTTGCTTTTTGAACTTTTTCAATTAATTCTTGAACTTCTATGTTTGGTTGGATCTTAACATGCATTTCCTATAGGTGGATTGAATGACTACATATGTGCTTGTATTGAGCCTCTGTTGTTCATTCTCTTCCCAACAATGAAGGGATGTGGTGTTCTATTTCTATCATATCGCACATAGAAGGAAACTTGTGGTTTTGAAATGTTGTAAAAGTGTTGGCACATCGTCACTCTTAATGTTTTTTTGTTTTCATTTATTTCTACCTTTTTCCCAAACTCGGAGAAGATTCAACTTTCTATAAACATCCCAAAGGTATTTAGTGAGGCACATATTGTCCCCCACTCGATGAATTTCCCATAATACTGTCAGAGAGGCACAAGCTTTGATGTTCAATAGTTCTTTTTCTAGCATGCTCGATGGGATGAGTTCCAATCGTCTGATTAGAAGTTAAAAATATTCCTAAATCAGACTAAGGAAGAAAACTGGAGGTTTCATGCTTAGGGTTCAAACAAGAGCATCTTCGAAGGGTAGCTTTCCGTACTTCCAACTACCATCCTTGGTACCTAGGAGAAGAAGAGTTGTAGGTTTTTTATTATCTGTGAGAAGTAGTAGAGTAAGGAGTAAGAGTCTAGAGTTCAAAGCCTTATCCACTCCGCCTGGAGGTCAAAGTTTCCAAATAAGAATACTAGTTTACCCGATATATAGGAAATTTTTCTCCATGGCCCACATACCCCCTCCTGCTCCCAGAAAATTTGTCACCTGGGACAATGGTATTTTGCAACTACCATCGATCCCACTTGATGTCTAGCCTACCATACACACTAACGCCCTCAGATTTAATCCAAAATTTTCTGGGGAGGACTTTAAAACCCCTTCCAAGCACCTCCAAGACATAATGGAAGTATGTAGGGTGCACAACATCATGAAGGAGAATATCACTATGATATTGTTGGATGACTCTTTCAAAGGAAAGGCTCAAGATTGGTATAGATCTTTGACTCTTGGTTCCATCAACTCGTGGGACGACCTCAGAGAAAATATTTTTGAATGGTTTTCAGAGAAAGGAAATCGTTCTTTGCTACTACACCAACTGATTACCATTAAGAGAGCTTTGTAAGAAGCCATGAGTGACTTCAACACTAGGTTCAACAAAACTTGGTAGAGGATCCCAACAATCGCATGACCTTAAGCTGCCATGGCATTCATGTTCTACTTAAAGGCCATCAATTCAGATATCATGGTTTTGATTACTTCCATGACAAGAGATATCCTACTCGATGCCTACAAAGTGGTGGTACATGCTGAGAATAGTTTGATAGATGCAGGAAAGCTTCATTCACAACCTCCAATTCCTTTTTTCTTGGAAATCATAAGTGCACCACTCCAAGAAGAGTCTACTCTAAACAATCTTGTGACACAAATGATAGGTTCAGTTCCATGCCAGTCCATGTACGTATACCCTACGGTGCAACCAAGCACACAAGGTTCGTCCTCTATAACAATAGATATCAACAATATGAAGAGCTTGATGTGATCCTTCACTAATGAGCTATTTCTTATCAAGCGTCAACAAGTGACTCCTCCAAAGCAAGCCACCAAGACCTACCAAGGAAGGAGACCCTTCTATCAATAAATTCAATAGAGTACATTCCAAGGCCCTTCAGGTCGGGGAGGTCAACAAGCGAATTCCACCAATCAAACAGTCTAGGTCACCATGCCATTACAAACCGTCAAGGATAGCCATTACAAGGAGTTGATTTCGGGTTATAATAACCTTGTGGATGACAAAAATTATATGGCCATCATTGACAAACCGTCAATGATGGCCATATGCCCCAAAATTTCCTCAAAGGAAATTTGCAACAAAGGATAACAAAGCAAAGGAACAAAGGTGCCTAGCCAAATGTATAAGGATATGAGTCTTCTAAGATGGAGAATACTCGATTCAAAGTGAAAATGCAAGGGATGTTTGTAGAACAAGAGTTAGACATTGCACCAGAACAAGCACTTTTCTCCTAGATGGAAGAAGATGATGCATTTTTTGCAAACAAAGCTCCCACGACCAACAACTCACAGGTATATTCAGACTACAATGCCAGATCCAAGAGGAGACTCTTGAGGGAATATGTACCACAAGATTTGCCCCATCCTTAGCCTTGCTAGCCACCATCATGAGAAAGACAACTTCCCAAGCTGATTACTTAGCTAATTGTTAAGCCAACTCAACAACAATGGATTCCACCGTCACCTAAAAAGTTTCCTAATAAGACATCAAACCCATTCGCTACAGATCATCTTCTCCCAAAGCCGAGAGAGATTCTTCCATTCAAACCAAAGATCTTGTTAGTTGAAATGCTCAATGTGGTGGAGCAATTGAAGAAGGCACCTAATAATGTATCATTATGGGATGTAATATCTATCCTTGGGAAAAATACATTGCTTAAGGAAGCATTGAAGAATGAGGAGCCAAGATTGCAAACAAAAGAATTTTCATCATGCAATCTGCATAAAGATAAAGATCCTGTAGCGGATCCTCAAATCATGAAGGTTGCAGCTTATACAAATGATGCAAATGAAGTAAAATAGAAAGAGGTAAGAAATCTAAAGCCCACTCCTTTCTTTTTAACATTAATCATGGGAGATAAAATTTTGCACAATAATATGATTGACTCGGGAGCCAGCACTACAGTCATACCAAAGCAAGTGCTTGAAGCATTAATTCTCAAGTATGAACCTTTGGAAAAGGGGATCATGCAGTTAGATGGAAAGAAGGTTTTGACAGTTGGCCAGATAAAAGATCTATCCTTAATTCTCTTTTTGTGCCAAGCCAGATAGTCTCACAAGAGGTAGTTGTAATAGACATTCCCCGGGTCTTTGGGATGTGTCTTTCTAGAGATTTCATTGCAAATATGGGTGGATATCTAGCATTGGACTAGTCCCATCTAATATTAAGAACCAAGCATGGGGAAAAGATGAAGATTCTTCAGAATCCTTGCACTCCAAATACATAGTGGACAATGCTATCCTCTATTTTGAAGAAACACATACTTATTTTTCAAAATAAGAGGGATATTGTATGGAAATGCTAGAAGATGAAGAAGACACAAGTGACTAGACCCCTAAAGAAGAAGTTATCCTCAACCAATTCATCGACTCTAACCCGTTCAGAAATTTCCATGCCATGGGACTGGGTACGTATGTGATATTCAATGACGAAAATTTTCATCCAAAACTAATAGAAGAATAGGAAAGCTATGATGATCTGATGGATAATTTCCTGTGGAGTTTTTATTTTTATGGTGCTAAATGCAAAGTCAGTTCTAAAGAAAGAGCTTGATTACTATCTTCGATAGGATCAAAGACTCTGAAAACTTATCAATTCTAGTTTCCATGCTCTAATAATGATGCAGAATATTAAGCTTCAATTCATGGTCTATTTCTTGTTGAATGAATGGGTGCAAAGAGGTTGTAGGTGTTCGAAGATTTCAAGTTGATAGTGAGTCAGGTCTGAGGATGACAAGTAACTAAAAATACAAGGATTAAGTCCTATAGACATCGGATATGGGATTTAATTGAAGGCTTTAAGATTTTCAATGTGCGAGTCATTCCCCAATCCTAGAACAATATAGTGGATTAGATGGATTCTAACGGGTCATAGTTTGAACCAGTTCCTGATTCAAAACAAAGTGATATTCACATTGTATTCTAGCCATCAATTCCTAACAATAATCAAAATTGGCAAGTTTATGAGGATGACATCTAGATAGTTGCCTTTATCCAAAAGTCAAAAAGGCCTTCCGACTATTTGGGACCAGAGGTTCGATGTTCATAAGGGAAGGTTATTTAGTTAAAATGAAATAATCTCCCTTGGGATTTGATTTCCCTTGAGAATCTCTTTGACTATGAAGATGTGAGGAATGGTAAGCAAATTCTAATAGCCAACGAAAAGGATTATGAGGAATTGGATGTCAGAAAAGGTAGGAAGCTAAAAGTTATAAGGAATGTGCAATGGGAAGATAAATAAAGGTTAAGGATTATGTGCTCTAGATATGATGGAGTTATCACATGGACCTATGATGATCTCAGGGGATATGATCCTAGTATAATTCAACATACCATTGGAAGAAGGGTCAAAACTAGTCTGACAAAAGTAGAGGCATGTCAACTTGAAGGTCAAGGCATTGATGGCACAAGAGCTCACTAAACTAATTGAGTCCTAAATCATTTACCCGATTAAACACTCAACTTGGGTATCTAATCTGGTACTAGTTCGAAAGAAAAATGGTGACATCCAGCTTTGTGTTGATTTCTGAGACCTAAATAGGGCCTCATTAAAGGATCACTATCCTTTACCATCCATGTAACAGATCTTGGAAATAGTGGCTAGTTCAAAGATGTTCTCATTACTTGACAGTTTTTCAAGATACAATCAGGTATTTGTCAAGGAAGGTGACCAACATAAAACAATGCTTACCACCAATTGGGGAATGTTCACATATGCAAAGATTCCATTTAGACTCTCAAATTCTAGAGAAAATTTTTAGAGGGCAATGGATATTGCTTTTGTAGGATTGATCAATTCCATCATTCTGATTTATTTGGATGATCTGATAGTTTTTTCAAAATTGAAGGCTGATCATTTTGACCACTTAGAACAGGTCTTCCAGAGATGCCAAAATTTTGGGATTTCTTTAAACCCCAAAAAATGTGTTTTCAGAGTGCCTCAAGGTAAGCTACTAGGCTTTATAGTATCCAAGGAGGGAATTGCAATAGACTCTGAAAGAGTGAAATCTATAATGGATTTGTCACTACCAGTAAATCAAAAGGGACTATAGTATTTCTTAGGAAAAAATAATTTCAGACTTTATGGGCATCACAAGGCCCATCACATTGATGCTCAAGAAGAATTTTATTTTCAAATGGACTCTTGAAGGCAAGGAAGCTTTTGAGAAAATAAAGAAGGCTATTTTCGCTGCACCAATGTTGGCCGATCCAAAAAAAATCTAAGGATTTCATGTTATACGTGTATAGTGGTTAGCATAGCATAGCTTTTGTGCTCACTCAAAGGGATGAAAAAGATAATGGGAGCACCTAATTTATTTGCATTGAAGAACCCTCAAAGGTTACGAAACCAGATATAACTTTGTAGAAAAGAAATATTTTTCCATTTCCAAGAGTCTTAAGAAGTTTTGAAACCTGGTATTAGCCAATAAGATCACCATTCTAGTTGCTCAACCAAGTGTAAGGGAATACATTACGGAAGGAGAAATAACTGAAAAATAGAGCCAATTGGATCACCAAGATCCTAGAGTATGATGTGGATATCAAGCCAACTAATCTAGTTTGAGGAAGAGGCCTCTGTGAATATCTTGCACAAGAGTCAGGTTCCGAATTCGACAAGGAAATTGGTCAAGTCTTTTCAAATCTGTTCAAGTCCGATGAATCCTAGGTGATAAATTAGACACTATACATGTAGAAAGGACACTATCTGATGGCTCTCCCATTCCACAAACAAAGATACTACCAACTCCAAGGCGCTAGGTATGTACTGGTTGAAGGAATTTTATTTAAAATAAACTATGATGGAGTATTGCTCTGATGTTTAGAAAAGTTCTAGGTGGAGAGGGTTCTATAAAAAAATCATAGCAGTTCTAAAGGTGGACATTTTTTTGCTAAAACCACTAATTTTAAAATCATGTGAGCGGGATACTATTGACCCTCAATTTTTTTTGAGGCACATTGTTTAGTGCAAAAGTGCACTTAGCTCCAATTCTTTATTGGCAAGAGGAAGAATTATGCTTTACCCTTAAGTCCCATTGTAACTGAAGAGCCTTTTTCTCAATGGGGATTAGACTTTTTCAGAATGATAAATCCTATCTCTAGTGCTATGCATAAGTGGATCCTCATAGTAATTGATTACTTCACAAGATGTACAGAGGCTATCGCCCTAAAAGGTGCTACATAAGGCGAGATTATCACCTTTCTAGAGGAACTGGTGAATAGGTTTGGTTCGATAAAGACTGTCATATCTGACAATGCTAGAGCCTTTGTAGGTTCAAAGGTATCATATTTTTCTATTAGAATTGGGATCTACCTTAAGACCTCTTCAAACTACTACCCACAAGGGAATGGGTTGGCAGAGTCAACAAATACAGACCTAATTAGGTAAATCAAGCGCATCGGGTTTGAACGACAAAGCGAATGGCACGAACATCTACGAGCTACTTTGTGGTAGACCAGATTACACCTAACCAGATCTTGAAGATATCTCCCTATGAATTAGTAAATCGAAAATAATTAGTTTTACTTGTTTCTATGGAACTCCCTGCCTTACAATTACTAAAAGCCCTAGAAATAGATGGAATTGGCGAAATGGAGGTATGGATAGTTGAACTCATCAAACTAGAGGAAGACAGAGAAAATGCTTTTGAAGCCACGATTGGCCACCAATATACGATCAAGTGATGGTTCGACAAAAAAGACTTCCAACCCAAATTTCCAAGAAGGAAGCTTAGTGCTGAAATATGATGAATGCACTACAAAACCAAGGAAGCATACCAAATTTGAAGTATTGTAGAAGGGCCACTTCTAAATTAGTGTGTGTAAGGAAAATAATGTGTATAAGATGGAGGATATGGAAGGTAATGCTTTAGAGATACTGGTAAATGGTATTTATCTAAAACTATTCCATTAAAGTACGATATTCTTTTTAAAAAAATCACAAATATGTACCATATGTAATTTTTTTGTAAATAGCTTTAAATTGTATAATAAGCCTGAAGGAAATAAAGTGAAGAACATAAAAAGTACAAACAAATATATTATATATTTTATTTTCATTGAATTTACATACGAGGTAGCTCGAGGCTCAAATTTTAATAGAAAAGCTCTCTCGAGGAAAACCTAGAAGGGGTCTCTAAGCAAAAGTGAAAAAAGGAAAAATGGAGGCAATTTTACAAAAAACACAAAAAAGATAGGCCTCCAACCATAGTTATAGGGGCTTATTGCCCATAATCATTTTTATTCTTCTTCTTCTTCTTCTTCTTCTTCTTCTTTGTAAAATAGGAAAGCGATGCACGATGCATAGATCTCAACCTCAATCTCCATGGTTGTAAGCTACAAGATCGAAGTGATTTTTGAAGTCAAACATAAGAGCCTCATCAACACTATACTCTTGAAAGAAGTAGGTAGCAACAAGTAGAGATAGAGCATGGTGGCTTTCTAGGTCCATGGTGCATAAATTGCTAAAAAATGGAAGCCAAGGCATATCCATGCCACCATCAATGAACCGAAGGAGGTCCATTGCATCGGGAATGCTGACACTAGGGATGGTGACTTGCAAAATTTTATTGAGTCCTTCCAGTAGAGACACGTCAAACATGTGGTGACACAACTCCACTATCTTCTGTTTGGAAATGTTTTGGTCCAATAGAGAATCCACGAAGTGAGATAGTACGTTGCAATTTCTTTACATCTAGTTCTCATCTTCAATGAAGTCCATTCCAATGACCCATCAAAAAGAAATTACCCCCAGTTGGTCAAACCTTTTTACCAGGCACTTAATTTTGTCAGTCGTATTCTTCCCAATGAAGGCATACTAAGGCCTTCTTGGAAGAACAAATAAGAGTATGTAGGCCAACAAACATTGTTAGAGTATCAAATCAGAAGACAATATGCAGATACATAAGAGGCTGGCTAAACTCAAAATTCTTACTTTTCAAATGAATATAGCCTCGAGGTTGCATAGTTATTTATAGAAAATAGGTGTCGGTTAACCCAAGTAGCTGAAGTTCTATTTTTGGTCGGACAACAACGCGAAAATATCAAAATGGTCAGTGAACGGAGAATAAATCATACAAAACATGTGACATAAGGTCTCAAAATAAAATTTTGGGTGTTGGGAGTAAATGCTCACATAGACCGATCGCTGACATGTGTTGTTGGCCATCATCAACATCAACTAGCTTGTGTAAGGGAAAGGACATAGATTAACACACTAATATCTGACAAATTAATGAGCACATCTTTTCAAAGGTTCTTCATATTACTAAGGAGGATTGACATAATTAAGGGCACAATCCTCAAGGAAACAAGCCTATTTGGTAAACGAGGCGGCGAAAGGAATGTACTAAATTCCTTGTTGCAGAGTTTTTGTCATTCTTGAGGGATAGGAATCTCCCACCCACATGTATCTCCACATTGGCAGCATTTAATGGATCAACGGTAATGACATAGCCTTAACTGCATGTACTTCTTGAGGAAATTAATTGCACTCAAAAGGTAGATTTTTTCCAAGGAAAGCAAAAAGCAAGTGGTCGTTTCGGTGAAAAATATTTGCAACTTTTGAAGAAACCATGGAAGAACCATCAACAAATAGAAGAAGAGTACAATTTGTACCAAAGAGACCCATTTTTGTCAGTGTCTTTGGGCGAGGATTATTTTTTAATACCCCAGTCCTAGAGGATCAGTCATTCAAGTTCTATAAAAAAAAATTGATAGATAGGAGTGTTGAAAGAGAAGCGATGTGAGATGTCATTGATAATGTTTTTGACCCAAGGTTGGAAAAAAACCCTAAAAATATCAGAGGAGTGTTTTAGAGAATGAAAGATCACGGTACCTTTGAGGGTTTTGCTTCTCGACTCTAGAATTTTTGTCTAGCATAGTTCATATTTCTTGTCATACATCTGTGCCCAGAGTTAGTGGATGCATACACCAAAAGATTCAATGAACAAACTAAAACCATAACATGCAACAAGATCAAAGTCACAATTTATGCTCCAGCTATATGAGAGATGTTGTGCATCTCTCCCAACCGGTGTGCTGAGCCTTTTGTTGAAGATGATATGGAGACCTACTAGGAGGAATCAAATGAAAGAGAGGGTTTCTATTATCATGAAAAAAAGGAGAGGCTGACCAGAGGTCATCTTGTTTTTCCCTTGGCATTCAAAAATTTTCTAGATAACACATAGGGTTTTTTTCCATGCTAGCCTGAGTTTTCGGCTTGGACGATGATGAAGAGGTCCCTCCTTTCCAGATGGATTTGGATATGATACTCAAGCAGGAGTGGGAGTAGAGGTATTTTGATTTTTCCAATGTAATAGCTGTAAATATATTGTTGTAGTTGAAGAATTATCAAGTTGAGTCTAAGTTTAGGTATTCTTCTTTCTTGGTTCATTTAATTCTACATCAAAACTTTGATTTTATGGAGAGAAATTTTCCTATATATAGGTTATAGGAAGAGGGCTTAATCCAGTTGTCAGTCTCCTACAATTATTTAATAACTAAGCCTTTACAACCATGATTCAGAGATTGGACATCTAACCTGAATATCCATTTTAACCTTCATGAAGGTGCATTTTAAATTGTCAATCTAGGGACGTGAACTTGAAATGGGTCATCATAGTACGTGCACTAGGAACTCAAAGTAGTCATCTTCATTCTATAGCTAAGAAAGATTTAATACTGAAAGAAAATTTCATGGAAAGGAACAAAGTAAATGTTGAACATCACTCAAAAATTAAACTAATCTAAACATGCATGATATGAATGAAAAGATGAGCAACAAAAAGGAAACTACTCTATCTCCTTTTGTTGCAGGAACAGTCATAGAATGAAATTCTAGTGGCTGCAAGAACAATCAGTGCCAGATTCTTAACTAAGTACTAAACAAAAACTAATAACTAATATAGCTAAACTAAAGGATAGATTTCTCACCAAGTGCTTCCCCTTGGATGAGTATCCTCTAAAACTAATATAAACTCAAATGCTCAACTCAGAATTTCATCTTATCCATTGGGAAATGCAAGTACAAAAGACTATCTTGTTTGGAAAAGCTAGTATATTATCAGATCGCACAATGTCAATAACTCAACAACTCTTGAAAAAGGAGGATCTAAACTTTATTTATACTATCCAATAAACAAGGTAGTCAACTCCCACTAATTGAGAGGATGCCATTTAGGGAAAACAAAGAAAAGAATAGAAGGGAAGTTACACATGCAGGGAATCCAATTAGACATGCATGTCCAAATACAGACTCAACACTACAGTAACACCTGCATCTTCTCAACATCCTGAAAGACCAATGCAAGGTGGTTACATGTAGTTGACATTGGGAATCTCCTACCGTCATCCTTCAATTGACCCTTGAATGATTCCTTTGCATGACCAACTGGCAACTACATTTCTCAATTTAGTATCCTCAAGTATGTATGCATAGAAATTTTAGTATGCATAATAATTACACATCTATAACCACCTTAAAGAACATTCATTAACCACATGCAAAATTAATATAGATAGTCCACATAATAGGCTAATTTCATTAAAACTGGTAGAAATAGAATTAAACCCAATGTCTACAATTTGAGGGAAACACTATCAAAATATCAATATTTAATATCAAAGTCCATTTAAACTTTAGCAAATAAACTATAGATTCTACCCAAAATTAGACTGAAAACTAGGCTCATCACTCCCCCCAACCTGATGTTTTGCTAGTCCTCTAGTAGGGGAAGAGTTATTTTTCTGTTTGGTCAAAGGTCTAAAATTTGCAACTAATAATTGTCCAATATCAGTGTGTACTGAGTGCAACTCAGGGTCCCAATAGAATCCTCCCAATCTATCAAATCTTCTCCATTTATGATTTTTTTCATCAATGTCATAGCTATAGAATCTGAAGTTTGGAACATGCCACATGAGGATAGGTGGCTGAAAAGTCAAGGCAAGTCACTGCCATCCCTTTGTTCTCCCAAGTTGAATGTACCTTTCAATCATTTTTATTTTTGTAGCATAGTTCTGGATGGAATGAGGTTCAACCTATTTTAGCTCATCAATTAAAGTGTTCCATCTCTGTGATATATATCCTTTCATGGCTTCCTCTTTTGCTGCCATTTTTACCTCATATTTACTATAAACTACCTCAATCCAAGGCATAATTTTGTCACCATAACTAGGCCTAAAAATCATTATGTTTCATTCTCTGTAAATATCCTTGGTGTTTCTTGATTCAGCTCTAATGGCGAAGGGGATATTGGATTCCCTCTTCCTATAAGCATTATATTGCTCTCCCTTGGTAATCTAATTTTAGACTCAAGATATGAATGCTCTTTATTGGATATTTCTAACATAAAACAACATGTTCTAGTCTTAGTCTTGAGTTACAACAAAATTATGTAAATAAAATTCACATAACAAATTCTTCATTTCAGTGGAGGCAATCCTCTAAGCATTGAAAAATTCAGCGGGAGTCTCAATAGAGAGATTCAAACCTAATATATTTCTTGACAACTTAAAATAGATATTTTTCCTTCATGTGTAAAGCATAAACCCTTGGAGGGGCTCTACATTCTAAAATCTGTGGTACCAGGGTTGCAATTTTGTCCACCCTCTCCTTTAAAGAGGCAATCTCCTCATTCTTTTCTTCAATAATTTCATCCTTATTTTTAATTTCCTTTTTCCATTCTTCCTCCCTCTATATTTCTCCCCATAAATTTAAAAATTTTGTATGTACTAAAAAATTAGGAGGGTTATGAATTTCTACCAGAGTTTTTTTCAATGGTTGTTCCCCATGCAGTACCATTTCCATAGATTTAGGCTGTTTAAATGGCTCAGGCTATGGAGGTGCAATTTCTTCTCCCAGTTCTTGTTGTAGTTCCTCTTGTTCTTGTGGTTTTTGCAAGAAATCCTGATCTAATTCTTGGTCTTGCTGTAGGAACTCCTGGTTTTCTTCATGCTCTCGAATTTCAACCTCCTCTACAAGGGCGACAAGATCCACCAGGGTCACTTTTTCTACCCCTTCAAAGATATTATTTTCTTTGACATTTGCCTTCCCCATTGGGGTTTTGTGCTCTTATGTGATGTCCCTCTACAGTTTGGGATTTTCGTGATTTCATATCAACAGCTGGTTTTGATTTCTTAAGAGGGCTCTCACATTTTCCTTTGTCTATAGGATGAATAGTGTCAACCTTTCTCTTCTTAGGACTTGACATCTCTCTTTCCACATGTTGTGTTTTGGATTTTCCTTTTCCCTCCTTTGCCTCCTTCTATGCTCTAGTTATCATTAGGGTTTCAAGTGGAACATCATCATCATCAAAATTTGATGAAGAACTTTCTTTTTTAGAGTGCTCTATTTTAGAGGAACTAATGTCTATGGTCCCTTCTGCTACAAGACGATTCATACTAGAGCCAGCACTAGAGGTTGAAGCACTAGGGGTGGATTTAGCCATTCTTAATCTCCTAATATACCTACGTGGTTGAGGTAAATCCCTAGATTGTAGATTTTTGAGTTTCATCCGCCATGATGGAGAGAAGGTTGTATAAGATGTTGGGCACATTCATCCTCCTCCCATGCCTCATTTAACTCAAAATTTTGAAATATACTGAATGTAGGTTTGACAATCGACCTTTACAAGTGATGTACTTGATAATTTGGATGGCTTCTTGCTTCCATGGCTCGGGAAAATAGGTTCTTTTGACACCTTGTTTGTTTATACTAATTGGAGGGTCACCATGTATTGTGAATACAACCCTAGCTGACCTAACATCTCTAGAAACAAGGTAATACTCACTGTCAGAAGGTAACCCTATAAATTTTGCAATTCTTTCCTCATTTTCCACAACCTCCAACCCTTTTACTATGGCATTTCCTTCACAAAATGTCTGGGTGAACTCTAGTACAATGCCTTCATCAAAACTATCCAGCTTTAGGAAGTAGTCCAACCAATGACAATTTCTAAATTTGTCCAGGCACTATGTATCCTACAATAAGGCATCATGAACTAAGCACTCATTTTGAATTAGTCTGCCTCCCATTGTCTGCAATCAACTATCACTCTGCAAAATTCGCTTCCTGTAATTCTTGTCTGAAAACAAATTCCCTTCTACAACACTTTCTAGTTGAATTGTCTTGCACCAATGTCGACTAAATTTTCCTTCTCTTTTTTTTTACCTTTTACCACGTGTAATTCAATATTATGATGGGTTCAATAATGGGAAAGAAGGGGTAATAAAAGGGAGTTATGATGAAAAGAAATGGCAAAAAAAATTTAGTGTCACATCACATATGTGAGTCGTCCTTCACTTCAAATTTTAAATCGGCTCAAATAGATTTTCTGACGTAGACAAGCATGGAATGACATGTGGATAATGTAACTACATCATTCCTTTCCCCCCAACCTAAATTTGGCATGTGTCCACACATGCGAGATGGGATTAGTAATTTGATAGGGAGTTATGAAAATTATGTGAACGTCCATACTAACATACAATGATTAAATGAATGCACTAAAAAGATAATTAAGAGAGAAATTAATACGTAGATACCTGAATGTGTGGAGGATACATTGCAAAGATCATGGAGAAAGTACCATTCACCTTTTTAGGAAATAAATTGAGAAATTAATGATGATGAAGTGGAATGATGTGAGGTGGAATGAAGTGATGGAAGAGAGAGAAAATGTGGTGACGGATGGGCGGATGGTCAAAGAAATGAACTTCTACACAAGTAGAATTATTTATTATGAAAAGTGCGTACCTTAATTATCTAGAAGGAGGGACACTAGGTCCAATTCCTTTGGCTGCAAGAAGCTCGAGTGCTACATGTTGGATGAATTGTTGCAGGAACTCTTCTTTGGAAGCTAGTTTGTGATACAATTTGAGATGATGACCATTGGCTAGTAACTTGAGTCTAATAGGGTCAATGATGGCGAGCTAAACAACTCCATTGGGAAAGACCTCAACAAATTCATATGGTCCTATCCACCTTGTCTAAAATTTTCATGTATTGTCTTGATATCGTGAGTCATAAAGCAATGCATAGTCACCTAGCTGAATTTTCTTCTCTTTGATAAATTTGTCATGCCATTTGATTATTTGATTCTGCATGACCTCAGTGTGGTGCAAGGTTGTCTTCCTCATCTCATCTAAAGCATTCAGCTGCATGATTCTTCCTTTTTGTGCCTCAAAAATATCTATCCCTAAATCTACTATAGTTCTAAGAGTCTTGTGCTTGAATCCAATCAGAATCATAGTTGTCTTCCCATACAGTAGCTCAAATGGAGTAAAGCTTGTAGTTGTTTTCTAGGTAGTTCTATAGGTCCAAACTGCTTTTGATAATCTATTTGTCCAATCCTTTCTATGAATAGCCACTATTTTGGTTAGAATGGCTTCAATTTCTCTATTGGTCACCTCAACTTGTCCATTGGCCTGAGGGTGATAAGGAGTAGACTTTCTATTCTTTATGTTATATTCATTGACTAGCATGGTAACAAGTGTTGAGTTAAATTGAGTTGCTTGAGTAGTTACTATTTCTCTTGGGACTCCATAACGTGTGAAAAATTCTTCATAAGGAAATTTTTCAACCTTTTTATCTCTTACATGTTTCATGGCCTTGACTTCTACCCACTTAGTTACATAATCAATGCATACCAAGATATAAGACTTACCATTTGATGGGGGATCAATGGGTCCCACAAATCCAATCCCCACTTGTCAATGGGAGGGACTAATACTTGAGGATATAGTGGCATCTCATCTGATTTGGTTGGTTGGCCCATTCTTTGGCACCTATCACATTTCTTTGTATATCTTCTTGCATCCTTGTGGAGTGTAGGCCAATAGTATCTTGTGTTCAAAATCTTCAGTGTTGTACTTTTGGCTGCAAAATTCCCTCCATAGGGTTCATCATGACATGCATGAAAAATGTCATATGTTTCATGTTCCCTCACACATCTTCTCATAACATGATCTCATTCAATATAAAACAAGCATACAAAAATCCATGAAAAGGGAAAATATTTTTCAATGAGCACTCTTCTCTCTTTTGGAGAGAAGTGAGGATGAACTCTCCTTATCACTAGGTAATTAGCTATTTCAACATACTAGGATATGTGGACACTAATAGAAAATAGATGCTCATTAGGAAAGGAGTAATCTATGGCTTGATTGTCTTCTGATGTGGTCAGTCTTGAAAGAAAATATGCAACAACATTGGCCTTCCCTAGTTTGTCCACAATGGTTATGGAAAACTCTTGCATCAACAATAACCATCTATCTAACCTTCCTAAGATCAGGGGTTTATTCATGAGACATCTAATGCTTGCATGATAAGTGTGCACAAAGATTTGGTAGCCTGTTATGTAGTGCCTAAATTTTTTCAGAGCATAGATCACTGCTAGAATTTCCTTTTTTATTACTGTATAATTAAATTCAGCTCCCTGTAAGTTTTTTCTAAAAAAATAAATGGAATTTTCAATGGCTCCTTCTTTCTATCCTAATAATGCTCCTATAGCATACTTTTATGCATCTTTATGGATGTGAAAAGGAATTTCCCAATTAGGTCCCTTAAGTACAGGAACATGAGTCAAAGTTGCCTTCAAGTCAGAAAATGCTTTGGCACAATCTTTTTTCCATTGGAATTCACCATCTTTGGTTAGGAGAGTATATAATGGTGCTGCTATTTTTTTGAAGAATTTGATGAAATTCCTATAATATCCTTCATGTCCCAGGAAACTCCTAAAATAATTTTGTTTTACAAGTGTAGGCAGATTAGTAATTATCTCAATTTTTGCAGGATCTAGTTAAATTCCTTGGTGGGAAATGTAGTGGCCAAGAACTAGACCTTCCTGCATTATCATGAAGCACTTCTCACTATTTAAAGATAGATTTTGGTCTTCAAATCTCTGTAGGACTATCCTGATATTTTCTAATGCTTCATCAAAATTAGCACTATAAGTGGTAAATTCATCCATATAGATTTCCATGTAGTCAAGGGAGATGTCTAAAAATATATTGATGGTTTCTCTCTAAAAAGTTGCAAGTGCATTGCACAAATCAAAGGGAAGTATTGAATAGGAATATGTCC
The DNA here is from genome assembly GCA_007115665.2 of Sequoiadendron giganteum. Taxonomy (NCBI): domain Eukaryota; kingdom Viridiplantae; phylum Streptophyta; class Pinopsida; order Cupressales; family Cupressaceae; genus Sequoiadendron; species Sequoiadendron giganteum. Next base: position 420,252,814 of record CM021102.1, on the reverse strand, counting down.
CCCATGGACATGTGAAGGTTGTATTCTCCTGGTCCTCAAGTGAAATTTGGATATGATTGTAGCTACTAAATTCGTTTAGAAAAGAGAAGTACTACTTTCTTGCAAGTGAGTCCATGACTTGATCTAAAAAAGGAAAGGGAAAATTCTCATTCTTAGTAGCAGCATTGAGTTCCTTGTAGTTAACACAAAATCACTATTTTCCTCCCTTCTTGGACACAATCACCAATGGAGACACCCACTAGCTATCTGAAATGGGATAGATAAATCCTACATCTAGCAACTTTTGCAGCTCTGTTTTGACAATTTCTCTCAATGCAAGGTTGATTCTTCTTTGTGTCTGTCTTATCAATTGACAATCATCTTTGATATATGTCATATGGGTGAAAATATTAGGGTCTAGTCCTTTCATATCATGATAATCCCATGCAAATACGTGTTTGTGAGTCTAAAGTAAATTCATCAATGATAGTTGTTCTTCTTATCCTAGTTTGTTGTTAATATTCAAATATTTTCCTTCAAACACTTGTACTTGTGTAGTTAACTCTATCACAATTGTTTCATTAATAGATGGTACCTTAAGTTCATATGGAATAATTGTGTGGAACATACCTGTTGCTATAGAAATTTTGTCTCAAAAAAGAGTGGTTGTAAGAAGTTTGTCTGCAGAAATAGTGGCTACATGAAGATCAGACAGAGCAGGCAAAAGTTTATTCACGGGATCAATAGAACTAGATGCATGAGAGGGTTATACCTCCTCTACATCACAATGGTTTTGAATTATATTAGATAACACTTCATATTCATCTTGAAGCTATAGGAGAGGAATTATTCCTAACATTATAATCTATGCCACAAAGTTAACTTCCTCGGCCTCTTCACCTACATGTGGCCATAAAGAATTATCTTCATAATGGGATGGATGAGAAAGAGGAGAAAGAACAAGATTTTTGGTGTTCCTACCATCAGAAATGGTCATGTCACCTGACCAACATCCAATATAAGTGTTTGTTGTTCCTAACCATGGCCTTCCAAGGATAATAGGATACCTACCTAGTGTAGCTTTAGGAGAAAGAATCATGAAGTCGGTTGGATACTCCCAAGATTCTAGAATCATCACAAGGTCCTCTACTATGCCATCAAGCTTAACAGTGGAACTATCACCAAGTTGCATTCAATAGTAGGAGTGGATATCATACTTACAATGTTTAGTTGCTGCAAGATTTCTTTAGTCATCTGATTTATTACTGCACCCAAGTCATTCAAAGCATTCTTTATGTGTATCCAATTTATAATAACTTCAACCACATGACTACCTAGATCATTGTACTTGGGGATAGTTAATTTTCCAAGCATAATGTCAGCCAATTGTCCCACTACATAAATTGTAGTTGGGTCTTTCTTTTTCCTACCCAGCTTCTTGAGGCATGCTTCTTTGATTGTTTTTCCATATATAGGAACATCTTTTATTGCTTGGAATAGGGGTATCTAGACACATATATGCGTCGTCTGGTCTACAATGTCAAAAGTGGTGTCCTCCTTGTCTTCCTTTTGTTTGGAAACTTCCAATCTCTAGGGAATGGTGGTTCTTATGTCGTCTTCTTGGCTGGAACTAGTGCATGATTTTTAGGTGAACTAGGCTGAATGGGATCATTTAGATATTCCTCTTCCTCTTCCATAGGAAGCTCAGTAATAATAGGTGTGGAAGGATATGGTAAATTAGTTCCTAAATGCAAATGGATGTCACTCACACTCATAGCACATGCAAGAAATTGATTTTGATTAGCAGAGTATACTGGTTGTTGTGGTGGCTTATTATTTGGGTTAGGTGTGGGTTGAGCTAGTAACTAAGTTGGTTTAGGTGAATTTGAGATGGGATTAGCAAGGGGAGGCATTATAGTAGTTTGTTGGGGTTGAGAAGGTGGTTGCATGTAATTGGTCGTCTGGATTGGCCATTTTTACCCACCTCTCCATTGAGATGTTTGTTGCTAGTTTCCTGGAGGTGGCCCCAAGGTCCTTGAAACTATTGTCAATTCCCTTGAGGTTGTTGCCACTGAGGTGAAGAATTTTGATAATTGGGCCAAGCATTTGGAGGGTTACCCCAAGACTGTGGTGGATATCCTCCATAGTTGGATGGACATGGGGGTTGCCATTGGTTACTAGATGAATAAGAATTACAATATGGCCTAGAAAAAGATAGTGGATCTAGCAGCATATATTGTCTTGGAGCCCATGGCCTTCTATGTGCAACAAAGTAGACTTGATCTTCCTTAGTCTGAATTGGTTTGAACTCAGCTGAAATTTTATTGGTGTCAATGTTAGCTACCATCTTGCATCTTTAGTCCCTCTTCTTTTATTTGCAATGAGGACAATATTCTGTTAGTATTTCCTCTGCTTCCTCATGTTTCTTCTTGGCCTAAAGTATATCTAGTTGAGTAGCTACATTGTTTATGATATCCTACTTGAAATCTTCCAACAAATGAGTAATCTCCACCCGTAAAAATCCATTGGTGGATGACTTAACCATAGAGGATTGGTAAGATCTCCCTTTCTTTGAAGCTACCCTAGAATAGTTCTAGCATATCTTCTTGATATCCTCCCAAGGAACTTGAGTGATATCTCCTCTTGCCATCAGGTCCAATGATTCAGTGTAGCTTTCATTAATTCCTCTCAAGAAAATAAAATTTTGTGAGTCTTCATTGAGTGCATGGTGTGGAAATTTCTACAAGAAAAACAAAAACCTTGAAATGAAATCCTCCAGGCTCTCATCTTTCTTTTGCTGCATTCTAAATTTTTTATCTCCTCTCATATCATTGCCCCTACAATACTCTTTGTGTTTCTCAAGGAAATTTGTCTTCATGTCCTCCCATGTCTCCATAGTATCTCTTACAAACCTCATAAACATATCTCAATGCAGATTCTTTCAAAGTGGTAGGAAATAGCTTAATCCTATTGGAATCTGTGGTATATTCATAACTTCTATAGAGTATATCAAACTCAAACAAGAATGTATCAGGATATTCTGTGGAAAGTCCATAGAACTTTGGAAGGACTGAAGCAGGGATATTTTTGAGGTTGTCTACTTGATGCAGAGAGGGATGGATACCTACCCCAAATGACAAAAGAATGTTCTCAAATCAATCTCCAAAATTCACCCTTTGAGCATGCTTTACCCAATAGTATTCAAAACCTGATTCTAGACACTTTTCTCAAGAATTTCCCAAAACACTTGGAAAATAATTTGTGGATTAACATACCCTTTTCAAGGTTACACAACATACATCAAAACTAGGGAAGACTTCTTTAGACAATTTTTGACTTCCAATAAGCCTTCCTGGCAAAGGTTCCCCAATTAGCCCAAATTTACAAAGGAAGTACCCTTTAGCGGTGATATTCCCACTCAAAATCAAAGAAAAATCAATGTTCATATTATCAAACCACTAATCTCATGATTACCTTGCCCACATAAAGCCATTACCCTACTGCTCCAAGAAACCCTCCTAAACAAAAACAAAAACAAGGGTTTTCAAGGTTCTCACAACTTTCGACCTCTCCTAGTCCTCCCAAGGGTCCAAACACCTTCCAATATGTCTACCTAGACTTATCAAACACTCTAAATTCCATTAAACTCATTAGTTTTTAGATAAACTACTTAGGTCCTTCATTTTCATATTAGAATACCCCTGCTCAGCCTTAGGGTATTACCCCAAGACCATAATCCCTTAATACTTTAACCCCTAAAATATTGAAATACTAACATATAAATGCTATATATGAATCCAATAAGAAATAGGTCAATTACAGTAGGTGGATTGGTTTGTTCTTCATATTATCTCCCTCAAACCCTTAATTCAAGAAAACAAAGCAATCAATGTGTTTTGTGGATTTCTCCATCAATATAATGAGTTAAACCTTCAAATAAAATGAAATGAGTATTAAAAACATATATCTACAAACACTAGTGATTTCAGGCCATAACAAGCCTGTACAGGCTCGTATAGGTTTGGTAAAGAAGGAAAAACCAGTAATTTTTGAGAATGAACCGAGCTTTTATTGATTTTCTTGTTCCCAAAATTCTAACCAACATTACAAACATATGTCCATGTATTTTTAAAGGCTTCTCCATTTCAAAATAATGAATAACTTCCCCTCAACAGAAATTTAAACTCTTAATGATCATTTCTTTACAATTTTTTTGCATTTATGCAGCTCACAAATTTGGCATTTTCCAATTCTTTGACTCTTTAGTGTTTCCTAATCCCCTAGACCTTCTTAAATGACCCCCTAGACATCTTAATCATTAATTATGGTCCCTCTAGAGCTTATTGGACTCAAAACATGACAACATTAATCTACCTAGACCCCATTGTGAATATTGACATTGATTGACACTTGTTACATTGCATCCTAGTTTGGAATATTTTGCAACTTCCTCATTGCATATAGAATAAAAGACCTTCAAATCAATTGGTGAACCTTCAAGACTCTTTTCCTATTTCATTCCAAGGTGTAGGTGCCCCTACCCCATACACCCCCCCATAGGAAAACTCATGTCCCAAGAGTAAAATCTTACTCCTTGTCTCCACATTGCTGCTCCATGCATACCTGGATCAAAATTTGACATCCTCCTAGCCCTTATATCTGCAAACAAACAAGGGTTAGCAACACATTATTCTACCTTCTTCATTGCTTTCTCTCCACATTTATACCCATCCATCTTGGCATGTACACTTTTCCCTCTCTTCACAATGTCCTTTCCTCATTGTGATCAGACCTTCATGCTTTAGGTCCTCTGTCCTTCCTATCTTATGACTCACTATACTCTCAACTGCCACCTTACCTCTGTCCGACTAAAGAAAAACTATACTAGTGTACTTAGGATCTTTCAGACCTGAAACTACACCTTTCCCTATCCAAACACTCTTTCCCATCTCTGTATTCTCAACCACTACCTTGTCATTTGGATCGACCTCCATTATACCATCCATTCATGGTCCTTCTACTCTGATTATGGGTATAGGACATATGACTATCACTATCCGTATTACATCACTGGTTACTTCCCCTTCCACATGTTTATTACCTTTCATCTGCTCAGTATCAGACTGAGATACATTGCCATTCATTTTCTCTTGCCACACAGAAACATTCTTTTTCCTCTGTATCTGCACATTACCTTTACCCTTTCCATCATTCCTTAGTGCCCTTCCTATTTTCTTAGCATCCTTGGTCTGCTCCATACCTTTAAACAATTTTTTCTTGTTGTCCTCTAGCCTTAGAGGCTCTTTCTTACCATAGATCACAACCTTAGTTTTGTCTTTATCCTTCTCTTTTCCCTACAAAGAAGTGAGTCTAAAACTTTGACCATCCTTCCAAATGGTATAGGTGTTTTCCCAACCATCATACATATACCTCCTATCAAATTTCCATGGCCTCCCCAAGAGTACATGACAAGAATCCATTGGAAAAATGTCACATAAGACTCTATCCTTGTACTCCTCAATCTGGAAATCAACATATGCTTGCTCATTCACCACTAAAGTTTGACTATCATTCACCCAAGAAACCTTGCAAGGTGCTACATGAGGTACCTTTTCTAAGCCTAGCTTATCTACCATCTCCCTAGATGCCATATTATCTTGGGAACCAGAATCAATGACAACTCGGAATACCTTACCTTTGCATTTGCATGAATTTCTAAAGACACTCCTTCTTTGACTCAAGTCTTCCTCCTTAGATGCCCTACAACTTAGTTCTTCTTACCATAAATGCTTCTCCTTCTTCTGGATAAACTGGTTTGCTCACACTTTCACATTCTTCATCTTGGACCAATTGTGTTCTTCTCTCACTCCTTATATCACCACTTGAAGATGATCCTTGACCTTGAGGACACTTGAAAAGTTGGCTTCCAAACTCTTGACAATTGTAGGATCTCCCTGAAAAGGTGTTTGCATTTCTTGCCCCACCAAATCTACCTCTTGAACCTCTCCATCCACCTCTGAAATCAGATTGCTCTTTTTCCTTCTTGACATCTCCTTGACTCTCATTGTTTGTCTTTGAACTAGGGTTAAATCCTCTACCTCTATAAGTGCTTCCTCTTCCTCTTGTTGCCTTCTCTTGTCTCCTCTTTAGTTTTTCTTTTTCCCTCATTGCCATTTGAAAGTAGTATTCAACTGAGTTTGGTTCCATCAAACTTATCTCATCCCGGATGTTATACCTCAGACCATTCAAGTATCTAGCAGCCATTTCTTCCTCATCTTGTTCATGTTTAGTCCTTATACTTAGCCTATAAAATTCTTCAGTATATGCTTGTACATCTAGTTCCTTTTATCTAAGATTTTGCAAATTCTTAAGCAGTTGAACATTATAATCAAAAGGAATAAATTTACCTTTGATTTTTATTTTCATCTTCTCCCAACAAGTGATCTTTCTTTTTCCTTTTTTTCCCTATTGTCTTGCACAAAATTCCACCACACCAAAGCATGTCGCTTTAGTCTTGTTTTAGTCTTCTTCACCTTATGTGCCTCACCAAAATCGTCACTATCAAAGTAGTTTTCCAAAACCCCTATCCAATCCAAGAGATCTTCACTATCAAGTTTTCCTCCATACATGGGCACATCCATTTTTCCATGTCCATCCTTCTTCATAGCTTTCAAAAGTTTCAATGTTCTCACATCATCTAGATCCATCTGCTCTTCTTCATTAGAGGTCTCTTCCTCTTCAGACTCACTTTCATCCAAAAGGGTCCTGCCTATAGATTTTATTGCATCCATCTCCTTCTTCAAAGCTTCTATTTATTTTTTATGGTTGTTAATATTCCTTGCAACAACATTCCCCTTAGGAGGAATTTTGATTTCTCCAATTACCCTCTTCTTCCTACACACAAACCTCAACCTTATTTTCACAAAAGACCTAATCCCTTGCTATGATACCACTTTGATGTAGAGAGGGATGGAGACCTACCCCAAATGATAAATGAATGTTCTCAAATCAATCTCCAAAACAGTTCCTAATGATCTCACCAAAATTACCCTTTGAGCATGCTTTCCCTAGAAATATTCCAAACCCAGTTCCAAACACTTTTCTCAAGAATTTCGCAAAAAACTTGGAAAATAAATTGTGTATTAAGATACCCTTTTTAGGAATACACAACATACATCAAAACCTGGGGTGAATTCTTTAGACAATTTTTGACTTCCAATGAGACTTCCTAGCAAAGGTTTTCGAATTAGCCCAAATTTGCAAAGGAATTACCCTTTAACGATGAGATTCCCACTCAAAATACAAGAATAGTCAATGATCACATTATCAAACTACTAATATCATGATTACCTTTCCCACAAGATGCCATTACCTTGTTGCTCCAAGAAACCCTCCTAAAAACAAACAAAAATAAGGGTTTTCAAGGTTCTCACAACTCCGGACCTCTCCCAGTCCTCTCAAGGGTCCAAAAACCTTCCAATACCTCTTCCTAGACTTATCAAACACTCACAATTCCATTACAATCATCATTTTAAAGATTCAATACTTAGGTCCTTCATTTTCATATTGGAATATCCTTGCTCAGCCCTAGGGTATTACCCCAACACCACAATCCCTTAATCCTTTAACCCATACAAAATTGGAACACTAACATTAACATGCTACATACCAATCCACCAAGGAATAGGTCAATTATAGTTGGTGGATTGGTTTGTTCTTCATATTGTCTCCCTCAAACCCTTAATTCAAGAAAATAGAGCAATCACTGTGTTTTGTGGATTTATCCATCAATATAATGAGTTAAACCTTCAAATCAAATGAAATCAGTATTAAAAACATATATCTACAAACACTAGTGGTTTCAGGCCATAACAAGCCTATATGGGCTCATACAGGTCTAGTAAAGAAGGAAAAACCAATAATTTGTGAGAATGAACCAAGCTTTTATTATTTTTCTTGTTCCCAAACTTCTAACCAACATTACAAACATATTTTTTTAAAGGCTTCTCCAATTCAAACTAATGAATAACTTCCCCTCAACTAAAATTTAAAATATTAATGATCATTTCTTTACAATTTTCTTGCATTTATGCAGCTCACAACTTTGGCATTTTTCAATTCTTTGACTCTTTAGTGTTTCTTAATCCCCTAGACCTTCTTAAATGACCCCCTAGACATCTTAATCATTAATTATGATCCCTCTAAACCTTATTGGACTCAAAACATGACAAAATTAATCTACCTAGACCCCATTGTCAATATTGACATTGATTGACACTTGTTATATTGCATCCTAGTTTGGCATATTTTGAAACTTCCTTGTTGCATATAGATTAAAAGACCTTCAAATCAATTAGTGAACCTTAAAGACTCTTTTCCCATTTCATTCCAAGGTGTGGATGCCCCTGCACTATACACCCCCCATAGGAAAACTCATGTCCCAAGAGTAAAATCTTGCTCCTTGTCTCCACATTGCTGCTCCATGCATACCTGGATCAAAATTTGGCATCCTCCTAGCTCTTATACCTGCAAACAAACAAGGGTTAGCAACACATTGTTCTACCTTCTTCATTGCTTTATCTCCACATTTATACCCATCTATCTTGGCATGTACACTTTTCCCTCTCTTCATTATCATCAGACCTTTGCACCTTTGTTGACACTGTCCTTTCCTCATTGTGATAAGACCTTCATGCTTTAGGTCCTTTGTCCTTCCTATCTTATGACTCACTATCCTCTCAACTACCACCTTACCTCTGTTAGAATGAAGAATAACTATACTAGTGTACTTAGGATCTGTCAGACCTACAACTACACATTTACCTATCCAAACACTCTTTCCCATCTCTGTACTCTCAGCCACTAACTTGTCATCTGCATCAACCTCCATTATACCACCCAATAATTGTCCTTCTACTCTGATTATGGGTATAGGGAATATGACTATCCCTGTCCGTATTCCATCATTGGTTACTTCCCCATCCAAAAGCTTATTGCCTTTCATCTGCTCAGTATCAAAATGAGATACATTGCCATTCATTTTATCCTGCCACACAGAAGAATTATTTTCTCTCTCTATCTGCTCATTACCTTTATCCTTTCCATCAATCGTTGGAGCCCTTCCTATTTTCTCAGCATCCTTGGTCTGCTCCATATGTGTAAACAATTTTATTTTTTTATCCTCAAGCCTTAGAGGCTCTTTTTACCAAAGATCACAACCTTAGTTTTTTTTTTATCCTTCTCTTTTCCCTGCAAAGAAGTGAGTCTAAAACTTTGACCATCCTTCCAAATGGTATAGGTGTTTTCCCAACCATCATACATAGACCTCCTATCAAATTTCCATGGCCTCCCCAAGAGTACATGACAAAAATCCATTGGAAAAATGTCACATAAGAATCTATCCTTGTACTCCCCAATCTGGAAATCAACATATGCTTGCTCATTCACCACTAAAGTTTGACTATAATTCGCCCAAGAAACCTTGTAAGGTGCTACATGAGGTAGCTTTTCCAAGCTTATCTTATCTACCATCTCCCTAGATGCCATATTATCTTGGGAACCAAAATCAATGATAGCTTGGCATACCTTACCTTTTCATTTGCATGAATTTCTAAAGAGACTCCTTCTTTGACTCAAGTCTTCCTCCTTAGATGCCTACAACATAGTTCTTCTTACCATAAGTGCTTCTCCTTCTTCTGGATAAACTGGTTTTCTCACACTGTCACATTCTTCATCTTGGACCAGTTGTGTTCTTCTCTCACTCCTTCTATCACCACTTGAAGATGATCCTTGGCGTTGAGGACACTTGAAAAATGGGTGTCCAAACTCTTGACAATTGTAGCATCTCCCTGAAAAGGTGTATGCATTTCTTGCCCCACCAAATCTGCCTCTTGAACCTCTCCATCCACCTGTGAAATCAGATTTCTCTTTCTCCTTCTTGACATCTCCTTGACTCTCATTGTTTTTCTTTGAACTAGGATTAAATCCTCTACCTCTAGAAGTGTGGCCTCTTCCTCTTGTTTCCTTCTCTTGTCTCCTCTTTAGTTTTTCTTCTACCCTCATTTCCATTTGAAAGCAGTGTTCAACTGATTTTGGTGCCATCAAAATTATGTCATCTCAGATGTTATACCTTAGACCATTCAAGTATCTAGTAGCCATTTATTCCTCATCTTCTTCATGTTTAGTCCTTATACTTAGCCTATAAGATTCTTCAGTGTATGCTTGTACATCTATTTCCTTTTGTCTAAGATTTTTCAACTTGTTAAGCAATTGAACATTATAATCAGGAGGAAGAAATTTACCTTTGATTTGTGTTTTCATCTTCTCCCAACAAGTGATCTTTATTTTTCCTTTTTTTCCCTATCCTCTTGCACAAAATTTCACACACCAAAGCATTTCCCTTTAGTCTTGTTTTATCCTTCTTCACCTTGTGTGCTTCATTAGCATCTTCACTATCAAACTAGTTTTCCAAAGCCCCTATCCAATCCAAGAGCTCTTCACTATCAGGTTTTCCTCCATACATGGGCACATCCATTTTTCCATGTCCATTATTCTTCACAACTTTCAAAAGTTTCAACATTCTCACATCATCTCGATCCATTTTCTCTTCTTCACTAGAGGTCTCTTCTTCTTCAGACTCACTTTCATCCAAAAGGGTCCTGCCTATAGCTTTTATTGCAGCCATCTCCTGCTTCAAAGCTTCGATTTCTTTGTCATGGTTGTCAATATTCCTTGCAACAACATTCCCCTTAGGAGGCATTTTTATTCCTCCAATTACCCTCTTCTTCCTACACACAAACCTCAACCTTATTTTCACAAAAGACCTACTCCATTGCTCTGATACCAATTTGATGTAGAGATGGATGGAGACCTACCCCAAATGACAATTGAATTTTCTCAAATCAATCTCCACAATAGTTCCTAATTATCTCACCAAAAATCACCCTTTGAGCATGCTTTCCCTAACAATATTCTAAATCCGATTTCAGATACTTTTCTCAAGAATTTCCCAAAACACTTGGAAACTTAATTGTTTATTAAGATACCCTTTTTAGGGTTACATAATATACATTAGAACCAGGGGTGACTTCTTTAGACAATGTTTGACTTCCAATAAGCCTTCCTAGCAAAGGTTCCCCAATTAGCCCAAATTTGTAAAGGAAGTACCCTTTAATGGTGAGATTCCCACTCAAAATCCAAGAACAGTCAATGTTCATATTATCAAACTACTAATCTCATGATTACCTTGCTGCTCCAAGAAACCCTCCTAAAAACAAAAACAAAAAGGGTTTTCAAGGTTCTCTGGTGCAGGAGCACTTGTTTGATTTCTTGACTCCATGAGGCCATTTTTAAATAGTTACTCTATTTTATGTATTGGGTCTTATAATAAGGTTTATAAAACTATTTTATAGGTGTTTGAGTCTTAAGAAGTAATATTTGAAGTCATTTGTCAAATAATGTTTAAAGTTGTTCCATATTGTAAAAATTGTAAAAGTTGCTCAAGAAAGTTGTCAAGCAACTTGTCAAAAGTGTCATTAAGGTGTTTTGTGAACAAACTAATTAAAAGGTGGTTGAAAATAGTTGGTTTTGGTTGTAAATTTATAATTACACCCTCCAAAACTCGAATTGGAGAGGTTGGAGACATTATTTGTGAAGTTTGATGAACGGCAACCTCAAGTTTGGTGTGCAATTTATGATTTCTACATTGTTTCCAGGTTGAAGTTGTGATTTGTACGGCCTGTTATGCACTCAAATAATGGATTATAATATATGGATGGAAATATATCTGTTTATAGTTTCCAAATATTTTTGTCTCATTCAATTTTATTGAGTTTTGTGGAAGATATGATTATTTTGGTGAGACTGCCTATTTTAACAATATTGTGCAGAATTTACAGTCTGAAAGAGTGTGATGGTACGGATTTAAAAGTATATATTTTGTGTCTGAAACCAAGTTTATGTTTTTCCTATATGAATCTACTTTCATTTTCTTCAAGTCTCATCAAATTTCATTAAGATTTGAATAAGTTATGATCATTTTAGTGAGGCTAGGTTTGAACCCTGTCTAGGGTTTGCAGTTTTGGAAAAAATGAAATAATTTCTTTTGGGCTACCATGGTTATGTTTCCAATGTGACATATAATGAATAATAGAATGGGTTATACAAATATTTATTTGGATTATAGTTGAAGGATTGTGAGATATGTTGTTGAATCCTCCTAACTCTGCATCATTCTCACAACTTCGGACCTCTCCCAGTCCTCCCAAGGGTCCAAAAACCTTCCAATACCTTTGCCCAAACTTATCAAACAATCACAATTCCATGAAACTCATTATTTTTTAGATTCACCACTTAGGTCCTTCATTTTCATATTGGAATGCCCTTGCTCAGCCCTAGGGTATTACCCCAACACCACAATCCCTTACTCCTTTAACCCCTGCAACATTGAAACAGTAACATTAACATGATACATACCAATCTACTGAGAAGTAGGTCAATTATAGTAGGTGGATTGGTTTGTTCTTCATATTATCTCCCTCAAACCCTTAATTCAAGAAAACATAGCAATCAATGTGTTTTTTGGATTTCTCCATTAATATAACAAGTTAAACCTTCAAATTAAATGAAATTAGTATTAAAAATATATATGTACAAACAATACTGATTTTAGGCCATAACAAGCCTGTATTGGCTCGTACAGGTCTGGTAAAGAAGGAAAAACCAATAATTTCTTAGAATGAACCGAGCTTTTATTAATTTTCTTGTTCCCAAACTTCTGACCAACCTTACAAACAAATTTACATGCATTTTTAAAGGCTTTTCCATTTAAAACTAATGAATAACTACCCCTCAACTTAAATTTAAACTCTTAATGATCATTTCTTTACAATTTTTTTGTATTTATGTAACTCACAAATTTGGCATTTTCCAATTCTTTGACTCTTTCTTTTTTCCTAATCCCCTGGACCTTCTTAAATGACCCCCTAGACATCTTAATAATTAATGATGATCCCTCTAGACCTTATTGGACTCCAAACATGACAACATTAATCTACCTAGACCCCATTGTGAATATTGACATTGATTGACACTTGTTACATTGCATCCTAGTTAGGCATATTTTGCAACTTGTTTCATATAGATTAAAATACATTCAAATAAATTGGTGAACATTCAAGACTCTTCTCCCCTTTCATTCCAAGGTGTAGTTTTCCCTGCACTACTACTTCATTTTGATGCGCAATGGGGAAAGTAAAAGCTGGTTGGTTATGCCAGTTAGGCATGTTTCTATTTGCATCACCCATGTCTACTTGATAAAGTTCCAAAGTAGAGGGTTCTTCAACTAGATTTTTATCTTCAAGGGAAACTTCATAATTGGTTAAGTTAGGAAATGTATCAACAAAGGATGTGGATCTTCTTCTTCTTCATTTGTGTGCAGATTTGGAAGCTCTACTAGCTAAAATGGTTCTAGATTATTAGGAAGGAATCTCCCATTAGCATCTCTTCTTCTTCTATGCATCAGGTATCAACTCAGCATCAACCAACTCGCACAAAGAATTGGTGAAAGAATAGTGGATCATAACTTCTAAATACTAAGAACAAATTCCATAAATACTATAGTAGGAAAAACTAGCAATGAATCCAAAGAAATCCCTAGTTTGACACCATCCTTGACAATGGTGCCAAAAATGGTGACCTCCTACAATGATTTAATAACTAAGCCTTTAAAGCTATTATCTAGAGATTGGACATCTAACCTGAATATCCATTTTAACCATCATGAAGGTTCATTTAAATTTCCAACCCAGAGATGTGAACTTGAAATGGGTTATCACAGTATGTGCACTAGGAACTCAGAGTAGTCATCTTCATTCTATAGCTAAGAGGTTCAATACTCTAAGTAAATTGCATGGAAAGGAACAAAGTAAATGTTGAAAATCACTCAAAAATTAAACTAAGTTGAACATGCATGACAAGAATGAAAAAGTGAGCAATAAATAGGAAACTACTATGTCTGATTTCACTATAGGAACAGTCAATGTTAGATTCTTAACTAAGTACTAAATAGAAACTAATAAATAATCTAGCTAAACTAAAGGATGGATTGCTTGCCAAGTGAGCCCCCTTGGATGAGTATCCTCTAAAACTAATATAAACTCAAATGCTCAACTAAGAATTTTTTCTTATTTGAATTGGGAAATGCAAGTACAAAAGATTAGCTTGTCTAGAAATGCTAGTATATTATCAGATCATACAACATTAATAACTCAGAAAATCCTGAAGAAGGAGGATCTGAACCTTATTTATAGTATCAACTAAACAAGGCAGTTAACTCCCACTAACTAAGAGGACACCATTTAGGGAAAACAAAGAAAAGAATAGAAGGGTTGTTACACATGTAGGGAATCCAGTCAGACATGTTTGTCCAAATGCAGACTCAACATTGCAGTAACGCTTGCATATTCTCAACATCATGAAAGACAAATACAAGGTGGTTACATGTGGTTGACATGGGGAATTTCCTGCCATCGTCCTTCAATTGACCTTGAACGATTCCTTTGCTAACCAGCTAGCGACTGCATTTCTCAATTTAGTATCCTCAAGTATGTCTGCATGGAAATTTTAATATGCCTAATAATTGCACATATATAACCACCTTAAAGAAATTTTACTAACCACATGCAAAATTAATATCAATAGTCCACATAATAGGCTAATTTCATTAAAATTGGCAGCAATAAAATTAAACCCAATGTTTATGGTTTGATGGAAACACTATAAAAATATAAACATTTAATATCAAAGTCCATGTCAACTTTAGCAAATAAACTATAGATTCTACCCAAAATTAGACCAAAAAATAGGCTCATTAGCCAATTTATGTATGGACTTATGTCCTGTCAAAAAAAAGTAGCTATTATTGGTTTGTCCATCTTTTTCTCTAACCGGTGTTGCAAGAATTATTGCCATGATCAAATAGCCACTTGTCTCCTAAGGTTTTTCTATGGATTAAAAACTCGTTGACCCTGGTAGATTATTTGTTCGGGGAAGATTTTACATTTACCAAATATCATGGTTTTGTCAGAGAACCTTTTCGACTCCCCAAATTTGTGACAGATCGAGAGTTTGTGTTGGAGGCATGTCATCAAATAACTCTTGTTGACAATGCCTATGGCAGGGGAAGGAACAAAAAAAAGTTATATCCACTTCTTCTTTCCATCACAAACAATATGGTAGTGTTGGAGAATCATAAAGCACAAAAGGAATGGATTAATATGTTGGTGGCTCTGGGATTAGTCCTTATATGTGGCAAATGGGACTATAATCCATCAAAGAATCTTCCCTTGAAGTACAAGACACGAGAATATGTGGAATCTAAGCAGAATCTGACTTAGGAGAAGGCATAATTGTATGTCAATTTGGCCCTCATATTGACCAAAATTCCAAAATGGCTGAGTTTCTATATGCCACAGGCAAGATATCAGAAGGAGGTTCGGATAAGAAAAACCCTCGAAAATTAGATGAAAAGGTAGGGATGGTCAGAACATAATATTGCATTATTTTGGAGGTTCCAAGAAGAAATGGGAAGTACTCATAAGTTACTTAGAGACTTTCAACCACATGATGATTAGTTCGATGACATTTATGACTGAGAAGCTGATTTTGATAACAATCCAAAGTCTATCCATGAAGTAATTGAGGAGTGACTTCCACGACATGCTTCCCAACCACAAGAGCTCAACCAAGGAAGAAGTTCTAAGAAAAATGACTCACGGGCTATCTCTTATGCCAGTGTTTGAAGCAAAGGAAAGAGAATGCAATTGTCCCTAAGAGGATCAACCATAGAGCAAGAGGGTCAAGCTTCAGCTAGATCATCCGCTCAAAGTTCAAAACGATCTAGTTCAAGTCGAATGTAGATACACTGAGTTTGAGACCTAGACGTACATGATATAGTTGTCAAAAATAAAGAAGAAGCAGAGTCCTCTCTCACGAAAGTTCATACAGTCATGGTTTAGGTAATTTTTTCTCCCCCTCTTCTTCCTTTTTTTGTAAATTTGGTCAATCCTTTGCCCCCACCTATTGAAAATAATCCTTCATCTACTGATCCTGAAATTTTAGTTCTAAATGAGCCCCCTGCCATTTTTAACTTGCTAAGTGATGTTCCCCCACGTGTCGAGCAAGTAGAATCTGCTTCAATTGTTATTGATTCTTTAATATCCCTATCTAGGGAATACATTGAAAAATATGAGTAATCAATGCTATTTGTTACCCCAAGCCCGTTCGCATTCAGTCAAAAATTTCCTATTTCATTTGTTACTCTTTTTACTCTTACTAGTACTCCTAGTGCCTGATCCCAATTTGGAATTCTGCTATTCTCAATGATTACTCTCCCATTTGCCTCCCCACATGCCCATACAGCTGAAGTGTATCCTTCTATCACTCTTTTCAGTCTACCCCTAGTTCTTCTATGGTGGCACAAAGAATTGACTCCCCACAGAATCTACAGAAGCATTTTGATGCAACTAAGTTGGCCCGACAAAATAGAAAGTAGAAGAGAAGAGAAAAGAACATCAAGCTACTAACCGCCAAGAAAATCCAAACTTATTTTAATGAAGAAAAAAACTCTCTATGGATCACTACTATGAAGCCACTCGTAGCTCAACCTGAAGGACAAATGCAAATGGAAGACTATGGCATCAGAGCAATGGGTTTGGATTTGAATGAGATTCGTCTGTGCAACAAGGTAGATTTGGCCAAGACTATTCAAAAGGTAGTATACATAGATTATGAGTGGCTAGACCAAAAGTTGAGAGAGCATGAGGGTGAGCTGGAAAATGTGAATGAGACAATAAATTGACTACAGTTGGAACTCAGGGCCTGAAATGATGAAATGACCTACATATTACAAGTGCAAGATCAACAAAATAAAATAACAAGATCTCTTGTAGCACTTCAAGATGAGTGAATCCAGCTATACACTAAACATGACAAACTAAAAGGTGAGCTTACAGCCAAGCACCAATCTAATACAAAACACTAGCATGCTCAGGAAAGTATAAGGAAGGAGTTGGATAGTGTCTGAGCTCAGGCTTCTGACAATTTGCAAAAGACCCAAGAGGAGGCCGAAAATCTAAGAAAGGAGAAAGTGGAAGCTGAGTTTACCTTGCATGCTCATAATCAAGAGGTCGTAAATTTAATCTTTGAACTAATAGAGGCTCTGGAAAAAAGGGAGCAACTTGAACAAAGATTAAAGAAAAAGAGAGGTCAACTGCAAGAAGAGTTAGCAGCTACGCAAAGGTCTGAAACCCTTCCAATGAAGAGAAAGTTGGTATTTGCCTACTGGGAGCGAATCATTGTCACACTCGCTATTCTGAAACCAAACCTACAATTTTTCAGGGATTCCTAATAAATAAATAAAATTTTGGCCCATTAGCTAATCAAACCCTTCAATAATATGCTCCTCGAGTGACCGAATCACAAAATTTGATCACCAAGCTCTGTGTGGTGAACGACGAGGCTCTAAGAAATGCTGGTATTACTGATTGGAGAGATACCTCTAGCAAGGAAAGTGAATTATTCCACTGTCATAAGGTAGCAGCCAAGAACAAAAACAACCAGGCAATATTAAATAAGAGGGTCCACAAAATCAAGAAAGATTTTAGGGTCTTCTACATTTTTGGGGTACCTCCCTTCCTTTTGGCTGATGGAGATGTATTATCCATTTAGCAAATTATAGAAGAGGTCAGAAATAAGGTTCAAACTTCTATAGACCTTCTAGGGTCGAGTTCAGCACCAGTGGCAGATGATTTTGAGAATAAAATTCTTTAGCTTTCTCATCTTTACTATCATTTGGGAGTCATTTCAGTAAGATGGGGATTTGTTTCTTTCAAGGAAGTCTTCGAGATGGATTAGGTATATAAATCCTTTTGTATCCTTGCCCAAGCAACTGATGTAGACTAGGAGATTTTGTAGTCTACCTTACTCAAGCTCCAAGAATAACCAGAGGTCTATTTTTGTGCCTTTGCAAGTGAAGGCCCCCTGTGAGTCATTAGAACTATGAAGTAAAATTTTTCCTTAGTCTACTTTTGGTTTTCGACTTTATTTTGTCTTCAAGAATGTTTGAGCACAAAAAGTTTCTATTTCTAATGGGTGCGCAATGCACCACATGGTGGTTGGATGTGCTTTGTTAATCACTCTCTTCTAAGCTAGGAGTTGGACCATGTGTTAGCTAGTCAAACATTTTCTTGAATCCGCTTTTCATGAATATAAGACTATCTGCCTATGTGACCTGTCATCTCTTCACGCTAGAAAGTTGTATCTTGGGAGTCTTCATGTAGAGACCATTGGAATGCATTTTTCCTTGTTCAAATAAAGGGACGTAGGTCAGTGTCACCAAAGCCACTTGGTTAATTGACAAGACCTCTATCATACTATCTTTCTAGGATCCAAGCAATCATGAGGGGTAATCCTGATGAAATATCCAAATGATATTAATGCTACAGTTGAAAGTTGGTGAATGGGATTGCAGTGACTTAACAAAAGATCTAGGATCGGATTTCCCAACTATCAGGAGTGGATGTCTGGCAGTCATTAATATGGAATGAGGTCTTCATTTCTCTCTCCTTGGAGGCTATATATTGGAGAGAGCAACAAGGAGGAAGGGTTCGTGAAGTTTTCCTATTGCAAAATTTTTTCGTTAGTTTTTTAATTGGTAGAAATATTTTATTTGAAAGGTTTACACAACACTTCTTCAATCTAGCATGTTATGTCTTTCATATGATCAAACTATTATCGGATTGGAGTTTGATCTCTATTTTAAAGTTCATCTATATTTGAAGTACAATTTATTTTGAAGAAAAATATTTGAAACTGTGCATGATATGGTCTTTATCACTATTTCTTTCTTTATATCTTTGTCCAGAATAGAACACTGTGTCTTGCTTGATCTGAATAGTTTGATTATCGGACTTCTATGATCTGTTTATGTATGTAATTAAGTGATAATCTATAGAAATTGGACTATTTCATTGGACTTATCCATTTTCTTTGAGGATTATCATTTCTTCATGATATGCTATATTAGGAGGAAGGGTTTATATTGCTTTTTAAACTTTTTCTACTAATTCTTGAACTTCTATGTTTGGTCGGATCTTAACACGTACTTACTGTGGGTGGATTGAATGATTGCATCTATTCTTGTATCGAGCCTATGTTGTTCATTCTCTTCCCAAAAATGAAGGGATGTGGTGTTCTATTTCTATCATATCGCTCATAGAAGGAAACTTGTGGTTTTGAAATGTTGTAAAAGCATTGGCGCATCACCACTCTTAATGTTTTTTTTTTGCATTTGTTTCTACCCTTTTCCCAAACTCATAGAAGAGCCAAATTTCTATAAAAATCCCAGAGGTATTTAGTGAGGCGCATATTGTCCCCCACCCACTGAATTTCCCATAAGACTGTCAAAGAGGCGCAAGCTTTCATGATCAACAGTTAGCAATTAAGAATATAGGGTATCTAGATTGAATGAATTGGAGCTCCTAGATGAAAGGAATCTAAGAAAATTAAACCATCTTTTGGTTTATCAAATTCAGCTCAAATGAAGCTATGACAAGAGAATCGAAGATAGAAAGTTTCAAGTTGGTGACTTAGTCCTCAAGGAGAATCAAAAGATACAATTAAATCAAGGTCACAAGGGTAAATTTGAACCTAACTAGTTAGGTCCATTCATTATAACAACAAGTTATGGCTCTAGGGCATATTAGTTGGCTACTCCCAAAGGAGAACCTCTAACCAAACCGTTGAACAATAGCCACCTCAAGAAGTTCTATACATGAAAGATGTTAGAATACTCTAGGAAAAAATGTAAAAATTCAAAAAAAAGAAAAAGAAAGATAAAAATAAAAAAAAATAAAAATAAAAGATAAATAGTAAAGATAAATATAACATTCTTTGAGTGAAAACCACTTTGTGGTACTCCTAGAACATGTACCATAGTGAAAACTTGGAAAATAAGCGCTATGTGTGAATAAAACATGCATCCTAATCTATCAAGAATTTTTCATAGCATCCACCCATCCATTTCATAAATCATGTGTCCAACCATGGCTTGTCACTGATTAGTGTAAGTCATTTTATTGGGAGAAACTTCCCAAGGATGGTCATGAACTAAGTCTTGTAGCATCCAATCATGGTCATAAAACAACAAAAGACAAAAATACTAGAAAACAACCAAAAAAAAAAGCGTGTGAAAAATATAAAAAGAAATACAACATCGTTGGATTATTCCTTCAGTCAAAAAGTTTGAGATATCAAAATTTTCATGGACCTCACAGTTATTTCAAGTGAATTTCCCACAACATATCCTCTAGACAAATAAACTAGATATGAATCCAAGCGATAGATTTTGTTTACCCAAAAAAAATTCATTCTTTGAGTCAAATGATTGAACTATGTGGTCTTTACGTGTTCAACATAGGCAAGGATTTTAGCCCTTGAGACCCTAGGTTAGTCCCCTTACATTTCCAAAATTCTTTATTTCAACTTAGTCAGAAAAAGAAAAAATCCCAAAAAACATATACAATATACAAAATCCAAAAACATTCACAAAATAGAAAAGGTCAAACCAAGTGAACTACGAGCCTCTGTGTGTACAACGTAGGCAAGGCTTATCATTGATGAGCCCCTGAGGCCCTAGGTTAGTCCCTTGGAAACAAAATGAAAACATCATTAAAAAACTTACAAAATCAAAAAAGGACCCATCTCGTCAACAACATCCACAATAAACATTTCAACCATAATAAACTGTAGACATGGAAAATCGACCGACACACTTGATCCTAACTACTAACATCATTTCATCCTGAATCACCTTCTCAGCTTATCATTACTTTTCATCTCTTAATTAAATAAATCATTATTTATCTGATTAAGTCATTCTTCCTTGCTGATTAAATTAATCAATTTAATCTAATTAACTCTAAGTCTCTATTTATTTAAATAATTCATCTTATTTAAATTAAATATCTAAATGTCTTCTTATTAAATTGAATAAATTAGACCTTATTTAATTTAATCTAACATTATCCCCTTTAGTTAAATAGATCAAATCATTTATTTAATTAAACCTTTCTTCTCAATTTTGATCAAATCATAAATTTAAGTCAAAATTGCCACATCCCATAATCTCTCATTAAATTAATTAACCTTCGATTAATTTAATCCTAATCCACATCACATCCTCTAGAGAATGCAACTTTCACAATAAATCATTTATTTTGATTTATCAAAATACCTATTTTCTGTCAACATGGAATAAAGAAAGGAATATTCTTCCAAGTTTGAAAATCCCTCCAAGTGGATTTGTACATCCAACAAGACATTCATTCCTCTTACATTTCCTTGTGCATTGATCCAAGTGGCATTTATTTCAGTCTTTTTTCCCTCTTACATGTCATTTCTCAAATTTGAATTTCCACATAATATCATTTGTTGTGCACAATCACCAAAATGTACTCAAGTTTCCTCCATTCACATTCTAACAAGTGGCACTTGGCTATTGGATGTTTAATGGTACCACATTACTCAATCTTCTCATTCTTCCAATTTTCAAATCTATAAATAAGAGTCTCTTCTTCTCAATCATCATCCACAATTTGAAATCAAAGTTATTATCTTCACATTAGAGCAATTTCATCTATTTTCATGAGTATTTTCCATCACTATAGCTAGGTTATTGCAAGTTTTCAAAAGGAATCATCTTGTTCTTCATCAAAAAAGTGGATCAATCTCCATCATATCATCAAGCTTACAAAGGAGTTGGGAAAGGGCCAATTTCTACACATAATTGGCACCAATTCCCCCATGGGATTAAGTGTTTGCATTATTTGAATAGGATCTAACTTGGTTTCTTGTTTTATTCTTCATTTCATTTCCTATTTTGAGTATTGTAGATGGATTTCATGGGGAATCCTTATTTTCAATTGCATTTAAATCTAATAATATGCTTGTTTTCCATGTTTGTGTAGGTATAGGATTGAGGTTCACATTTTGGCACTAGAAGGAGGGAAAATCTCAAGATCTAATCACATTTTTTCAAGAAATTTCATTCTTTTTTGTAGGTTCCAAAAAACTCATCTGCTAACTATCAAGCGATGCCAAACTACACCTCTATCGGTCCAACGATGCTATATTGTGCCACTTCTAAACTCCAAACTCCACTCCTAAGCTCTTCCCGCCTAAAAAATTCAAATTTCAAACTCTACCATGGGTTTCTAAAATTCAAACTATGTCGCTAGGTCAAATAACACCGCAATCGCGCTCTTTGTTTCACTGCAGAGCATCGCTCTTAGAAATTAGTGACTCTATATGATGTCACTGGTAATTCCAAATTGTGCCGCTTTTGCTAACTGCACTGCTGGGTTGGATTAAAAAGTGAAAATCAATTTAATTTTAACATGTGCTTTTTAAATCTTAACTTTTTGGACTTCTATTTTATTTGCTATCTCTGTGTTTTTTGGTTTAATCAGTTTTTGCAGGTTAGGGCAAGGAGGAAAAAAAGTTGAAGGTTGCATTATGAAATCATTCTCACATCATACCAAGTGTTTTTAAACACTTTAGTGTTGTTTAACACTCTTACAAAATTCGTAATCTCTCTTGAAAATTGGTTGCCTTTCATTTTTTTAGGGCATACTAAATTTCCTTTGGGCTCTAAAAAGAACACTACAAAATTTTCAATTTTACAAACAAAGGGTTAAAATGAACTTTAGGACAAACTCACTAGATTTGGTTTAAGGATTAACAATTGAACAAGGAAAATTTCATATTTCCTTTGGTGCTTAAAAATAATTCACTTTTTCTTTGAAGGATTAAAATGAACAAGTGTTTTCTTGTCTTGTAATTACTTACCCAAGGTAATATCACTAAAAAGATGTATGCACTTATCTCATGCTTTATAGTGATCTTGAGAATCAAAATTCTTGGTAGTGATCTTAAGCTGTGTAAGTAATTTCCTTCACATTTCATTTGGGTCTTAAAAATTGAACCAAATCTTGCGAGTGTGAGTGTGGCATATTGTGAGTGTTCTCCCTTTGTTTTTCAATGAAGGTCAATTGAACTATGGGATATGCTTGCTTGATTTTATTTATCTTAGAGGGCCTGCCTTGTGGGGAAAAGTAATCACCCAAGGGAATGACCCAACTGGGAACACGCTAAGGACAAGCAACTTCCAACTGGTATACAAGTGTGGATTCTCGAGGAAAGTTCAAGAATCATGAGGATCACTCTGACAAGAATGGCAACGATGGTCTCTTTCTGCATGGATTGTCCCCCATGAACGAAATGCCCGCATTAAAACCCTTGTTTAGCAAAGGCCAAAATCCTTAACTATTTGTTGGTGTAAAAGGTCATGTCCTTTCAAGCCGCCTCACATATACATGTGATTTTGTTGTAGAGACGAAAAGTATGCCATGAGAGATTAATAGGTACTAATGCTTGGCTGACCCGAGAAGTGAGTGCATTGTAAGGGGGAGCTTGTGTGGTCAAGCATCTAATCATCTGCACTGAATATACATAGCTGGATTTATCCAAGTGGGATCCCAACAAATATTATCTCTTTATCCAAGTGGATTTGATCCGACAATGAGATGAAACAAGAAGAAATCCTAGAGATGGTGCAAAATCCTGAAAATCATCAAATTTTCAATGCCATGATGAGGCTATATCCCTCCCAATACATGCTTGAGTTAGCAAAAGAAGGGGCTAAACTCCCTTCTGACTATGGCATAATCAATGTTGTGGAAAGATCTCTTGGGATCATGCCCTCAATCTCATCCATGCTTCTGCTTCAAAGCATCACTTAGGACATCTCAAAAATCATAACATTCATTGCTTCTGTGCCACCAATTGTTAACAAGGGAACTGCAATGCTTAAAGAAATCCAAAAACATCCCCTTATAAACAATTGGGGGTTGAACAAAAATACCACACTGGATCAATCCATCCCAATAAATCTATTACATCCATATGTCCCTCTCACATTCCATTATTTCACCAATCCAACCTCTTATCATGCAACACCAATCTACCCTCTAAACATGCAAACCTATCTCCCGATCTCACAAGAAGAAGGTGACTTGTTTGGAGTAGGGGGAATCTTGGATCCATCATCATCCCTTCAAGGGATTGAACCACCCATCTTTCCACTATTTCCACCCCTACCACTTGCATCAATATCACCCCTTTGGTTTGTATTTCCTCCTCATCTCGCCATCAATCAATCAAATCAGAACACCATATCAAATCCACCTGTCTTGCCATCGATATTGCAACAATAGATGGAAACCATCCAAGAAACCTAAATAGTCAACACATCCATTGCATCCCAAGGCATACTTTCTTAGGGACCAAGCATCTCAATCACACCATCCACAACTCAAACACCAATCATCAACATGACCGTTCCACGCATCACAATGGTCCACACCCTTCCCAATTCACTGCCTTTACCACCAAGGCACAATATGGCCAATTCATTCACCATGATGTTGCAAGTTTCTCGACAAGTTGCCCATCAAAATAAAATCCAAAATCAAAAAGTTGCACAACTAGCTGCTCAACAAGCGCAAGCCCAATTGGTAGCACAACAAGCGTAACAGGAACAGTAGGCTACACAAGCCCAAGCCTTACTATAGCAACAACAAGTTGTGCAAGCCGCACAAGCTGCCCAAGCTGCACAAGCCACACAGGCCGCTCAAATTGCATAGGAAATCCAACAAGCACATGCCCAAGCACATGCCCAATTTCAAGCTCAACAAGCACAAGCATAAGCACAGTTCCAAGCACAATTGCAAGCATATCAACAAGACTTGCAAGACTATCAAATATAACAACAATATGACCAACAACAAGCGTTGTTGGCACAACAAAAACATGACTAACAACAAGAGTTGTTGGCATATAAGTAGCATGACCAACAACAAACATAGGCATTACTTGCTCAACAAAGCTTGCAACAAACGCCCAGCAACATCTCGCCCGTCAATAAAACACCTCAGAACATATTCACCCCACCTGTTGATCTGCAAGGTGATGTGATGGTACAAATCAAATTCCTCTTGCAACAAGTGCTTGATCTTCAATCAGGAAAGACAATCAGGACACCCAACAATTTGTGTCCCTATCCATTTGATAGAAGCTTGAAAATGGTACCATTCCTGAAGGGATTCGAAATCCCAAAATTTGACAAATATCGTGGGATAGGAAACCCTGAAGATCACATCAAGGAGTTTTAGGTACATTGTATGGAAGTCACATACAATGACACATATTTAATGCATCTGTTCCCTCAAAGCTTGGCTGGTGATGCTATGGAATGGTTTTCTCATCTGCCTACTGGCATCAGAACATTTCAAGAAATCAAAGATGCATTCCTCCAAAATTATGCATTCAACATTTGCATGGATGTTAGTTTGGAAGAAATTTCGGCGCTCAAATAGGGAAAGGGGGAATCATTCACCGCCTTTCTGCAACAATGGAGAGCTAAGGCCAATCGAAGCAAGTGGGCCATTCCAAAGGAACAACAAGTTTGTACCATCATTTCCAATACAAATAAGACCTTGGAATTATATCTAAAGATGCAATGCATCACGACATACGATCAATTGATCCCTAAGGCACTCAATATTGAATGAGCTCTTACTACACAAGGGGGCATGCCTACTTATCATGAACATTAGGATAGTCACTCATCTACCAGTTGCACTAATAAACCTCACACATGGGTGAAGAATAGGAATGTCACCAACAATGGGGTGGTGGATGCCAAGGTCGTCATCAATGCACCAAAGAAAATTAATCAAACACATCATCAACCATAGAAAAATGATCAGAATAACACACAAACAAATGTGTTAAACCAACAACCACCCCAAAATCAGATCAATAATCTCAATAATCAAGGAGGACCACCTCTGCAAAACAAGTATCCCCCCAAGCGTAAATTCACAGCCCTTGGGGAGTCAATTGATTCCATCATGAAAAAGTTGGTTAATGAGAGTCTCATCAAGGTCCCCACCCATGATAATTATAGTGAACCCCAGGTGAAGCCACCCTAGTACAATGAAAATCTGCTTTGTGATTATCATAAGCTCAAGAGACACACAACCACCAACTATATGAATTTTGAAGAAAATCATCCAAGATCTCATTGATGACAAAATCATAAATGTTGAGCAACTGGCTAGTAATCAAGATCTAAAGATATACATGAATCTGATGCCCAACCACAATCAAGGAAACAATAAAGGTAAGAAAAAGTTTGGAAAGGTGAACCATGTATACGAAGGAGTCATCGCATGCCTTGACGAATTGCTCACTTTTGTGAAAATCAAGGGATCCAACGTTGATTGTGGAGTCACCACACATGGAGACAAAGTCACTATTGTCAGGGCATCACAACCATCTAAGACCCCTACCTCAAAATCCATCCCTAATAGTTCAAACATCCTTGACCAGTTAAAGAGAACCCCTACTCAAATCTCCATCATGGAGTTACTGAAAATATCAGCTACCCATAGGGAAATACATGAGTGAGCATTAGCTTCATCTACCATCTCTCCCAACCTTGATAAGGAGCAGTTTCACGCTATGGTCAGTAATATCATCACTCCAAATCTCCTCACCTTCTCTAATCAAGACTTTCTCGACCAACCATCTCACAACCATGCATTACACCTCAAGGTCCTGGTCCATAAGAAAAATGTCAAAAGGGTCTTGGTGGATGGAGATTTAGGCCTACACATTTGCTCACTAAAGCTCATAAAGAATCTGGGAATCTCTAAATATTCCATTGAGAAATACAAAGGCATTACAATCAGAGTGTATGATGACTAGGAAAGAGTGTCTCAAGGAACTATCAAACTCCCAATCCAAGTAGAGCTAGCTACTACGGAAACCACATGTAAGATCCTCAACCTAGATTTTCCCTACAATATCCTCCTGGGATGTCCATGGATCCATGGGATGAAGGTGATTGCCTCAAAATTCCAACAATGCATCAAATTTTCATACCGAAATGAAGAGGTCACAATTCATGGTGATCTTGAACCCTTCGCCTATTGCAAGAATCTAGAAGGTAAGTTCTATAAGGTCCCCAAAGTCCCAAAGAATGATGAAGGCCCATCCACTCCATATATTGACCCAGCCAAAATAGCCTCCACTTCTAGGATAAAGACACCTACCATCCCTGACATATCCGACATCAAGCTCATTATCCAAGGCAATGCATGTGGGGAATATAGAATGAGGAAGAATTATTTTGTCATAGGAGAGTTACCTCTATCACCTAGGTCATGTGGGCAACCTCAACTAGCTGAAACACCCTCTCACACTTTTAGGGTGGACCCTTCTAGATTATGATGTTGGAGGGATCTAATTTGGGAAGTCGTGGATGAAAGATACATTTCAAGCTCACTATACCAAGATGAAAGGCCCACGCCTAATCTTCCCAAGAACAAACGAAGAAAGGGACTACAAATGATTCTTGGTATGGGCTACAATAGAAATGGAAGCCTTGGAAGGAATAGCAATGGCTGACTGGAACCCATCATTGTTGAGAGATGAATGAATAATCTTGGCCTTGGGTGTACCCCTCTGAGTATAACCATACATGGCCGATGTCCTCTAGTTAACATAGTCAAGACTCCCCCTTAGTTATCAACAGTTTCCCTACAGTTACCAGTCTCCATAGGTCTACCCCTAGACAACTTCACCTTTGATATAACTGATGTCTATAGTAGTAGTGATGATGAGGATACCATAACTGGCTTACCTATTCTTTTTGAATACTCCTCCATACTCATGATTAGTACCATATCCTTTGAGTCAGACCACCAGACTCACAAAATAAACTTGGTTTACCCCCAACTCATCAATTATGACCAACGAGGACCATTGATTCTAGACACGTTCGAAAACAATGAGGTGCTCTCAGAATTCATGGGACTAAGGGATATGGTACCATGTGGAGATCATAAAGTGGGATTCAACATCAAACTAGACACACAGGCCTATTATGGGGAGATGATTGATTCCTTTAGTCGCAAAAGTGAACAATTGAGAATAATCTCAAGGTCATTGAGTGAAAACCACATTGTGGTACTCTCTAACCATAAAATAGTAAAAATAAAGGACACATCCAACAATGAAAACCTCTCTGAGGCACCGGAGGATGAAGGATTCAATCTTCCCCTCACTACACTTCATCAAGAAAAATTAGTAGTCCTAGCAGAACAATGTAACCCCATCAATCTAGGAACAAAGGAGCTACCACACATCACCTTCTACATTGAGTCACTTTTCATAGAAGAACAAGAACTTTTGGTTGCATTCTTAAAAGAAAGAAAAGTGAAATTTGCATGGACCTACGCTGACATGTTGGGTCTCGATCCGGAAGTTGTGGTTCATCACTTAGTTGTCTATCCAGGGGAAAAACTAGTGAGACAAAATCTCAAAAAGATGCACCCCCAAATAGTTTTATTCATAAAAATAGAATTGCATAAGCTCTTGGATGCAGGATTCATAAGGCCAGTTGATTATCCTGAATGGGTGTCAAATCTTGTACATTTTTCAAAACCAAACAGGGGCATCCGCATCTGCACTGATTTTTGAGACCTAAAACAAGAGTGTCCTAAGGATGAATTTCTGCTACCAAACATCGACATGATAGTGGATATGATGACCGAACATGAAATTCTATCACTAATGGATGGGTTTTTTGGATATAATCAAATCATGATAGCAAAGGAGGATCAACACAAGACAATCTTCACATGTCTGTGGGGAACCTACTGCTGGAACATGATGCCTTTCGGGTTAAAGAATGCAAGTGCAACATACCAACGAGCCATGGCATTGATCTTTCATGACATGATTCATAAGATAGTGGAAGACTATGTAGATGACATATTGGCTAAATCTAGGAGAAGACAGGACCGCATAGTAGCTTTGAGCTCTATTTTTGATAGATTGGAAAAATATAAGGTTCGTCTCAATCCAAAGAAATACATCTTTGGGGTGCAATCAAGAAAGATCTTGGGATATATAGTTTCAATGAGAGGAATAGAGGTATATCCCACCAAATTCAAGGTGATCCTCTATATGGAATCACCCAAGACACTAAAGAAGCTAAGAGGTCTACAAGGCAGGCTCCAGTCCATCCGTAGATTCATAGTACAACTAGCAGATAAACATATCCCATACTCTCATCTACTCCACAAGGGGGTAGCATACAAATGGGATGACAAATTCGATGAGGCATTTAAAATAATCAAAGAATACTTACTCACGCCACCAATTTTGATGTCGCTAATCCCAGGAAAACCACTGATCCTATGCATTTCAGCAAAAATGGCAGCTCTCAGTGCTCTATTAGCTCAACACGATGAAAATGGAAGAGAGAGAGAAATATACTATATCAGCAAAACCATGGTGGGACACGAGCTAGACTATAATCCTATTGAAAAATATTATCTGACAGCTATGTCTGTAGCTAAAATATTTAGACACTACATGTTGGCTCATCAAATCAAGTTGATCACAAAGATAGATCCACTCAAGTATCTATTTTCTAAAGCCACTCTCACGGGGCAGACAACAAAGTGGTTCATGATATTGATAGAATACAATATTGAGTATGTGGATTGAAAGGCCATCAAGGGACAAGTAACTGCATATCAACTTGTAGAGGCTCCTATATATGCAAAAAACCCACTCATTTCAAAATTCCCCAACGAATCAATTTTCAAGCTAAGTGTTGTAGACCACTAGAAGATGTCTTTTGATGGATCTTACATGCAACAAGGGTTAGGAGTAGGGATCTTATTCATAACTCCCCAAGGATACTACATACCCAAATCTCACAAGCTATCATTCCCATGCATGAATAACATAGTAGAAGATGAGGCTCTTGTCATAGGCTTAAGGATTGCAGTACAATGGAATATTATGGCTCTAAAACTATATGGTGACTCTCAGATCATAATCAATCAAGTAAATGATGAATATCAAACAAAGGATGACAAGCTAACTCCATACAATAATTTCATTGAAAGCCTCAAAGAGTCATTCATTGATATCACATTTGAACAGCTACCTAGAGCAAAGAACAGAGTAGGGGATGCAATGGCTACAATTGGTTCACTCTTGGAAATCTTGCGCAACATCCCAAATCAAGAATTCCTTGTAGAGTATCTTCTCGTACCAAAATTCAATGTACAAGAGTCTGAGTTCATGTGTGAACTCGTTGGTCTCGATGATCCTTGGTATCATGATGTTTGCACCTACTTAAGAATAGGAGTCTTGCCCGCCGATATAACCCTGAACCTTAAATGAATCTTCATCAAGAATTCGACCTGCTTTGTCATCCTAAGAGAAACTCTTTATCATAGGAGCATTGAAGGAACATTTTTGTGTTTCCTAAACACTGAGGAACCTCTAACTACTTTAATCGAGGTACATAACAACATTTGTGGATCACACTCAAGTGGTATGACCTTGGCTAAGAAGTTGTTGAGAACCATACACTACTACCCCACAATGGAGCGAGATGCACATGACTTCGTTAGAAGATGCTTGCATTTCCAGTAGCACCACGACCTTATTCATGCACCATCTCAAGAGTTTAATCCCATTTTTACACCTTGCCCATTTTCATAGTGGGGGCTCGATCTCATTGGAAAAATCACACCCACCTCATCCAATGGCCACAAATTCATCATCATCACCACAGAGTACTTTACAAAGTTGGTTGAAGCCATTCCCATGACCTACATAACTGGAAAGAAGATATCTAAGTTCATCCTGAACTACCTCATTTGCCGATACGGTGTCCCCCAAGCTATTATCTCAAATAATGGGACACCTTTTAAAAATTAGGATGTTCATGACCTATGTGAAAAATTAATATCTAACATTGCTTTTGCACTTTGTAATATCCCCAAGGCAATGGCCAAGCATAAGCCACCAACAAAACCATCTTGAAAATCCTTAAAAAAATAACCAATGACACTAGTCACGACTTGCATATGCAGCTAAATCTTTCCTTATGGGCCTATTGTACCATTATCCGAACACAAATAGGTGCCACCCCATTCTCCCTAGTCTACAGATCAGAAGCTATCTTACCCATTGCGATCGAGCTCCCATCCCTAAGAAAATCACTACAAAGCCTCATCACAGATGAAGAATACAGGGTCTCATGATTGAATGAGCTGGATTTACTAGATGAACAGTGTATGGATACCCTAAATCATCTACAAGTGTATTAGAACAGACTTAAGTGGAGTTATAACAAAAATATCAGGAAGCGAACCTTCCAAGTTCGTGAACTTGTGCTGAAGGAGAACCAGAAGAACATGCAAAACCTAGAAAGAAAAGGAAAATTTGAGCCCAACTTGTTGGGACCTTTCATCATCATGGAAAGCTATAAATTAGGGGAATATCAGTTATCAACACTAGAAGGCAAACCCCTACAGGATCCCATGAACAACTCCCATCTCAAAAAGTTTTATGCCTAAAATATTTCAAGGTATACAACCAAAAATAAAATAGGAATAGAAAATGTCCTGAAAAAATGGTCACCCTGAGGAAAACCTAGTAAACAGGCATCTTGGTGACAACAAAAAAATCAACAATACAAAAATCCAAAAAAAAATTTGAAAAAGGATTAAGAACAGTAAAGAAAAAAATCATCCTCTAGTGAAAACCACTTTGGTGGCGCTTTGGACAAGTACCTTGGTGAAAACCTGGAAAATAGGTGTCAAGCATAAATAAAATTTTTTCCATCCACCGAGATCTTCATGACTTATTGTGTGCACTAACTTATCCATTACATCTATTCTTCCACCATCTAGCTGCATCCCTACCATAGCTTGATCTAGTGTTTGTATCATGTTCCACCCTAGTACTACTTGGCATTTTCCTAAGGTTAATTTTACCGCCTTTATTGAAGTAGTGTAATGCATCATGGTAGGGGAATGTTCATGTACCTGCATTGGATCAGATTCGTATATATTTTTGTGATCTTCTTTAAACATCAAAAATCCAAAAACATTCAGAAAATCCATCAAAAATCTAAAAAGCATCCAAATCATATCAAAATTAAAAAAAATTAAAAAATCAAGTCAGTCGGGTCATCCAACCAAACTATGTCGATTCTAAGCTTGAATGTAGGCAAGGTTCATCTTTGATCATCCCTCGAGATATTTTAGGTCAATCCTTTAGGCATCTGTTGCAGTGGCAATCTGCTTGCCCATCTATCTCATCATTGAGTCAAGTTTGTCATCATTCAAACTACATGGTCCCTACATGTATAACATAGGCAAGGCTAATCTATTGATCAGCTCCTGAGACCCCTAGGATAGGTCTTTAAGTTAGGTTTTTTGTCAAAATCTCAAAATCCCAAAAATAGCCTTAAAACATTTCAAAAGATCAAAAACATCCAAATATTTGAAAAAACCCAAAATGGTGCATCTGTCTCATCTTGCTTTCACCCACAATAATCATCACTCATAATAAAACAATCGTCACATTCATCCTTTAGTGAGGCAATCAAAAGCAAGTCTAGCAAATTCTAAAGTGAATGTCAAATCACCAAAAGTCTTAAGTCTAGGTCAGTAAGTCAACAAGTTGATCAACTCAGAGTATCAATAGCTTATCATTCAATCAAAATCTCATCATGACTTGATCACAACATGTCCTAGGAATGTGACCTTCCTACAATGGACATCAACATTAGGCATCACTACAGTTTAGTCTTGGATAGCGGTATGAAGAACATTAGCTTACTTGTTTACTTTATCTTTTCTTTGGATATATCTTATTGTTCTCATTCCAAGGACCCCTCAATGATGTCTCAACATAAAGATTTAGAGAGAAAGGAATGGGGAAATGACCATTATCTTTTTATCTTTTGTTCTTGTTGGATGTTCTTGTAAAATAACTTTGTCATGTGTGCTTTGTTTGGTTTGTAGGGATGGTGTTCTAGATGTCTTGTTGACCACATAGAAAGGATTTTTTATCTATGTTTTGGTATGAGATGTTTAGAGCATTTGAACTATATTCTGAATAAGGTTTCATATGTCAAGTGTGAATAGGAATACTCCTATTTGATTGTCAATTCAAATTCCATCACACTAGGTACAACGTCATCCTAGTTCTTTATACCTTGATGCATTGTACCTACATGTGTTATCAAACATAAATAATTGGCCCTTTTAAAACCCCAACTCCTAGTATACAAATCACCATCACTACCATTAATAGTGGCTGCTCATTGGATCTCCTTTTTTTTGCCTTCTTTCCATACTAACATGGTACCATGACAGTTAATCATAAAATCATTGCATCCATCTTGCATTCACCAAATCATTAGCATATCATGTCATCATAGAATCATTACATCATCACATAAGCATTATTAAGATTATGCATTTCATCATATTTGCATGCACATCATAAGTCATTTATATCTCATATCAAATTATTATCATTGCATCGCACATAACAATGTTCATTTCATCATTTACATCATGTAATAATCACAAAACATCACATTATAAACCATCTTGCATTACCATTTGATAAGCAATAACGCATATCATTTCATAAAATTCACTATCTCATAGACATATACATTACATGGCATTACATCACGATATATTATATCATATAGATCACATCACATCATTCATATTTCATTATCATCATATTAAGTTGTGAAGAACGATATAGATTTGTTGTTCTAAGGATCTTAAGAAAGCATTGCATTACATTCATATCATTGTATACATCATCATGATTTTGCATAAGGAAAAGAAACAAAAATATCATCATCACACTCGTAAAACATCACATGAATCATTAGGAATAAACATTTGCATCCATACATTTTTACCATAAAATGAATAGAAAAGAACAAAAAAAAGAAATACATCCATAATCATCACATCATATCATATAGAAGTATACATCACATGGCATAAAATAAATGCATCTCATAAAGAAAAATAGAATGTGTCCATACGTCATAGGACATCTCATAAAATGAATCATATCATATATATATCATCAAAAATGTGCAACTGTCATGGTACAAGAATCAGATCAAGTGTACACATCCAAATACATTATACGATAGGGGTAATAACAATCGGAGACCATGAATCAAAAAATAGAATAGCTATCTGTGATCAAAGCTAGCCCTTCTAGCTATGCCCCTCCCCCTTTGGTCTCTCACCATGGTCCTCGGGAGTCCTCATCCCTGTCTACTGAGAAAAATTTGGAACCCGACTGACTAGCAGCACTACCTTCCTGTAATGTTGTCGATTGTACTCACCCTCTCTAATTGCCTCTAGGTATGCCCACAAAGAAACTATCATGCCCTAGGATGATGAGGCCATAATCTCAAGCTACCTTCGCTAACCTATCACTTGATCTCGCTCTGAACGGGCTTTGTCCCTCTCATCAGTAACTATCAAAACCTATTGTTTGGCCTAATCTCGCTTAGCCGTGAAAATCTATATTTTTCCCTGAAGTTGGTGGATCAAGGCATCCCTATGATCTAGATATGTAGGCGACTATTTTTGTGGTACCTAACCTTGGGGAGGGTTCTGTTGTGCCTGATCCCATGGTGTGTCGGTACCCACAATCATGTCAGTGCCCGTGGGGGTGCCTAGTCGTGGGGTGGTATCTGGTGTGGAGGTGAACCACCTCCTCCCCTTTCTCTATCACCATCTCCTCTCCCCCTGTCCCCAACCTTGGCCTACTGATTGGCCCTTGGGTCTCCATTGTGCAGGCACTGTACCTAGATCTGTTGATCTCAACGGGGGTTGAAACCAATCCCTGTATGCTTGCGTGACCCCCACTTTTTTTGGCCCTTGATCATATGGCCATGGTCTGGCAACCAACTATCTAAAGGATACAATTGCATCATATGCCCAAATGTGTTGGACCCATGCAGTCTCCCTCGTGGTACAGGTGAAGATCGCCACGTACTGATCATCAAGTCTATCCTGAATGTCCCCAAACTAGTGGGCTACTTTGTTAGGGAGGTAGCAGTCTATCATCATATGCTCTTTGCCCTACATCCACCTGTCCTGGTGGGAAAAGAATAATTGTTGGATGTCATCATACCATGGGCCTCTACCCAGCAAGGGTCTCCAAACAAACTCTCTCATCTCATCGATCACCCACCACCAATGGGCGATGCCACCTGCCCTTGTATGAGTAAAAGTGATTTGTGCACCACCGTATCTCCAAACAACTGGATCATCTATATCCAATGCCATCGATGTAACCTATGGGCAGAGCACAGGAATCTTCTCCCATGCCCAGATGTGCAATAATGTGACACCAGCATCGATGGCCCTGCTGTCAAGGTAAGAAAAATCATGAAGATCTCGATACAAAGAGGCCAGCATCATTGGACATCAAGAAAAGCACTCTCCACAGATGACCATCTGCTCCCATGCCAGTCCCTAGCCTGGACTGAAGTATCAGCCCTGCTAATCTAGTGCCACAAGACCTGATATGATGGCTGCAACAATAAGCCTAAATGTGGGCACCATGCCCCAGTACCTCTCCAAGTCGATCTGGCCCTTGGAGAAAATGATCTAATCTAATCTCATGATTGTGAAACAAGCATCCCTGTCAAGGTTCACATCATATATGAATCTCTCCCCATGAATAAGCAATTCAAGTATACGCCAAACATCCTCTAGTCTTATGGTGGCCTCGCTAGTGGGAAGGTGGAAGGAAGATGTCTCGTTATTCTACCGCTCTGCTAGGGCTGTCATCATACCCAAATGGGTCCGAAGAGGACAAACATATGTGACAAACTAGAGACCCATAGCACCAAGCTTCTCTTGAAGAAATACGTGCATACACTCGAGTTTGTTGAGCATAGGACTCTGATGCTCCCTCGAGTGTAGTATCCCGAGGTCCTCCTGCATAAGAAAAGTCATTGCATCAAATTTTGAAAAAAAATCGGACCCTTAAATTGAGTTTACGTTGACCGAATTGCAAATATGGCCCTGTTTGTAATTGCTGTGTAGTTTGACCACATCCCGGTGCCCTAAACTCTAAACAGGCCTATCACAGTGTTATTTTTGTATGCGACTCACTTTTCCCTTGAACCCTAATTTTTAAACTTTTGCACGACGGTCCTTTGTGCATACGTGGCCAAATAGAGGGTCACGCGGCACCGATTGGACAATTGTAGTGGCACTATATGGCACCGCTTGGACCTAACCTAATGTTGACCCTATTTAATGCATGAAGAATGAAAAAATTAAAAGTCAAAAGAGCGGTACATACCACAGGTCCTGCATTGGCTGTCCGCTGCTGTACTCATACTCTCTTTGACATGTGTTGGGGAAGCTATCATTGCGCCATCACGATCAGGACTTAGAGCTCAAGAGGCAAGAAATTTCAAAGGCTAAGTGTGAAAGTGATGTAAAAGTGACCCCTCAAGGTCTATTTAAGCCTGAAAGTTAGGGTTTTCTGACCTAATTTGGACATCTAGCTAGGGTTTTGGTCCCTTGATCCCATTTTCGCCTGACTGAGGGCCATTTTGCTTCGTTTTTGGCATCCCAAGGCATTTCTAACCCATCACACACCTTCTCCCCTTTTTTTGCGAGATTACCCAAAAAGCCAATTTTTTTTCTGATCTCTCGAGGGGGCAATATACCAGCATAATCCTTCTCACTGGGATAGCAATGGGGCATCTAAAATTGAGATTTGTTTTTAACTTTGATCACAATAGCTTATTCTTTAAACCAATGCAACAAGTTTATTGCTTCAAAGAGGGGAAAAATATAGACATGGAAAATTCACCAACACACTTGATCCTAAATGCTAACATCATTTCATCCTGAATCACCTTCTCAGCTTGTCATTACTTTTCATCTCTTAATTAAATAAATCATTATTTATCTAATTAAGTCATTCTTCCTTGTTGATTAAATTAATCAATTTAATCTAATTAACCCTAAGTCTCTGTTTATTTAAATAATTCTTCTTATTAAATTGAATAAATTAAACCTTATTTAATTTAATCTAAAATTATCCCATTTAGTTAAATAGATCAAATTGTTTATTTAATTAAACCTTTCTTCTCAATTTTGATCAACTCATAAATTTAAGTCAAAATTGTCACATCCCATAATCTCTCATTAAATTAATTAGCCTTCGATTAATTTAATCCTATTCCATATCACATCCTCTAGAGAATGCAACTTGCACAATAAATCATTTATTTTGATTTATTAGAATACCTATTTTCTCTCAAAATGGAATGAAGAAGGGAATATTCTTCCAAGTTTGAAAATCCCTCCAAGTGGATTTGTACATCCAACAAGACATTCATTCCTCTTACATGTCCTTGTGCATTGAGCCAAGTGGCATTTATTTCAGTCTTTTTTCCCTCTTACATGTCATTTCTCAAATTTGAATTTCCACCTAATATCATTTATTGTGCACAATCACCAAAATGTGCTCAAGCTTCCTCCATTCACATTCTGACAAGTGGCACTTGGCCATTGGATGTTAATGATCCCACATTGCTCAATCTTGCTCATTCTTCCAATTTTTAAATCTATAAATAAGAGGCTCTTCTCCTCAATCATCATCCATAATTTGAAATAAAAGTTATTATCTTCACATTAGAGAAATTTCATCTATTTTGTTGAGTATTTGTCATCACCATAGCTAGGTTATTGTAGGTTTTCTCAAGGAATCATCTTGTTCTTCATCAAAAAAGTGGATCAATCTTAATCATATCATCAATATTACAAAGGAATTGGGAAAGGATCAATTTCTATACATAATTGGCACCAATTCCCCCATGGGATTAAGTGTTTGCATTATTTGAATAGGATCTAACTTGGTTTCTTGTTTTATTCTTCATTTCATTTCCTATTTTGAGTATTGTAGATGGATTTCATGGGGAATCCTTCTTCTTAATTAAATTTCAATCTAATAATGTGCTTGTTTCCCATGTTTGTGTAGGTACATAGGATTGGGGTTCACATAAAAAAACCATCCTAATCACCCTTTGACAAAAAAAACAACCAAACAAAGAAAACATCAACAACTAGAACTTTCAAGCAAAAAAAATCACATAAGAGTTGACTATAAACAAAAATTTTAACAATTCCAAAGTATCAACTACCTATCTTTTTAAACAAGTTCCAACAACATCTTGAGATATGCCTTAGTGGATCCATTCCTACGATAGACATGATCAATAATGGATAATATCCCCACCCTAAATAGATATGGAAAGTGATATTGCAACTTTATTTTTTATCTTTTTATGGTCTTACATTTTGTGATTTATTTTATTAACTCATTCCTAGGATCTCTCAAGGATGTTCATAAGGATTTAGAGAGGAATGAATGAGGGCAATTGAGCGTCATTTTGATTTTTTGTTTGTAATATATTTTTGTAATATTACCATGGTAAATACTTGCTTTATTGAGTATGGAATTTGTATTAAAACAATTTGTGAAGAATTTACATTTTACGTGTTCTATACCTCTCTCTGTGACTGGTATGAAATGTTTTTCACACAACCCCCTATAGTTTAAAAATGTTTATGTATGTCTAGAATGAACAAAGACACTCTTTGTTTGTAGAGTAAAAGTCCATGCAATAGATACAAAGGAACCTCAGTAATTCATACCCTGGTGCATCGTATTTGTTTGCTACATCAAACAGGATTGTTCACACTGTGAAGTCACTAAAGTGAAGAAAAAAACAACTCGTCAATTCTATACATCATATTTCTACTAACTAATAAACATCATCATATTTCTTCTAATTAATATTCATCCTTCATAAAACATCATCAATACCATATCCATGTTGCATCCATAAATGTTATCAAAGAATATCATGAAGATAATAAACCAATTAAAAACATCATGTATCATGTATGGGGCATTCATTTATCAACATCCATCACATCATGAAACAAGACAAAGTATGATTCATTCATCCACATCAAAAAAGCACAAAAATACATATAAACATACATCATCATATATCACCATCACATAAAGATAAAATGAGGATGAATTGAAGAAGGTATATCTCATATATATCATTATCAAAAAGGGAATATATCATCATCTGTAATTTGACACGTGTGATAGGAAAATATAAAATTAAAACACATATATGAGGTCTCGACTAGACCAATGAATATATATACAACACATGTCTACAAAATGCCTCTACACCATGAAACAACATGAAGATCAAGTACCAAAAATAGTAAGACCCCAATAGGATGTACAAAACACTATTGAAAACAACAATTATATGGTTGTCTCACAGAATGATCACCTATACTAGCATCGACACTGCCACCATGATCACTCACAACACTCAGCCCCCCAAACCGTGGTTTCTAAGAGGTCCTAATAATTGTAGCGTCATATAAAGTCTAATAATAGGTAGATGCCTATAGATACCTATCTCACTCAGCTCACATACCATCATACTCTACCTAGAGAGCATCTCTCTACTATCAATAACAGTACTTGAGCCTCTGCAACATGTCATCTACCAATATCGCTCTCTCGATTTTCCCAGAGAGTATCTGTCTCTACTGTCAGTAATACTATTTGATCCTCTACAACATGTAGTCTACCAATTGCACTATCTTGCTCAACCCTTAGACTGTCTACCAAAACCTCTGTAGCCTATCATCACACAATCTCTAAATCTCTATCAAAATTCATCTGAGCTAGCAATAAATCAGCATCCCTAGCTGGTGGAGGATGATCTAGAACGTGTCTTTGACTCTATGTTGGAGGCACCCACTCATCCTAAATATCCTATGCCTCATCACGTTGAGCTTGATCCAATTTCTCTACAAGAACCTCAACACGTTGTCATTCCCTGTGATGACCTGTAATGCCTACTCTACATAGAATGGGATCACCTCTAGGATTAGTAAGCCTCAAAGGACTACACTGTGTCCGCCACTTCTCATAATCATGAGTAGTACCTAGATCTTCCACTCTAATTGACTAACCCCAAACAACTGGGACAAGTGCTCCAAACTCGACAATAACAGTATTTGCATCAACCTAGATACCCCATAAATGGACCTCCTGACAAGTCTGACCAAAACAAGCCTCATACACATCAAGAACCCACTCTTGTCTCTCTCCAAACTAGTGACATACTTGGTCTGGTAGATAACGATCTATCATAGATGAAAAATGGCCAAGCAACCTATTGGACTCAAGGGGACATTGAGAGGGGGGTGAATTAGTGTTCTACAAATGGGTATGTGCAGGATCATGATGGGCCAAAAAGTGGTGATATGTAAGTGATATGATGACCCATGTGGCTGGCGACCTTATTTTTACCCAAAATTGATGAAACAAAAAGGATTTTTAAAGGGCATTCTTAGCTTTCCACCAATATAAATTATCCTTTACTTTGAATTTAATAAATAATTATTATTCATTTTCTATTTGAATTATGACTAAAGTCCTGATTGATAGGCTTATTGAAAAATATCTATAGCTTTCAAACAGTATCACATTTTTTGAATCTGAAACATGCATCACATTCTATGTTTCATATACTATAGGATTAAAAAAAAAAAAAATGAATTTCATGAATTTTTGACCAAGTTAAGGTGGTCAGACATACGAGTTTTTATATTTTTTAAAAGTTGTAATAAAAAATTCATAATTAATTATTTACTTGGAAAAAATTACAAAAAATATGCATCAAATCGGGACATGAGTCCTCTACTTATATCCAAAATATTATAAAAATATATTATCATTTTATTGTGGTTAGGGTGGTTAGACAGACACCTACTTCTTATTTCTCCCCTCAAATTTAATTACTACTACATTGAAATTTCAAATTTGCACCAAATAGTTTTTTTTATTTTTTAAATAAACATAGTAGTTTAGAAACTACATTCAATTTTCTACAAATTCTATTCGTATATATTTTTGAAATAATATAGATAACTTATTCAAATTTTTACGTCAAGTTACCTAACTCTGATTTTTCTTAATTTTATTGCCACTTAAGGGCCTTTTTTTTCCATGATGATCCTGCACATACCCAAATCTAAACTTTATTAATCTGAAACTTAAACCATTTTAAGTTTAAATTAAAGGAAATATGCAATCATTTCAAAGCAATCATTCACAATACCATAACACAAGGGATTTTTCTTGGAAACCCTGTTAGGGGAAAAACCACAGTGCAGGTAAATCCATAATTTGAGTACTCAAATATAAGTTTCTACAAAAGGGAATGCACTTGCATTCAGGCTCACTGCCATACAAAATTTTTAGATTAAAACCATCTTAAGGTTGAACTGAAGTAATAGCATCTACTTATGCTAGATTATAGTTCTG
Source organism: Sequoiadendron giganteum (assembly GCA_007115665.2). NCBI lineage: Eukaryota > Viridiplantae > Streptophyta > Pinopsida > Cupressales > Cupressaceae > Sequoiadendron > Sequoiadendron giganteum. The sequence goes on along the minus strand of CM021102.1, from coordinate 420,211,381 downwards.
ATTAGGCTCAAAGATCAAATTCTAGATATTTGGTCTAATTCCTCTCTTCGCTTTGGTCTACTCTCTAATTCACATCATAAATCCAAAATTCACATCACTAATATTTTGATTTTTAAACCATACACTGATATACTTTGCATCCCACACATTCGCTTCTACAAAATGATAAAAACGATCACATATATATATATATATCCGCTATCAAATATTTGATCATTCACATGTTAGCTTTCATAAAACATAAAGTTCTTTCCAATTGTCGGCTAGACCCTCAACTAAATATTTATGTGCACCATCCATAGTTGTCCATAACATAGTAGGGACCCAAATAAACATATTTGAGAATGAAAAAATTTAATCAATTATTCCTTAAACATCTGCAACTACTATATTCGACTAGTTGACCTTCTAGCACAAATAACCAAAATATCAATGTACCAGATCTCCTAGATCATACACCAGGCACATCAAGAATAAGGTATTATGAACATATACCCTTTTCTAAGATCCATAATTCAATGATAGTCTGGTGAGGTATTTAGATCGACATCTTTTCCTTCAACTAGATGCCTTATTCTTCATTCTATTCTACCGATATAAACCAATACTAGATTGTAGACTGGATGAATGACTTAGGTTGTCATCAATATCAACACTAGAATCCATATTCCATCATAAAAAAAAGGTATGTCGACAATACACAAGCTGATCTGCATCCTCTGTCCAAACCTCGTAGCTCATATAAGGTCTCCATACAAAACCAGGCATCTCATCAAACACACGACGCCAATAATGCATGTCCGTAGGCAAGGTGTAGTGCATAAAGTCCCTATAACAATAAGATTATGGATCATCCAAAGAATGATCTTGAATCCCATTTGTACAGGTCATTGCAATATGATCCCACAGCCAAACATGCAACAATGATACACCAATAGAAAACAACCTCCCGCCCCGATACACCACCTCATGCATATCTCGGTAAAAATGGGCAAGCAAACAGGTACCCCAAGTAAATATTGTACCATGCTCTACCATACTCTCAATACATGTACCCCAATCCACTACAAACTATTGACCTTATCTATCAAAAACAACCAATCCTGATACCAGATCACAAAGGACAAGAATGATAGGGTTTGCACTGTTAGAATAATCAAATAAATCAATCTTTGTATAATGAACATCCTCAGATGCCACACCTAACAAACATTGCATAGCGTGGGAACCTCATCAAACATGGTACATAACAAGCTAGCCATGAATAGGAAGATGAAGAATCCTCCACACATCCTCGACAGTAATAGTTGCCTCCCCTGTAGGAAAATGAAAAGAGGATGTCTCTAAGTGCCACCTCTCCACAAGAGCGATCAACATCATTGTATGGGTCCTAATAAGAGTCATGTAACAAATATAATGTAATCCAATGATGTCAACAAAGTCCCATGCCAATGCACCGAACTAGGCAATCAGATCGAACAAGTGACACAGATGTCTCTCTCTCATCATAAGTGGTCTGAGATTCACTTGCAATCATTATAAACCAGGTTATTAGGGTTTCACGCTAAACATGCAAAGCAACACAAAACAACATGAGCATGATGAAAAACAAAATTTATGATGATAAATGGACACATGCTAGGGTTTAGAACAATGCTAAAAGGCAAACAACAGAAGGAGAGTAAAATTGCTACGTTCTAGGAAAAATGCTCAAAGAAAGCCATACTAAAGTGTAGTTTCAAGACAATAGCACAGTTTTAGGTCAAAAGTAGCAAAAAAGGGCATATTTTCCAAGAAAAAGCATAGTTTCAAAACAATTGTACAAAAACAAAAGCACAGTTTTAGGAAAAATGCACAAAAATAAAAGTGCAAGTTCAGGACAAAGGCACAGTTTTAGAACAAAGGTGTAGTTTTTAGAGAACTACATAGTATTCAGACAACTACATAAAAGAAAAGCTCTAGTTTATTAAAAAAGCACAATTTTCACATGACAAAAGTGTCAAAACTGAGACAACTACGCAAGAATCTCAAAAACAACACTATTGTTTGAAAGGACTTTACACATAGAAAATGAGAGAAAAAATATGGCAAAAGTGAAAGGAAAGAAGGTACATACTAGGCCACTAATGCCTGAAGGCTGCCTATACTCATGAACGAGCTGAAAATGATGTGAGGAAACCTTGAATCTTGGCATTCTCCCTCAAAAACTAACAAAATGTGGAATCTAGAGACAAGAATTAGCAAGAGGAACAAAGCACAAATGACCCAATTTGAAAACAAATTGCCTATATAACACCTCAAGAAAACCCTAATTTCAACTAGGAAACCCTAATTACACTTAGGGAATCTTCCTACTATCAAATTAGAAGCTATGGAAAACATCAAAACAAGAAACGATGCACATATTCATATAACATTTCATCTGAAAATGTCAAAACAACAATACAATAGTGTCAAGAGCCTAACCTCAAAACTTGAAATTTTTGGTCAACCTCTCAAGGGGGCAGCACAGAGTCTTACCATCATTCCACTAAATTCTGAGGCATAGTGTGGCATAAATTTTCTTCAAAAACTTGATCTTAAAAAAAAATATTTGAAACAAAGAAACCAGTACTTTGTATCAAAGAGGGAAAAAATGTAGACGTGTAAAATTGACTTCAAACCTATCGCACACCTTGAACAACATCAAATAGCATCGGACAACCTCAAACAACATCAAACGATATGGAACATCATCTTTGATCATCCCATAACATCTCAGAATGACTCGGAATCATCCTGTAACATCTCAAAATGACTCAGAATCATCTCGTAATGCCTCAGGATAACTCAGAATCATCATGTAATGCCTCAGAATGACTCAAAATAATTCGATAATAGCTCGTAATGACTTGAAATCATCTCGTAATATCTTGGAATGACTCAAAATCATCCCGTAACATCTCAAATTCATCCCATAACATCTCAAAATGACTCAAAATCATCATGTAACACCTTGGAATGACTCAAAATCATCTCGTAACACCTTAGAATGACTTAGAATCATCCCATAACATCTCAAAATGACTCAAAATCATCCTATAACGCCTTGGAATGACTCAAAATTATCTTGTAACACCTCATAAATGACTCTGAATCATCTTGTAACATCTCAGAAAGACTCGAAATCATCCCGTAACACTTTAGAATGACTCGAAATATCACGTAACATCTCAGATAATCTTGAAATAATCCCATGATGTCTCAGATCATCTTGGAATCATCTAAGGACATCCCCACATCGTATCACATCAAAACGACATCAAAAACCTAATTCCTATATTAATTGAATACAACATTATTTAATTAATTCACATTTTCATCATTTCAGACAAATTAAATAAATTTTATTTATTTAATAAATTCCTAAAAAACCCTAATTTTTCTATTAATTAAATAAAACAACATTATTTGATTAATTCACATTTCATCATTTCAACCAATTAAATAAATCACATTTATTTAATAAAGTCTTAATCCCACTTTATTTCATCTTGATTAATTACAACACTTTCCCTCCAAAAAATTGAATAGTTAAATAAAACTATTTAAATCAATTATCAAAAATCAAATCAAACTAATGCTACTTTGTTTGCAAAAGTCAAACTTGATTTGCATATTCAAATCCAAAACGGAAATAATTAATTCATATTCCTCACCCACTTTCTAATTGAGAAAATTATGATTGTTAACTAAGCAATCTAATTTGTTAACTAGTCAATCCAAATTGTTAACTAAACAATCTATCATGTTAACTAATCAATCACAATTCCTAACTAATCCATCACATTCCTAACTAATCAATCTAAATTTGTTAACTAATCAATCACATCCTTGACTGGCCAATCTATTTCTTAATCAACCAAATTGTGCAATCAACTTTGCACAATTTTCTCATGTCTAAATCCTCTCAACACACTCCAACCAATGATCTGGATATTCTTCAACATGATCTTGATCATTCATATCAAATCTCATTTTCTATATAACAAACCCCTTTCCTCACAAATAAGGATCGGATAATCAACATACATTGAGCAATGAAGTGTTGTCAAAATCATCCTTGAGAGAGCTTCATTCCTTGCTTCGAGCAATCAAGCATTCATCCACACTTTGCACATGAACTTTGGAGGTTTCACTATGATAAGAACAATCCAGCATCAAGTGAATACACTCCACTACAGGATGGTAATGCTACTTTATTTTTATACATTCATTTTATAATCATAGATTCATTTATGCACGTTAGAATAACTTAGCTTTATTTCATATGTGTAGGTTAAGATCTTAGATTAATATGTTAATCTTAGCTTAGATTCTTTTATTTAACATGTTTGATCTGTCTTCCAATCTAATGTCCTCCCCCTCACACACTCACAATATAGTAGTAATGCAATATCAGATACAAAGGCTCGCTACTAGAGGGCTCACTACTTAGAAAGGACTCACTATCTAGATACAAAGGCTCACTACCTATAGATAGGAATCATTGTCTAGAAGGAGGATCACTGCCTACTGACAAAGAAAGATAAATAAAGATCCACCACAATATGTTCCACGCATTTGTAGCTTGACCAAAGGATTGCAGACACCATTAGCTCACTGCTTTTAGGAATCTAAAACATCAAAGTATTGTTTCCTTGATTCGCTCTTACACACTCTTCTTTTCACACTTGTTCACACACTTCACACATCTACTTGCAATTCACAACATCTTGACTTGATTTTATACCATCTTCAACTCTAGAAACTTTCTCCAAGGTCGGCTACATATCCTTCCTTTTATAAATAAAAATTAGGCCAGTGACTCAAAATTCTCGCAATGGATAAGAATGAGAGAGAACCAATTATATATTTAGTTAGGACCCAAAAAAAATCTTGGATCAATCACACACTTCCTTAATCGATGCAGATCTCCATGTAATGTGTAAACACTAGGTCGGCCAAACCTAATGAAAATACAAATAAACTTTGAAGTACGTGCATCTAAAATAATATGATCACACATGGATCACCCAAAATGCTTCCCCAAACACTTGAACACCTCTTAGAAACCTTCAGGTACATCTGTAGCAACTGCAACAATCTTCATACATAGAACACTCTTCACCAGTCCAACCAGACTGAGCAGACACACACCGTACCTCTGGAACAAGCATTCCAGAGCACCAAACCACAAGCACATTTTCCAAAACATAGAGAACATCAATATTAACCTTCTTCCAGATCTGCAAGATCTAAAATAAAACATTAGAAGACTGTAGAGCAAAGACATCTCTCCCAGTCCATAGACAAATAGTTCTTCCAAACTAGTTCACACACCGATAAACATATCTTTCACTCTCCATCGACCCAGAAGCTAAAACTTAGGATATATTATCCATTGAAGCTCATTAAAAAATACCACATATCTGCACATGTATAGTATCAACACAGAAGAAATACAAAGCACTTTATCAGAGAACACTCAGAACACACACACAACACATTCTTCATTTTTATTAATTTTCTCAAAATCACTTGGCATCAACACAACTACAACTTTATAAATATATCTCTATGTACTCTCAACACTTCTAAAGTATCTCAACTATACATGTACTACCTACAATCACTTTGAACTGTGTTTACATCAAATATAGCATTAATGAAAACACCACCAAACACATCCATACTTGTAATACTTCATGTATTACATGTCTTCACATGTATGCTTCATGCTTCCAATCTATAATTCATGTTTTCATGTGTATTCTTTATGATTCATTTGTATACTTCATGTATTCATGTGTATGCTTCGTGATTCTTATGTATACTTCACATATTAGGTCTATTTCCATGTATTCTTCATGCTTCATACATATACTTCATGTGTTCATGTGTATGCTTCATGATTTATGTCTATACTTTATGCATTATGTATATTCATGTGTAGGATTTATGCTACATGTGTATACTTCATGTATTACATGTATTCACGTGTATGCCTCATGCTTCTTGTGCATACTTTATGTGTTCACATGTATGCTTCATGCCTCCAATGTAATATAGCTTTGACCACTCTGACATGTTTCAGTGAGAAACAAAACCATGCCTAGCCTAAGCGTACCCATTCAAACCTTTTGAAATTGTTGATTTTGTCACATGATTTGCAGAACAAAAGTTGCACCCCATTACAAATTTACACTACACTTGCATTTGACACTTTTCCATCAACTGAACAATAAACATCACATGCAAATGGGTATGTCTAGGATCATCATGGAAAAAATAGGCCCTTAAGTGGCAATAAAATTTAGAAAAATCAGAGTTAGGCAACTTGACGTAAAATTTTGAATAAGTTATCTATATTATTTCAAAAATATGTAAGAATAGAATTTGTAGCAAATTGAATTTAGTTTCTAAAATACTAGGTTTATTTAAAAAAATAAAAAATCTATTTCGTGAAATTTTGAAATTTCAATGAAGTAGTACTTAAATTTCAAGGAAAAAATAAGAAGTGTCTGTCTGACCACCCTAACCACAATAAAATGATAATATTTTTTTATAATATTTAAGATATAAGTAGAGGACTCATGTCCTGATGTGATGCATATTTTTTTGTAATTTTTTCAAAGTAAATAATTAATTATGAAATTTTTATTACAACTTTTAAAAAATATAAAAAATTGTATGTCTAACCACCTCAACTTGGTCAAAACTTCATGAAATTCAATTTTATTTTTTTAAATCCTATAGTATGAAAAACATAGAATGTGATACATGTTTCAATTTCAAAAAAAGTGATACTATTTGAAAGCTATAGATTTTTTTCAGTCAGCCTATCAATCAAGACTTTAGTTGTAATTCAAATAGAAAATGAATAATAATTATTTATTAAATTCAAAGTAAATCATAATTTATGTTGTGAAAAGCTGAGAATCTCATTTAAAAACCCTTTTTGTTTCATCAATTTTGGGTAAAAAAAAAGTCGTCAGCCACATGGGCCATTATCACTTATATATCACCACTTTTTGGCCCGTCATGATCCTTCACATACCCAAATGCCTCAGAGATATCGAAAATTGAGAGAGGTTATTGTATATGGGCCCTACATGATCCTATAGGGGCTAATGCAAGAAGTTGGGTCCACAAAAAGCTCAAAAAGTGGAAGTGTTTTTGCTGTTTTCTAGAATTTGTCACACTTGGACTGAAAATTTGAGGCACTTACACAATGAATCTTATAAGAAGTCAGTAATAGGAAATCTATCAATTTGAATCTAGTTTCCAAATATGTAATTTATTCAAATACCCAAATGATAGAAATTAAATTTTGATAGGGATGTATAAAAGCTACTTTTTAAAATTCTATTTTTTTACCATACCATGTACATGTACAAATACCACTTTTTGACCCAAATAAATGTATTTTGCTAATGAATTTTTGGGAAAGAGAGCTAACAAAATGAATATTGATGAGGAATTTTTTTATTGAATTTTTATTGTCCTTAATTGTTATTTTTAAAAATCAACGTGTACAGACAACATAATTGGACCTAAACTAAACATTTTTTGAATCTTTTTTTCATTGAGTAGAGAATTGTCTGAAGATTGATGCAATATATTTTTTTTTACAAGAAACTTAACCAAAAAAAAGGTTATTAGAAAACAAAAAGCATGATATTTCAAGATTAAGGACTAATTTTCTTATAAATTAGTTAAAAAATAACAAATATAATCCAATCTTAATAAAAATTATATATTTGGAAACTATACATTGTGTTCTCTAATGGGTTTGAATTTCATAGATTGATTCAGAAAAAAGTCCATCAACCATATTGCCCAAGTTGGACATTCTTCTTCAATATCCCTTAGTTTTTTAGTTGCAGGTCAAAGGCTAAGGGTCGGATTGCCAAGCCTTTCCTGAGCCTAAAACCAAGGTTGCATGTGGATTGGGGATTTCAATCTTAAATAACACGTACACATTATTAAAACGCGTACACGTTATATAACACGTATGCATTATCTATTTACCTGTTGGATAAAGGGAATGTGTGCATGTTATATAACATGTGCATGTTCCTAGAATAGAACGTGTATGCATTTAAAAAATGTGTACATGTTTATGATATATTCGCTTAATCCTAATTTAAAAAATATTGATAAAGCACATTTTTTCTGCGACATTCCTTTTTTACAGTACGATCTAAAAGTGCCATTTTCTACATTTTTTTATTACAATTTTATCTTGTGCAGGGTATGCTCTATTCAAATTTTTGGAAGAGATAAGTGCAGGTTGAATTTTTTGAAGTGGAATCAAGTACAAGAACATTTTACAAGAAGATTTGGAAAAAAAGAACTTTTAGATGTATTCATGATGTTTTTGTACTTCAAAGTTTATAGAAGAAAGGATCTTCATACTACATATAGTTCTATTTGAATATTTGAAGGAGATGGAAATTTGAAAATAGGTTAAAAATCATTTTTTTTTATCAAAGAGTGTTTGGTAACCATGGGGTCAAAGAAAAGGAAAATAAAAAAATGTATAAAGTTAATGATACCCAAAGAAATTCAAGCAAATAAAAAATGGAGGCAAAAACACAAAGGGATAGAAGAGAAAGGATTCATCAAATGAAAAATTTGGAAGCATCTAGTTCCATGAATTTTGAAGAGAAAACCATGAAGGATGAAATGAATTTAGATGATGCAAATGTGGAGATGGTGAATATGGAAGAAAAATCAATTATGGAGAGAAACCCAACTATGCCTTCAACTTCAACTTTGAATGATACAGAAATCACATCTATGCAAACAACTTCAAGTATGTATTCAAATCCACCTGAGCCCAATGATATGGAAAATTCACCTATTCAAACAATCTATCCAGGTATGTCTTCAAACCCAAGTCTAGATAATATTGATCTTAGTTATTTAGATGAAGTTGGATACACCATTGATGGTATCAATAATTCTAGGGTTGAAACAATGCAAAGACAAAAAAAATGATGAAATATCTTATAAGAATGTAAATGAGAATGAAACCCCTCATATTGATGAAAGTGAGAATGAAATCCATTTTATGTTTGAAAATGAAAATGAAACCCCTTGTATGGATGAAGATGAATTTTTTTTTTATATAATTGAAAAAGATGTGCTAGATAACCTTCATGGTAAAGTTTCTTGGAGACAAATGAGAACTTATGGAAATATAATATATAGAATGGTTTTTTATAGAAATAAATTAGGATTTCAATGTCAACTCATGTTGTAATTGATGAGAATGTCAAAAATGAGAAATGTGACATGAAAAAATTAGGTATTTTTGTAAAACCAAAAAAGAAAGATGATCCAGTAGAACAAATCATATCTAGTGTTGCTAATGCTATTGATTTTGTAGGTAATAAGATTCAATCTAAAGATAAGAATACAACTCATTGTGCAATAACAAGTGCTCTAGTTAAAAAAGTAGCTTCAAATAAAAGAATGTTAAGATTAGTAAATGTATAAAATTAAATCCTAAAACTTTGATAAGAGCTGCTAAAAGAAGAGAAAGTATTGAAAATGATTCAATTAATCAATACTGGAGTTTAGTGGTAGATTCCCAAGATGAAACATGAAATTAACTAATGAAATTAAATATTCAATCAAAAAAAATTGGCATGATAATGAAAGAGTATCACCTAACATTAGAGATGTCTTAAAATTAAGGGTGGGTTTCAAAATTCGTGAACCTCATCCAAAGAATCTCTTAGATATGACTCAAACTGAATTATTTAAAACTTTTTTAGATGATTCAATCTTACCATTTAATATTAGCATAAGTCAAAGATCATTCGAAAAGTGTAAACCTTGGTATGTTAGAATTAATAAACAATGAATCTCTTGTTGTTGTAAGTGTCATGTACAATTTCGTTATTATTTTGATATTTTTTGATATATATGATGCACTTTGCATGCTAACCAAATTATGCAAGACATTTTTGGTATTAATATGCCACCTGAAACAATCAAATATTTTATAGCAGGTTTGTTTTGTGAACCCTCTAATGGAAACTTATTTTATTTAAAAGTATGTATTTTTGGAGAATACAATAGATGTGGTAACTTTTCATTATTAGGAGAATGTATGCATGAAAGTAGTTTAGATGAATTTGGACAAAAATTAGTTGATGTACAAAAATTAAAAATGTTAAATATTCTTTAGAAGATGGAAAATTTAGAAAACGTTGTGAGCTAATTGTGAAAAAATCTAGTGTGCATGCATTTATTAAAGAATTATAAAGATAATATTGTACCTAAATATGTTAAACACTCTTAGTATGTTCATTGGCTTGATAATCAGTTTTTTTATGTAAAAAAACATTCCCAATTGGAACTATATTGTCAATTGTTGATTTTGCTAAAAATTATACTCTTTCTCCACAAGAAGAAATTCAATCACAGTATTATAATTTAGTGCAAGTAGCTATATTTGTTCATATTGTTTATAGAAATATAGATGACAATAGAGAAGATAATAGAATTTTTTTGAGAGAGTACCATTTTTATGTACATGATAATTGATTACATTCATCTGAGTTTGTTCAATATTGTTTTGATATATTTTATAAAAATTTAAAAGAGAGAGGAATTCAAATGAGAGAATATCTCATATGATCAGATAATTGCATGGGTCAATTCAATAATGCTAGAATGTTTTATTGGTTATGTAGAGTTCATAAGGAAAATAATATCCAACACATATGGAGTTTTTTTAAGTTGGACATGGTAAGGGAAAACATGATGGAGTGAGTGCATGTGTGAAAAGAGATCTTTCTAGAGAGCAACTAAAATTTGAGGATGTTGTGAAACTCAGAGATGCATGTGCAATTTTAGATTGGTGCAATACCAAATTATCTACAAAAACAAGTGAAGCTCAATAATTCGACGCTTCTTTTGGTTATTTGAAGAAAAATATATTTTTTCTTGACAAGATTGTGAAACATTTAATGAATTTGTAAAATGGCATTCATTTAAGAGTTTGAATGCAAACACATGGACAATATGGACAAGGAAGATGACATGCTTTTGTCAATTTTGTATTGCAGGTGATTGGGAAGTGTGTGAAAATACAGAATGGGTCAAACAATAGAAAAAAAGAGCCTTAACATCTACATTGACACATGTTCAACATGAAACGACAATTGAAGATAATCAAGTATTTGCTTTAGAGGATTATGATCATGTTTCAGATCTTGTACAAGAAGGTACATTAAATTGAATTTAATTTTATATGTATGCATGTTTACATGTGTATTAAATATAAGTCACTCTTTATTGAATTTTTTATTTACTTTTCTAGGGCATGTGTATGTTGTTGCACTTGATGGTAATGAAGAGGAGATAGAGTATTGGTTGGCTAGATGTGTTGAGAGAAAATATAAGTTGGTACATCCTAGAGTGGATGATGAAAAATTTGAGTATCCAACTGATTCGGTGGTTGTTTTTGAAAAGTTAAACAACATTTACAGGGTGTTGTACCCCTCACAATGAGCCACAAGGGTCAAAAAAGGACTAAACTAAATAGCTAACATAAACAGGAAAAAAAATAGGAACAACCCAAAGGCAACACATCAACAGTTGAGAGACAGTCGAGAGATAGGTACCGAGAGCAACTAGCTGGCATCATCCCAGTTTTTAATCAAGAGGTCCACCACCTTGTCTCCCACCCACTCTTTGTTTTCCTAGCTAGTGTTCCCCTCCAGATCCTCTTTTATAGCATTAGACAAAGTGCTCGTAACAAAGTGCCCTGATTTCATGGTGAATCGGGTTAACCCCCAAAATATTTTGTCCAGAGTGTCCAATCTCTTTGCCACCTTGCATGAATCCACCCCAACATCCATAGCTCCCTGAACCTCACCTGTCTCATCCACCAGTGGGTGCAGAGAGTGCGAACTAGAGCCATCAAAAGGGAGCTTGTTGTCCACTGGAGCAAGTTGGGGCCTCTCCACAATATCTTCCTCCACATCTTTAGACTCTTCTCCCTTGTAACCCTTGCTATCCGATTGCTCCTCCTCATAATCCTCAATGATTAACCTCTTCTTGTTGTTCTTGGCCAGCCTCCCAGATCTCCTCCTAGCACTTTCCCCTCTAGTCATCTTCGTGTTCCCCACAATCGTATCCCCTCTAGAATCTTTTCTAAAAGAATTCTTACCCTTGCCATCCTTTGCAGTCGTAGCCTACATGCATTCCTTACTTTTTTTTGTTGCAATGACATTAATAGCTGTGTCAACTTGAGTGCCTTTTAGCTCACAGAGCCCTTCTGCTACGCTAGCATGGGCCTTACCCAATCCACCCTTGAGTCTTTTGGTGGAAAATTTGGTTTTAGAATTCCCCACTTTGTCAACATTAGACTTCCGAGGAGGACTCTTGGATTCAGCTGGGGAGATATGCACAGTAGAAAGGGGTTCAATGTCCTCAATGCAGACATCAGTGATAGCTTTAGACAGACAAAGGGCAAGATGAAAGTGATACAGACAAAGGATAAGCCCCTGATGGAGCGAGAGCCGAGAGAGATCATAGGGATTATGGTTGGCCGAATCTTTACACTTGTCAATAGAACTTTCCAAGTCCATTAAAAGGAAAAATGGGAAACTAAGAAGCATTTTATGCCTAAGATGGTTTAACAGAGGGAAATGATAAAAGAAACAGGTTTTATATCTACCTTCCAGAGTCACATATTTCATCAGTGCCATGCACACTAGGTCCCATGGCTTAGGAAGCACTCCCCTTTCAAACCTCGACTAGTTCCGAACCGGGGTCTCCTCACCTTTGAAAAATGCATTAAAGCTCTCATGGTCCGGCTTTTTTGTGTGTTTAGGATATTTTTTCCCCGCACACAGGAAACCCGTAGCCTACACAATAACATCCTCATTGATTTTGAACGAAATTCCACCAATGGAGACCCTCTTATTCTTCCACGAACTCACAAACTGACCCGATAAAATGGGATCATGGCCAACTAAGCACTCCATGATTTGGCGGTTGTTGTTGGCACTTGGCTTCAAAAATATTTGATAAGAAAGAATGGATTGTCTACATTTGAATATTATGAAATACACAAGAATATTATACATTATTCACATTCGATGTTGGAAATCAATATAAAACTAGTTATATATTAGGGGAGGCCCGCTAATAAATTTTTATGGACACTTTCAATGGAGGAGAATGAGAAAATCATAAATGCATTACAAAAAAGAGAGGATGAAGATGGTAAAATAGAGTAACTAAATATTGGTAAGTATATAGTTGTATATATATTTAATTGATATTCAATATGTAGTTAATAATTTATCACATATACATGTCTATATATATATTTTTCTTTAGTCATTTCATAATTAAATTTTTATATCATTTTTTGTTTCAATTCTCCCAAAACTAGATGCTTAAAAAAAGGAGAGAACATGTATATATATTACAATGGAATTCAAATCTAGTAACATGTAAGTATATATAGTTCTAGATACATTCAATTGATAATATAAATATAAAACAAAATAGTTAAATATCATTTTATAAAAAGTTTATAATTAATTTTATATCCCCTTAAGCCATTCTCTTAGGACCCCTTAATCCATCCTCTTATGTACAATTAATGCATCCTCTTGCATCCCCTTAAGTCTCTCTATTAATTCCCCTTAATCCATCCTCTTAGGACCCCTTAAGCTATATCCTCGTATATCCACCCTTGATCCATCCTCTTTCATCTTGTTAATTCACTCCCTCAACACCCTTTAAGCCATCCTCTTAGGACCCCTTAAGCCATATCCACATATATCTACCCTTAATCCATCCACTTGCATCTCCTTAATTCACTTTCTCAGCACCACTTAATTCATCATGTTAGGACCCCTTACTCCATATCCTCATATATCTACCCTTAATCCATCCACTTGCATACCCTTAAGTCACTTTCTTAACACCCCTTAAGCCATCCTCTTAGGACCCCTTAATCCATATCCTTGTATATCTACCCTTGATCCATCCACTTGCATCCCTTAAGTCACTCTCTCAACACCCCTTAATCCATCCACTTGCATCCCCTTAAGTCACTCTCTCAACACCCCTTAATCCATCCTCTTAGGATCCCTTATTCCATATCCTCATATGTCTACCCTTAATCAATCCACTTGCACCCCCTTAAGTCACTCTCTAAACACCCCTTAAGTCACTCTCTCAACACCCCTTAATCCATCCACTTGCATCCCATTAAGTCACTCTCTCAACACCGCTTAATCAATCCTCTTAGGACCCCTTAAGCCATATTATTATGTTCAATTAATCCATCCTTTTATATCTACCCTTAATCTATCCTCTTGCATCCCATTAATTAATATCCTAGGATTTAGCTCCTATAGTTTATGTTTTAGGGTTTCTAGGGTTCATGAGATGCTTATAATAACAAATTTGTATGGGTTAATGTTTTAGGGTTCATCTCCTAGGCTTAAGGTCCTAGAGTTTATGGTTTAGGGTTTCTAAGGTTTATGAGATGCTTAGAATAACAAATCTATATGGGTTAATGGTTTAGGGTTCATCTCCTAGGCTTTAGGTACAATGGTTTATGGTTTAGAGTTTCTAGGGTTCATGAGATGCTTATAATAACATATATATATGGGTTAATGGTTTATGGTTCATCTCCTAGGCTTTAGGACATATGGTTTAGGGTTTAGGGTTTATAGGGTTCATGAGATGCTTAAAATAAAAAATCTATATGGGTTAATGCTTTAGGGTTTATCTCCTAGGCTTTAGGTCATATGGTTTATGGTTTCTAGGGTTCATGAGATGCCTAGAATGACAAATTTATATGGGTTAATGGTTTAGGATTCATCTCCTAGGATTTAGGTCATATGGTTTAGGGTTTAGGATTTATAGGGTTCATGAGATGATTACAATAACAAATCTATATGGGTTAATTCTTTAGGGTTCATCTCCTAGGATTTAGATCATATGGTTTAGGGTTTCTAGGGTTCATGAGATTCTTAGAATAAAAAATCTATATGGGTTAATAGTTTAGGGTTCATCTCCTAGGATTGAGGTCATATGGTTTAGGTTTTAGGGTTTATAGGGTTCATGAGATGCTTAGAATAACAAATCTATATGTGTTAATGGTTTAGGGTTCATCTCCTAGGCTTTAGGTCCTATGGTTTAGGGTTTAGGGTTTCTATGGTTGATTGGATTCTTAGAATAACAAATATATATGGGTTAATGGTTTAGGGTTCATCTCCTAGGCTTTAGGTAATATGGTTTAGGGTTTAGGGTTTCTAGGGTTCATGAGATGGTTATAATAACAAATCTATATGGGTTAATGGTTTAGGGTTCATCTCCTAGGATTTAGGTCATATGGTTTAGGGTTTCTAGGGTTCATGAGATGCTTAGAATAAAAAAACTATATGCATTAATGGTTTAGGGTTCATCTTCTAGGCTTTAGGTCCTATGGTTTATGGTTTCTAGGGTTCATGAGATGCTTAGAATAAAAAATCTATATGTGTTAATGGTTTAGGGTTCATCTCCTAGGCTTTAGGTCATATGGTTTATGGTTTAGGGTTTCTAAGGTTCATGAGATTCTTAGAATAATAAATCTATATGGCTTAACAGTTTAGGGTTCATCTCCTAGGATTTAGGTCATATAATTTAGGGTTTAGGGTTTCTAGGGTTCATGAGATGCTCAAAATAATGAATCTATATGGGTTAATTGTTTACGGTTCACCTCCTAGGCTTTAGGTTATATTTTTTATGGATTAGGGGTTTTAGGGTTCATGAGATTCTTAGAATAAAAAAACTATACTGGTCAATGGTTTAGGGTTCACCTCCTACACTTTAGGTCATATGGTTTAGGGTTTAGGGTTTCTAGGGTTCATGAGATTCTTAGAATCACAAATCTATATGGGCTAATGGTATAGGGTTCATCTCCTAGGATTTAAGACCTATGTTTTATGGTTTAGGGTTTCTAAGATTGATGGGATGCTTAGAATAACAAATCTATATGGGTTAATGGTTTAGGGTTCATCTCCTAGGCTTTAGGTCATATGGTTTAGGGTTTCTATGGTTTGTGAGATGATTAGAATAACAAATCTATATGGGTTAATGGTTTAGGGTTTCTAGGGTTCATGAGATGTTTATAATTATTTGAAACCTATATGGGTTAATGGTTTAGGGTTCATATCATAGTCTTTAGGTCATATGGTTTATCCTTTAGGGTTTTTAGGGTTTATGAGATGCTTAGAATAAAAAATATAGATGGGTTAATGGTTTATGGTTTATCTCCTAGGATTTAGGTCCTATGGTTTAGGGTTTAGGTTTTCTAGGGTTCATGAGATTCTTAGAATTAAAAATATATATGGGTTAATGGTTAGTGTTCATCTCCCAAGATTTAGGTCCTATGGTTTATGGTTTAGGGTTTCTAGGGTTCATGAGATGCTTAGAATAAAAAATCTATATGGGTTAATGATTTAGGCTTCATCTCCTAGGATTTAGGTCCTATGGTTTAGGGTTTAGGGTTTCTAGGGTTCATGAGATGCTTAGAATTACAAAGCTATATGGGTTAATGGTTTAGGGTTCATCTCCCCTACCTTGGGTCCTATGGTTAATGGTTTATGGTTTCTAGGGTTCATGAGATGCTTAGAATAAAAAATATATATGGTTTAATGGTTTATTGTTCATCTTCTAGGATTTAGGTCCTATGGTTTACAATTTGGGGATTCTAGGGTTCATGATATGCTTAGAATAAAAAATCTATATGGGTTATAGGTTTAGGGTTCATCTCTGAGGATTTAGGTCCTATAGTTTATTTTTTAGGGTTTCTAGGGTTCATGAGATGCTTAGAATAACAAACCTATATGGGTTAATGTTTTAGGGTTCATCTCCTAGGCTTTAGGTCCTATGGTTTATGGTTTAGAGTTTCTTGGGTTCGTGAGATGCTTAATTCCTTTAAGTCATCCCTTTAATTAATTCTCTCAACTCTCCTTAATCCACCCTCTTACATCCCTTTAAGTCATTCTTTGAACTCCCCTTAATCCACCCTCTTACATCCCTTTAATTCATTCTCTCAAATCCCCTTAATCCACCCTCTTACATCCCTTTAAGTCATTCTATCAACTCCCCTTAATCCACCCTCTTTCATCCCCTTAATCAACCCTCTTGCATTTCCTTAGTCGCTCTCATAATTCCCCTTAAGTCATCCTCTTAGGAACCATTAATCCATATCCTATGGTTCATGACATGTATCCCCTTAATCCACCCTCTTACATCCCATTAAGTCATTCTATCAACTCCTCGTAATCCACTCTCTTGCATCCCTTTAAGTCATTCTATCAACTCCCATTAATTGACCCTTTTGAATACCTTTAAGTAATTATATCCAATCCCATTAATTCACCCTCTTGCATCCCCTTAAGCCATCCTCTTAAAGGAACCTTAAGTCATATCCTCTTACTTCCCTTTAATTGACTCTCTTTCATTCCTTAAGTCACTCTCATAATTCCCCTCAAGCCATCCTCTTAGGAACTGTTAAGCCATATCATAGGGTTCACGACATGCATCCCCTTAATCCACCCTCTTACATCCCTTTAAATCATTCTATCAACTCCCCTTAATCCACCCCCTTTCATCCCTTTAAGTCATTATTTTAACTCTCCTTAATCCACCCTCTTGCATCCCCTTAAGTCATTCTCTTAACTCCCCTTAAGGAATTCTCTTAGGACCCCTTAAGCTATATCCTCTTAGGTCCCCTTAGTCCATCCTATGGAAAAAAATCACTTGAATTTGTAAGGAATTTATAAGATCCAATTTTATAGCTTTTACTATATATTGTTCTTTTCTCACATGAATTATTTAGTTAAAAGACTCATAAAAACTATAGTTACTTTACTTACATTAATTATTTTTGCAGGTTCTCATCAAGTCGGTCTACCATGTCATTGTCATTGTAATTTTTTTTTCTTCAAGAGACCATGTAAATATCAATTTGTGGTCTTGACCTAAAATTTGATAATATTTTGTATATACATGAACATATATGTTTCATCATGTTATATAGTTGTATTAAACATCAATATACATCATATGTGTTTGTTCGATGTATGAAACTCAATGAACTTATTAGTCAATTTTTATATATCTTGTTCCAATTTTATCTTACACAAATCATGTCTTGTATTTACCACATTATATATAATTTTTCAATTGTATATAGATTATACATTTTATACATACAAGGAGATAGATTTTTGTTCAGTTATTTAGATATTTGCTAGAATTGGAAAATAGTTAAAATTAACCATCATTAATTTATTATGAATATGATCTAAACTATTTAAGGAATGTTTTAATTTTTCACCTAACCATGTGATCAATTATATATATGAAATTTGATTCTAGATAATAATTTATTTAGTGTGTATTACTTTTAAATGAGATAAAATATTTATACATATACATGAGTGCATATAATCATCAAAATGAACATAACACGATCATAATTGAGTGCATATATAATCATCATATTATTTAGTCAATTGATATAAATAAACACAAACATGATCATATTAATCAATATAATATATGTGAAATAGTCCATGAAATAACATGTTCAAAATGTATATGTCAAGTCCAACACATATATTTAAATAAAACTAGAGATCTATAGTCCATAAAATTTAAAACCATCTAACTATCAAGGCGATCGATCAAATTATATCTCCTCCTTGCTCCATGTGGACTAGATTTATTTGTAACATGCTATAAAAGAGTCCAAGAAACTTCAAATTAGATTTAAATTTATTTAGAAATTTGGATATAATTTAACGTATAAACTTGAAAATATAAATTTGATAAAAATAAATTTAATTAAATATCTAGTAAATATAGTAAAAATGATTGTTAGTATGCATAAATTACTATATGATCATGTGAATCTACTAGCACATTTTGTTCAATGGGTAGCATAACTATCAATCGAGAAGGTCCAAATGCTTGATCTAATATATCCTACATATTCATATAAAGTAAACAATATGTTAAAAAATAGAATATATATATTTAAAGGGTCCCTAAAAATTGGATAGGAGATTTATTAAAGTTTACAACCTCAAATGATATGACCTCATGTTCATGCACCTGAGATTTCCCATGCATAAATGTTGACGATGTCTCAGATGTTCCTGTCATGGGTATCACATGAAATCCCTACATATAGATACAACAATGTATAGATCATTCACACATGTGTAAAAATTAAAATTAAATTAGATCTATGATGTGTATTTAATTTAAACTTAACAAACTTTTGAATCCATGCACCTAAGCCGATGATGACTCGTGAGCACTCACCATAACTTGTGGTTGGTTGGTACTTGGTATCGCATGACCTCCCTACATCTAGATATAATATATCGTTTCACACATGTGTACAAAATCAAATTAAATTAGATATTTCCACATAAATTATAACATATATTGGTTTGTACTTGACCAAAAGGTGAGCCCACTTCTATAGCACTCAAAATACAGACACAATCATATTGAGATACATGCATTTTGTGATCATGCATCTAAACATAACACTTGTTGAATTAATATTATATTATATATATAATTTGATGTTATTATTTACATGAATTTTGCACATTTCAAACACATTATTTAAATGTACCTATATTCAAAATATGAACATACTTGTGTATGATTATCCTCATAATATAGTAAATCCATATATGACTCCATCCTAGATGCATGTGGATCACCTGAAGTGGATGCTTGAGTATGCCCATAGCATGAGAATCCATGCTCTCTATTGCCCACTTCAGTCATCGCCACGTGTGTAGTCTGATGAGTGCGATGTACTGAAAGAGAAATCAATGCTCCTAATGTAGACAACATCGTTTGTTGTTGAAATATAGCAGAAAAACTAGGAGAAGGATTAGCAACAATAGGAGAAATCAGAGCACGTCATTTATGATCGACATGTGCTCCTAATTTATGTTGGGGCATGCCATACCCAACTCCCTGAAATGACCTCATATCAAAATAGTTGGGTTTTAAACCCAACTCAAACTCAGCCAATAACTTTCTCAAAAATTATAGGGGCACCTCACAATTTCCATGTGGTGGAGTATCAAATACCATCCACGATCTATCCCAAAAATTTGTAGGTATCTACCAGTGCCTACACCATTTAATTGAAATTCATATTTTGGTGGGTGGAATTGGTTCATTTTTTTTAGGGCTAAAGAACTATTGGAAAATGCTTGTTTGGTAATTTTAAGGTCATTAATTTATTTACAGGACAATCCATCTCCATAGAATTATCTCATCTCTTCTCTCCATTGATGGAACCTATCTAGGTCTGCATCAATAGATCGAACAAAATCGACAACAGATTGCATCGATGACGAAAATTGTGCAAGATGGGGGGATATTAGGCTCCTTTTTATCAAATCTATATTTTCCTTAATCACATTAAAGTTTTCTCTAATGCTCTATCTTAACTGAGCCTGATCTACTATAGTGTGTGGTGAGTTAAGAGGTGGAGAGTGTGGAGGTGTGGGGTTTTGTTGTGGTGGCAGATTTGGATGTATTGGATCTTCAGGTTGTGCATCAGGTATAAAATCCTCTATGTTAAATTTAGGCTCCATGTGAATAATGAAATGGAAACTGCATGTTAAACAATTAAAAAATATATATCAATAAACTATTTAACTAATGTACAAAATTTGAAAGTTATTTAAATCACATTGAACGTGCACAAATTCAAAATAAATTTCATTTGAAGACACATTCAATTAATAACTTAAAAAAATCCATAACATAAAAATCCATAGCATGCACACATTAAGTTATACAATTAAAGTCATACATACATGTACCCTCAAGTTTAAATTCTAGCACTTTATCTTCTAGTAACCATATGGTTTCATTTTCCTTGCAAGGTTAAAATTAAGTCCAGTGTGTGGTTGTTAATTTCAAATTATTGTATCATTCTATCTTGGACTAATGAATGTCATGCCTTAGTGATTCTTTTTAGATGATTCTACGTATGTCTTTACCTATGCATTGATTGTCAATGAAAGATGCCTCCTAGGAATCATGTCACTCGTCAAAGTAGGAATGAGGGGAAGGATAAGAACCCACCTATGAATCCTATTGGTGGTCCTAAAGTTATTGATCTCCTTCAAGATATAATAGTAAGGGGCCCTCATCAAGAGGCATCTATGTGTGAGAATTTGTAAATTAATGTAATAAAGAAGGTGGATGTGAATCTATGTGTAGATTTAATGCATTTTTAAAGGTGTTGTAATGACCTAGAAATTGGGAGTTTCTTAACATGTATTTGTGGGAAACTATAAATTATTATATTTTATAGCAAAGAGGTACTATAGGAGACTTGCAATGAATTCACAATATTACTAAAACTCACTTGCAACCTAAAGGTAATGTAATTTCTTGTAAAATAAGGTGCAACCCATGCAATGGGTGACTTATATCATAGAAAGGTTAGAGGCACTTGCAATTTTATTTGAGATTTATACATTTATTAACTTAGATTTATTATGAGATGTAGATAGTAGGAGGTCAACTAGTGTTTGTGTTTAGTTTGTTTAGTGGTGGGGATGGGAGAGCGATGTTAGATAAATTTAATAATATGAAGAATGTTGAAAATATGTTAAAAAAAGAATAAAATAACTAGGTTTAGATAGTGCGATGAAAGTATTAGTCTCACATCCCCTAGTAAATAGTTCACAAAAATGATTGTCAATGATCTTATTGTGTCAAAGACTTATAATATGAAGGGTTCCTTGTTACTACCAACTCTAATGTTACTAAAGTCTTGATTGATAGTTTGATTGAAAAATATCTAGAGCTTTCAAATGGTATCACATTTTTTGAATCCAAAACATGCATCACATTCTATGTTTTGCATACTATAGGATTAAAAAAATAAAAATTGAATTTCATGAAGTTTTGACCAAGTTAAGGTGGCCAGACATATAGTTTTTTATATTTTTTAAAAGTTGTAATAAAAAATCATAATTAATTATTTACTTGGAAAAAAATTACAAAAAAATATGCATCACATCGAGATATGAGTCCTATACTTATATCTAAAATATTATCATTTTATTGTGGTTAGGGTGGTCAGACATACACCTACTTATTTTTTCCATGAAATTTAAGTACTACTGCATTGAAATTTTAAATTTTCACCAAATAGATTTTTTTAAAATAAAAATAAACCTAATAGTTTAGAAACTACATTCAATTTTCTACAGATTCAGTTCTTACATATTTTTGAAATAATATAGATAACTTATTCAAAATTTTACGTCAGGTTTCCTAACTATGATTTTTCTGAATTTTTTGCAACTTAAGGGCTTGTTTTTTGCATGATGATCATAGACATACCCACCAAGGTCATACAGTTTTAATAAAATCCTACCTAGATTACCTACAACAAATTATTGAACACCTTTTAGTACTTTTGCAACCCTTCCAAGAAGAATCATCAAGTATATCTAAAATATTTCTATTATAATTTATATCAATATTTATAATATTATTAAGATACCTAAAATATCTAAGGATGCACTATTACATTTTGTGTACATGGAAATGGTTCATATGTTGAGTTGTATAAGTGACTCTACATCAAAGCTTTCTAGAGGATGCAATATTTGTCATAATTCATCTAGGTATTTTATGTTATTTAGCTTTAATAAATGGGGTGGAAATTATAAATAGTTTTAAGTTAGATCTATATGTCATTGGTTTATTAAATGAATCCCTTGAAAGAAGGCCATAAACTTATTTTTAGCTCTATGATTTGATAATTAAACTATAGCCAAATTTGATGATATACATTAATTGAAAGGGTATGTGCAAGATCATCATGGAAAAAATAGGCCCTTAAGTGGCAATAAAATTCAAAAAATCAGAGTTAGGCAACTTGACATAAAAAATTGAATAAGTTATCTATATTATTTCAAAAATATGTAAGAATAGAATATGTAGCAAATTGAATTTAGTTTCTAAACTACTAGGTTTATTTAAAAAAATAAAATCTATTTGGTGAAAATTTGAAATTTCAATGTAGTAGTACTTAAATTTTAGGAAAAAAATAAGAAGTAGGTGTTTGTTTGACCACCCTAACCACAATAAAATGATAATTATTTTTTATAATATTTTAGGTATAAGTAGGGAACTTATGTCCCGATGTGATGCATATTTTTTTGTAATTTTTTTCCAAGTAAATAATTAATTATGAATTTTTTATTACAAATTTTAAAAAATATTAAAACTCGTATGTCTAACCACCTTAACTTGGTCAAAACTTCATGAAATTCATTTATTTTTTAATCTTATAGTATGCGAAGCATAAAATGTGATGCATGTTTAAGATTCAAAATATGTCATACCGTTTGAAAGCTACAAATGTTTTTCAATCAACCTATCAATTAAGACTTTGGTCGTAATTCAAATAGAAAATGAATAGTAGTTATTTATTAAATTCAAAGTAAAGCATAATTAAGATTGGTGGAAAGCTGAGAATCTCCTCTAAAAACCTTTTTCATTTAATCAATTTTGGGTAAAAAAAAATTCATCAGCCACATGGGCCATCATATCACTTAGATATCGCCACTTTTTGGCCCGTCATGATCTTGCACATACCCAAAACATGATCAATACTAAGGGGAAAAACAAAAAGATTCAAGATAGCTACTTTTACCTAGGGTTTTAGGTTTTAGGTTTAGGGTTTAGGGTTTAGGGTTTAGGGTTTTAGGTTTAGGTTTTAGAGTTTAGGGTTTTAAGTTCAGGTTTTAGGTTTAGGTTTTAGAGTTTAGGGTTTTAGGTTCAGGTTTTAGGGTTTAGGTCCTAGGATTAAGGGTTTTAGTTTTTAGGTCTATTTTTCTGGAACCTAGGGTTTAGGGTTTTGATTTATAAGCTAAATGTGTCCAATTTAGGTTAAATTCTAGTTAATTTAGGTTTAGTTCTTATGCTTTTCAATTTACAGTTTGTAACATTTTTGGTTTTGTTGATATTTTTGGTTTTTTAAATGAAATTTAAAAACTATAAAATATTAAATGTAAAATAATTTTTATTTTTTTAAACTAAATAACAATTACAAAATTGAAATGAAAGATATAAAGAAAAAAAAAGAATTAAACCAACCTAGAGGTTGTTGAGGTTGGTTGTGTCAACAGAAGGAGGTGGTAGTGAAAAATTGGTTGAACTCAACCCTTTGAAATGCATACGCAATCTCTGCTCTCCTTCACGCACATCTAAAATGAACTATGAAAATGAATTACACAGTCGTTAATTTAAAAAATTAAATAGCTTTGTGAAATGTGTACGCATTTTAAAATGCATACGAATTATGAACACGTACATGTTTTGTAATGCATACGTGTTTTAGGTTGCATACCCGAATCTAAATGCATACACATTCAGATTTAGGTTCAAGTACTCGATCCAAAGTGCATACATGTTTTGTAAAAACATGTATACATTTCTTGTATTTTTTTTGTTTTAGCAAAAAATTCCCCTCTTCATGGACCCAACTTCTTGCTTTTACCCATGTAGCCTTGAACAAAATGTTTCTAAGCGAGACAATTTCTAAGTAATTGCTCATCAAAGATTGTTGTCTTTTTGCACTTTAGGCTCTTTAAGGGATATCACTGGTGCAATGTAGCTTAGACCACTCTAACATGTTTGGGTGTGAAATAGGACCATGTCTAGCCTAAACATAGCCATTCAAATTTGTTGGAACTTTATATTTGGTCGCATGAGTTCCAAAACAAAAGTTACACCCCTTTGTAACTTTACACTGCTTGCATTTGACACTTTTTCTATCAACTAAAAAGTTGACACCACGGGAAAACACCTTAAAGATATCAAAAACTAAGAGAGGTTATTGTAAAGGGTCCCTAAATGATCTAGTATCCTTAGAAAAAAAAATTCTAAGTGACACAATGTCTGAGTAACTGCTCATCAAAGATTGCTACCTTTTTGGACTTTGGACTCTTATGGGATATCATTGATGCAATCTAGCTTGGAACACTCTGACATGTTTGGGTGCAAAAGAGGACCATTCCTAGCCTAAAAATACCCATTTAGATGTGTTGGAACTATTGGTTTAGAGACACAAGTTGCAAAATGAAAGTTACACCACTTTGCAACTTTACACTACTTGTATTAGACACTTTTTCAATCAGTCAAAAAGTTGACAGCATGGGAAAATGCCTTATAGATATCAAAAACTGAGAGAGGTTATTTAAGAGGGGCCCTATGTGATCTCATAGCCTTAGAAAAAATATATCTAAGTGACATGGTGTCGAGTAACTTCTTGTCAAAGTTTGCTATGTTTTTGCACTTTGGACTCTTAAGGGATATCATCAATATAATGTAGCTCGAACCACTCTGGCATGTTTGGGTGTGAAACATGACCATTCCTAGCTTAAATGTACCCATATAGACGTGTTGGAACTGTCGGTTTGGTCACACGAGTTGCATAAAAAAAGTTACACCCCTTTGCAAGTTTACATTACTTGTATTTGACACTTTTTCCATCAACTAAAAATTTGACACAATGGAAAAATGCCTGAAAGATATAAAAAAATAAGAGAGATTATTGTAGAGGGGTCCTATATGATCCCATAGCCTTAGAAATTTTTTTCTAAGCGATATAGTTTTTGAGTATCTGCTCATCAAAGATTGCTACTTTTTTACACTTTGGACTCTTAAGGGATATCACTAATATAATGTAGCTCAAACCACTTAGGAATGTTTGGATGCAAAATAGGATTATTCCTAGCCTAAAAATACCCATATGAATGTGTTGGAACTATTAGTTTGATCGTACAATTTGCAGAATGAAAGTTACACCCCTTTGTAACTTTACACTCCTTGCATTTAACACTTTTTCCATCAACTAAAAATTGGATACCATGAGAGAACAACTTAGATATATCAAAAGTTGAGAGATGTTATTGTAGATAGGCCCTACATGATAGCGTAGCTTCAAAAAAAATGTTTTTAAGCAACACATTTTATGAGTAACTTCTCGTCAAAGATTGTTGGCTTTTTTGCACTTTGGACTCTTAAGGGATATCGTTGGTAGAATGTAGCTTGAACCACTCAGGAATGTTTTGATGTGAAATAGGACCATGCCTAGTCTAAAAGTACCTATTCAAATGTGTTGGAACTGTTAATTTGGTTGCACAAGTTTTAGAATGAAAGTTATACCCCTTTGCAAGTTTACACTGCTTGCCTTTAACAAATTTTCCATCAATTGAAAACTGGACACCACGGGAAAACACCATAAAGATATCAAAAATTGGGAGAGGTTATTGTAGAGGGGCCCTACATAATCTTGTAGCCTTAAAAAAAAAAATTCTAAGTGACATGATTTTTGAGTAACTAATCATCAAAGATTGTTGGGCCTTTTTGCACTTTGGACTCAAGGGATATCACTGGTAGAACGTAGCTCAAACCGCTCTAGCATGTTTGGGTGCAAAAAAAGACCATTCCTAGCCTAAATGAACCCATCTAGATGTGTTGGAATTGTTAGTTTGGTTGCACGAGTTGCAAAATGAAAGTTACACCCCTTTTGGAACTTTACACTGCTTGCATTTGACATTTTTTCCATCAACTAAAATGTTGACACCATGGGAAAACTCCCTAGAGATATAAAAAACAAAGAGAGGTTATTGTAGAGGGGCTCAACATGATCCTTTAGCCTCATAAAAAAAAATTCTAAGTGACACGGTTTATGAGTAACAAGTCATGAAATATTGTTGCCCTTTTGCACTTTGGACTCTTAACAAATATTGCTAGTATAATGTGTTGGAAATTTGGTTGTCATTAATGTCAAGAAGTGTCATTGATGTCGAAGGAGAAATCAAAGGAGAGATGGAACTAGTTTTGGAAGAATTTGTGAAGGTTGATGAGTAAGGAGCATGTGTTGCAACTATTGAAAAGTTACTCAAATGCTGCAATATTGTCATGCAAGATTTCTTTGATGTTGCAAAAGTTACTTCTAGAGGTTTATAGAGGAATCTGATTGCAGATTCATCATGGGTTTTTTAAGGAGGATTTAATTCTATCTAGTTCACATGATCAGACGATTTCAAAAATGCTTAGGATGGATTTATTTATGCTCTCGGTCTAGTTTAGGGTTTTACTATTAAACCCTAATGTCTAACAGTCATGGCACTGAACATATTTTTTATTTTGACATTATTTGGTTATTGGATGTTGCAGGTCACATAAGTTATAACTTATATCTTTAGAATCATTGGTTTGACTGGCCCCTTACCTAGCTCTTTTAGTTGATGATGTTTGTATGTATCACAACCTCCCTTTGCATTGTATTTTTCACTCTTGACAACCATGTCTTAACCACGATGTATTATGTTCTCGTGATGAAGATCTAATGGTATACATTCATGGGTGAAGATATAACGACTATCACTTAAGTCCTTCATATCATGTTTTGGGAGTTCATTGGCAACTGTGTTTGCATGACATGTGATCAATGGCTAAGATTTAATGGATGAGATCTAACAGCTATCACTTGTGTTGTTTGCATTGGCCAAGGCTACCAACGATGAAGCTTGATCAATGGTTGTGATCAAGCCTATAAAATTAGTTGGTTCTTGCCAAACCACAATATGAATGGTAGTTTGTGTCTAACCCAGTGGGATAGTAGGTTGAGGACACATGTAATGTGGACTAGTATGGTGACATGATCTACTAGTTGAGCATGACATTATGAAGGACACGTAGAATATTTATCAGTAGCTTCACATCGTTGTTGTGAAGCGAAACAAAGGAATGGTTTCAACGATAAGCAATGAACGATATGAGATAGTGGAGTATGGCACAATCCATGGATAGATGGTAGCTTCCTATTTTATTGCTGAAGACATGGTGGCTCCCTAGCTTAGTCCTATGATATGGCGGGCTTGTGGCACTTGGACTCAAGGACAAGTGGTGATATGAGATTGTATCGCTTCATTGCTTCAAATGATTGTCATGAAGTAAAATGAAGAAAGGATTTTATCAATGCATTGGAAGGATGCGATGAGATATGATTAATGGAAGAGATTGAGCAAAAGTGATTGGATGGATATCACTAAGGTTCTTCACATCACTCAAATGAAAAATGAGTCTCTATCAAAGTAGCAATAAACTATGGGTTCACGATGGCTATTAACACCAAGTGAATGAGATCAATGGTGTAGGTTTTAAGAAGATCAATTTGATGATCATGTTTTAAGGATGTCGGGATGAAAGGAGAGCTAGAGGATCATGGAATGAAAATGAGAGATCGACGACCAAGGTTTGAATTTAAAGATCATAAATGGATAGGTCTATGTCAATGCGGTTTTCGACTGAAAATCAACAAAGAATGAAATTAAATGTTCTACCTACTCAAAATAACAAAGATTTGATCTCTATGGTAGTGGCACAGATTGCTAAGGAGATCGAGATCAAAATTAGATTGCATGATTAGGAGAATGCATTTAATGTATTCTAAAGTTAGGGTTTTTGTAGACTATCATGATTAACAAATACAATGAACTAAAATCTATGGCACGTGGCTCGATGAACAAGTAGCTTCCTAAAGAAGAAAGCTAAAAAACCCTAACATAAGCTTTCCAATGTGTAAGATAGTGATGCAATGTTTGAGGCACTAATTGCAGCTCAAAAAGGTTAAGCAAAATATGACAATAAAAAATTAATCCAAGTATTGAGAGTGAATGGTGCAATCTAGTGAGCATAAGTGAGTAAATTTGTAGACAAAATGCACTAATTCTGAATGAGTAGAACACAAACAAAATCAAAGATTTAATTTCGGTTAATATTTAGAGAGGAGTGTAGGAGGTGAAGAGTAGAGCATAGAGTTGGAGAACATTGTGTAGTTGCAAAATAAGTTGCAACATTGAATTGTAAATGAATTGTAATATAGATTGAATTGTAAATTTGATTGGTGGGTGCCCTCAGATATCTGGGTAGGTTCCTAGGCTATCGAGTGAGTTATTCCTTGTAGTGGGTGCTCCTAAAACTAGGGGATTGGTGTGTCATTTGGGTTGGTGCCCATAAACTTTGTAATTGATCATTTGATTGTGAGGCTGGATTAGGACAGTAGATCTTAGTAGCATTTCTCACCATGGTTTTTCCCATCTTGGATTTTCCATGTACATATTATGTTATATGATCTTATGTGTGTGCATGTTTATGATTCTATATATTAAGTTTTAATCTACACAAATTTTTAAGGGCTCAAATTTAAAGTGATCTACTGATTCACCCACCCTCTTAGTATATTTTATGTTCCAACAATTTGTATCAAAGCTTATTTCCCTTGGAGAAGCTTAATTACCCCGGGTAGAGCTTGGAATAGTGAACACAATGACCAACCAAGAAGGTTCTTCCACAAACAAGGCACCTTGATTTGATGGATTAGATTATTATTTTTGGTGTATTATGATGCAAATATATTTGGGATCCCTAAGATTTGATGTTTGGATGTCTATCAAGAATGGATATGCTATCCCAGCTATACCTCCCATTGATGTTGCAGGAAAGAAGGATTATGAGAACAATGAGAAATAAAAACATGTCATTCTTTGCGGTTTGACTAGATAAATGTTTGTCAAGGTTATCCATTATCAAATTGCACATGATGTCTAGGTTTTGTTGAAAAACATCTATAAAGGAGATGATAAGATAAAATTAGCCTTCTCTGCTAGTACTGTTAATTTTTTTGGATGCATTACACAAAGGGGGAGATTGAATCCCTCATCCTTGGGAAGCTCAGAGAGGTTTTCACCTTCAGATGTGTCCTTTCTTTTTAATATTTTGGGATCTGAAAGCTCCACGATGTGGTTTTCACTTAAATATTTGCATGTGATTCTCATGTTGTCAATTTTATGACTAAAACATGCAATCGTCTCCCCATAGTACACCTATGTATCTATCTCTATATAAAATCCTGCATTGTCATCTACACATGGTAAGTTGTTACAAAGTCCTATGAATTCTGAGATTGCTTCATTTTTTTAATATATCTAGAATTGGTGGTCCTCGTTGGTCCTAGTCAATGAGTTGGGGTTATACTAGGATTAATTTAGTGGATTTGGTCATTTGGGGTAAAAAATCTTGTGGATATCATAAAGAGAGAGGTAGGTACTCTCAAATAAGTCAGCAACGTAGAAGGGAAAGTCATCTAGGGTAGGATCGCATGATGTTGGTAACCAAGAGGAAGCATCAACCTTCTTATTAGAAGTACCTTTTTCCCAGAATGGTAACTTGACTAGTAGTACATTCTAATCAAAGATTCCTTGAATGTCTCTTAGGAACGATGGGTTCAAGCAAACCATTATCATTTTATCCCAACTTTTCATTCTTATTGTACCCCCATCCCATCATTAGTTGTAATTTTTATTGTCATATTCCATGGGAAGGTCAGGCATGGTTTGGTTGTCTTGATAGAGTAGTTTAGAGATATCTTCCTCATTGACATCCTCTTTGTTCAAATCCCCCCACTTGGTGAAGGTGGTAGATGTAAGCTTTAATGTTTCATTCACTTTGTTGATAGGTGTGGCTTTTCCATGAGATTTTGGGGAAAGAGGTAACTCACCCAACACAAAAGTGTTTTAAATTATAATCTCCATAACTATTGTCCTTGATAACTGCTTTGATATCAGGGATAGCCTAAGCAATGGGTGTTTTGGATTTTGAGGTGGATGCAAGAGAAGATGGGTCAACAAATGAGGATGAGGATGTAGGGCCTTCATCATTCTTTGGTATCTAGGGGAGCTTGTAGAACTTGGCCTCAAGGTTATTGCAATAGTAGAAAGCCTCAGGATTTCCATGGGAAATAACTTCTTTTCCCTCAAAGGGAAACTTGATGCACTGGTGGTATGTGGAAGCTACTACTTGCATGACATGAATCTATTGTCAACCAAGTAGGATCTTGTAGGGGAGATCAAGGTCTAGTACTTGACATTTAGTCTTAGTAATGATAGGTCCCACTTGGATAGGTAGAGTGATAATTTCTTGGGTAAAAGCACAAACCCATGTCACACTTTCGACCAAATAAATAGTTCTGAGTGAACTATTTTTAGCCAAAAAAATTCAGTCGACCAAGTTTCGACCAAAACCATGTGGTGTATACATGGCACACAAGGTTTTGACTGAGTAGGTTTTGTCTGAAACCAAATTTTTTTTCCTTTGCAACTTTGAAATTGGCTTATTTTATGTGTGGGGTTTCTATCATAAGGGTTTTGGCTGAAACCCTTTCCATAGAAGCCACCTTTCGGCCGAAACTGTCTTGTTGGCATCCTAGTTGGCAACCAACTCATCTTTTTTCAGAATTTTTTGAAACTTTCAACTTTAACTAAGTATTTCTTTGATCAAAATGATATTTAAAAAAAAAAGAAAAATACCCTTTTGTAGAGCTCAAAGTGGTGAATCCAAATATATAATTTTTAAAATATTTTGACTGGTTTTAATATTTTTATTTTTTAAATAATGCAAGTAGGTTGGTAAAATTAAAAAAAGAGGTTGATTGGAAATTAAAAAAATAGTCAAACATATTTATTTTTATTTATTTTTATATGGGGCACAAGAGGAGAGAGTCTTCTTCAAAAGGGTATAATTTTATTTTTGAAAATGAATAAAAATATTGACAATAGTTGACGGTCCGTAAAAACTGTCAAATTCTTACAAGTTTGACTTTAAAACATTATTACTAGAAAATATACATCAAAATTTGATTTTTTTTCCATGCACAAGATATTGAAGTTACCTATTTGGAGAAAAACAATTAAGCAGAAATGAAGTTTTTTTCAATTTGTTTCTTCACGATCTGTGAAGTCACTCTTTCCTCAAATTTTCAACATTCCAAAATTTGTCGTTAAATTGATAAAAACAATGATTCTTTTTTCAAAATTTGAAAAATTACAGGAATAAAATTCATAAAAGTTCTACATTTCATTAATTTACACCATTTTGAAATTCAAACATAAACACCACTTTTATGTGGTAGAACTTCATAATCTTTTTTGTTGTTTGCCAATTCCTTTATAAAGTGTGACATAGGTTTGTGCATGTACCCTCTTGTGACACTCTTTCTTGATCATCATATTCCCTTATGGTTGTACTCTTTATTTTCTCAATAGCATCCTCAAAAAATCACAATTTCTTGGCGAACTGAAGGGTGTAAATTTTTTGAACAGCGCATCCATCTGCTAAGTGTTATCTCCTAAACTTGCACCCAACTTAGTTGTGAAAACCCAGTTATCTATAAAAACATGGGAACATTCTTGGGTTGTGGGTTACCCAAAATGAGAATGAACCTCTAGATAGGTTGGCTTCCTTAGTTGGTTATCACCTAAACTACTAATTCTTTTGAAATGGAAGGGGAGAAAGAATGATAAAAATGGTAAAATTGAAAGCATGAAACAAAGTGATACACCAAATTTAAGATGGATAATGAGAAACATAAATTAACACTTGGCTTCAATCGATGGAAACTATGTTTGCACAGTCTATTATAGTGAATCTCTGCATAAATATTTCACTAAAAGGTTAATCATAGTAATTAACAAAAGGAAGACAAACTTCACAATAGGAAACTTTATACACCTAAAAATGGTCTCAAGAATCCAATAGATTAAATATGATTTATTTGATTAATTACCCTTAATTCCTCTACTATTAGATAAATAGAAATATTTATTTATATAGTTCATCTTAAATTCTTCAATCTTTATTCTTTTATTGTCATCTTAATTAAATTAATAAATTTCACTTTGTTTTATTTAATTATCATAATTAAATTCATCTACTTAATAAATAAATAGAAATATTTATTTATATTAAGTTCACTATTAATTCTTCCATTCTATCATATATTTCCTCTTAATTAAATAAACGAATTTAAATACTTTATTTTATTTTATTATTATCATTATTATTTCTTCTATTACTTTATCAATTTATTCTATCTTAAATTAAATAAACAAATTTAAATAAATTGTATTATTTAATCATCTTATCATATTTCTTCTTAATTAAATAAATATATTCTAAAGTCTTTCATTTAAATTATTATATTTCTTCTATAATTATTTAATATACAACTTCTATAGTTGGTATTATTTAATTATTTATTCTTCGTTTTGCTAAATTTGAATAAACTAAAATATTCAAATAAAAGCATAAATCAAATTTTCCTCTATTCACTCACCAATAAAATTAGATATTTTATATCTAATTAATTCAACTAGCATTCATGGGAAGCTTTGGAGACAAATTGGAGACAAATTGGAAATCAATTTCTCAATCTTCTTCCTCTCATCCTTCCTATCATCTTTCCTGGTGTTTTCATGGGGAGGAACCATTCCCAAAATATTCTCAATCTTCTCAATCTGTCACCAATCAATCCTCTAGATTGAATCCAAGCCTTACTTTGTTGCCCTTGTGCAAATATGTTGTCATTAATCTATAAATACAACCTTTCTCCATAGGAAATGTATCTCAACTTTGTGCAATCTTACTCTGCAGTAAATAGAGCAATCAAGCAATCAAGCATCTTAGTATCATTGAAATAATAGCAATTTAAAATCATAATCATGGCTGCATAGTAGTTTTACTATAGCCTTCATTTATCAGTTTTCATGTCAGAATAGATTACAGTAGCTTATTTTCATCAATTAGAAATCATTATCAATCATCACATCATTGCATTTAGCATCATTCCATTCTCTAGATTGGCATTTTAACAATCACAAGTTCTTACCAAATCTGAGAGCCCTTTGTGATTTAATAAATCTTTGGAGATAGGAAACAATGAGACGCTTTCAAGTTTCTGCTCGTTTTAATAGGTTAATTATTGAATCTTTGATATAATGTTTCATTAAGAAGTGTATTTACATTGTTACTTATTCACACTTACAATTTAACAAGAAATGGATGCCAACTTTGTGCAATCTTACTCTGCAGGAAAGCATCAAGAAATCAAGCATCATAGCAATAGCAATAGCATCATAGCATCAGTAGAATTCATATCATGCCTGTATCTTAGTTTTATTGTAGCTTTCTTTCATCATATTTCATGTCAATATAGATTACGGTAGCATCAATATCATCTAGAAATCATTATCAATCATCACATCATTGCATTTAGCATCATTCCATTCTCTAGATTGGCATTTTAATAGTCACAAGTGCTTACCAAATCTGAGAGCCCTTTATGATTTAATAAATATTTGGAGATAGGAAACAATGAGATGCTTTCAAGTTTCTACTCTTTTTAATAGATTAATTGTTGAATCTTTGATATAATGTTTCATTAAGAAGTGTATTTACATTGTTACTTATTTCACACTTACAATTTGGTGCCCACCGTGGGGCCTCTAACCCCATATTTCACAATTTTTTTTTGAAAAGTGTCATACAGGATTCTAGTGTGTTCACTTTAGCATGATTGAGAGATTTTTTGGCGCTCCCGATGAAAACTATAGTGCTTCTGAGGTCTGTTTTAGCACTTTTGTATCCAAAGTAGCACTTACACACTTTGTTTTAGTGCTTTTGAGGTCTATTTTAGCGCTTATGTATCCAAAGTAGCGCTTACACACTTTGTTTTAGTGGATCTGAGGTCTGTTTTAGTGCTTCTATATCCAAAGTAGCACTTACAAACTTTGTTTTAGTGCTTCTAAGGTCTATTTTAGCACTTCAAAATAGCGCTTTTGTAGTTTGTTTTAGCACTTTAACAGTCAGTCTTAAAATGGCCATATCTTGGTCATACGAAGGTCTTTTTCGATTTTTATTTTTTTTGAAATGGGGTAAAATTTCATAAGCTATGCAATGATGTAGGTATTTATCACTTTTTGTAGAGTTAAAAGTTTAAATTTTATATTTAAATTCAAATCACATTGTAACTTGGTCTAAGATTTAGGGTTTTTATGCTTAATCATTCATCTAATCCTTATATCTTCTTATTTCTTGATCTCATCTAACATTTTGAGCATTTATTGTAGGTTTTAAGAGGAACATGGAGCATTGAAGTGAGAAAAAAAAAACATTTGATATCCATTGTAATAGTGTTTTCAAACACTCATGGGAAAATAACCCATCATATGTTAGTTTTCATTCATGCTTTAGGACCAACTAGCATTAGTTTGGGCTTAAAATTAACCATCTACACAAGCTTTGTCAAAGTTGTTTAAAAAGAACATTAGAAACTCACTGGTTTTTGGATTTGGATTAAAATGAACCAATCCTAGGGTAGTCATCATACATTGCTGTCTCAATTAAAATGAACATCATGTCTTTTGTGAAGCAATATCTTCACGTAGAATAAAAAACTATCATTTGGGCTTTAAAACTGAACATTATTTACTATGATTGTGAGGTGATAGGCCTATGCTCTCCCCTTAACTAGGTGATCAAAATGCTAGAATCATCTTTTATTTTCATACAATTTACGCTTTATTAAATCCTTTAGAAGGCCTATCATAGTGGGAAAAAGTACTCACCCTACGAGAATGACCTATGTGGGAATGCCTAAAGCCAAGGATTCCAACCCACTATAATAAAAAGTGACTTGTTGATGAAAGTCCAACTCGACAAAAGTGTGCAAGATAACCATCCCCAAAATCTTTGTTCTAAAGATTGGGAGGTCTCCTGAGGGAGTTTATCATTTGCCACTCTAAATGAAAACCCTATCTACAAACCATAGTGTAGAATCTAGCTGAGTCATTAACCAGACATTGTATTACTCGCAGTGCAAGTGGAGGAAAGAATCTACCCCCAAGAAACTCACCATATAATTTCCAAGGACCGTTTTCTCAAGGGATCAACAAATCTAACCTTGAGTACGCACCTGGAAATGAAAAAAACACGGGTGCCCTCTAGGGGGTGACATGACTACGTGAGTCAACACAATTTTAAGATGTGGGCTATTGAGTATAACGATGACCTTTTTGACCTTAAGAGTGAGTTTGTCTGAAGTGTATTTTTGTTAAACAAACTAGTGGAAATCAAGGAGGATCATGTTTGATTCTTGAACATGTACTTATTGTTTAGACTCTAGGACTTAAAGAAAACAACTATTTTACAAATGCTTGTTGTGTTTTCAAAATATTAAATCAAATAAGATCATCCTGAAAAACACAAAGAAAACATAAGACTATTGGAAACCTCTGTCAGACAGTTAACATCAAAATTTGGATTTTTATTAGAACATAAACTTTCCTAAATCAAAATAGAGTCTTAAACTTGCATAAACTGTACTTTATAATTGAATTTGTTCAAAGCAAACCAAGATCTACCATCCAAAAGTGTCTTAATCAAACACATTTGATTTGTAAGTTAAGTTTCAGGATCAGTCATCCTAAATCAAAGAAACTAAACGGTATAATAAAACTTATCAACTTAGTCTAATCAATAGAATCTATCATTCTATTTGACTTGAGTTAATATCCTTGACACTATACCAAACTAAGATCAAAATTTTATTGAAAACAATAATGTTTGTATGTCCATTTTAACAAGGTCACGAAGACTAAAAATACAAAGAATAGGAAATTGAAACTCAAACCACCATGGCCAAAATAGATGAGGATCAATTGAATGCTTTAGCTCATCAAATGAAAAAACTTCAACAACAAATTTGGGATATGCAAAGGGAAACAAACACAGAGAGATGTTTTCTACCAGAAATTTTTTCTTATTCCTCTAACAAAAATCTTAACTTAACACCCTCTCCACCAACAACTACATCATCCATGTTCAATATCTTTGAATTTTAAAAAAATAAAAATCAAAAGCCCAAATCTCAGTCCTCAAACACAAATGATATTGATCAATCCTATCATGTCATGCATTTATCCCCATCCACCATAAGCCAAAATAAAACTCAAGGGCATGTGCAAGATCATCATGGAAAAAAGAGGCCCTTAAGTGGCAATAAAATTCAGAAAAATCATAGTTAGGCAACTTGAAGTAAAAATTTGAATAAGTTATCTATATTATTTCAAAAATATGTAAGAATGGAATTTGTTGCAAATCGAATGTAGTTTCTAAACTACTAGGTTTTTTTTTTTTTTTTAAAAATCCATTTGGTGAAAATTTTAAATTTCAATGCAGTAGTACTTAAATGTCAGGGAAAAAATAAGAAGTAGGTGTCTGTCTGACCACCCTAACCACAATAAAATGATAATATTTTTTTATAATATTTTAGATATAAGTAGAAGACTCATGTCCCGATGTGATGCATATTTTTTTGTAATTTTTTTCCAAGTAAACAATTAATTATGAATTTTTTATTACAACTTTTAAAAAATATAAAAAATCATACGTCTGACCACCTTAACTTGGTCAAATCTTCATGAAATTGAATTATTATTATTTTAATCCTATACTATGTGTATCATAGAATGTGACACATGTTTTTGATTTAAAAAATGTGACACCGTTTCAAAGCTATAGATGTTTTTCAATTAGCCTATCAATCAGGACTTTAGTCATATTTCAAATAGAAAATGAATAATAATTATTTATCAAATTCAAAGTAAAGCATAATTTATATTGGTGGAAAGCTGAGAATCTCCTTTAAAAACTCTTTTCATTTCATCAATTTTGGGTAAAAAACAAGTTGTCAGCTACATGATCCATCATATCACTTATATATCACAGCTTTTTGGCCCATCATGATCCTGCACATACCCTCAAGATTCTTTCACTCAAATTAACAATTCCATCCAATCATCCTCTTCTATCATATCTTCAACATCAAATGATTCATGTCAATCTCTCAATCCAAAGCATGCTAGCGTAGACTCCCCTCCACATCAAGATCAAAATATTATTTCCACTCCATCCAATGATATCAACATTCTACAAATTCTTCCAATCTTTGATCAAGATCCCATTTTTCAAGAATCTTATGACGATCCCCTCCTTTCACTTTTCATCCAAAATAATTCCCTTCCATATCAAGAGACAAGTATACTTCCAGGTTCTTCTTCCACATCATCTCATCAATCCATATCATCTCATGATTCTATTGCGTCACAAGAGAATGATAGTTCTTCCATCCTATCTAATGATGTCTTACCAACTGATGATCAAGACATGATTTCTACAAAATCTCATGATTCCCTTCCTCATCAAGATCAAGATATGCTTCCATTCAAGGATACCCTTTCATCCCATGAAGATGTTTATCCTTCTCATGATCAAGATATTCCTTTCATACCACTTCATAATGATTCCATACTTAATAAAGGACAAGCTACTTCCTCTCCTACACCTCATGATCCTTTTCCAAGTCAAGATCAAAACACCCCATCATCCCCATGTCAAGAGCCTATCACACCTATTCAAGCTATCCATGAAGCCCACACCTATAAATTAGGATCCTCCACCTTTATCCATTTTGGTTTACTTCCAACACCTATCCTCTCATCCATATCATATCCTCCCCAAAACGAACTCGCATCTTGTTTCAAAAAAAATACATGTCCCATTGGTAAATGTATATATCAAAGTATGAATTACAAAGGAAAAGGATAAGGCCTTCATGAGAAAGGTATCCTAGAACCCCTTTCTGTTCAAAGAAACCCATATCACCACAGCCTTGGTTATACACCTAAGTGTCCTAGTTCATCAAACCTACCATGTATCTTAGGTCCTCATCCTAATCCACCAAATATACCATCTATCATAGGTCCTCATCCTATTGCATCAAAGCTTCCCTCTATCCTAGGTCCATATCCTATTTCTCAAGAACAACAAAGGAACACATCCTTGATGCCCTTTCAAAAGTCTACCCACATTAACTCATCCATAATACCTCCATATCATTCATCTCAATCCACCCCTCCCATTTCTCTTGGAATAAATTTGGGTGCCAAATATCAAAATCTTCTATATCAAAATCCACATGTATCAAAGGATCAATGTGTCTCCTCGAAGAGACATGCAAAAATAAAAGAAAAATTGATCCAAAATCAAAAGAAAAATCTAAAAGGCCACAAAGGCCCATCAAAGCAAAAAGGAAATTTTCAAAGACCACAAAGGTCCATAAATCAAAAAGAAAAATGTCAAAGGCCACAAAGGCCCACCAAAAAAAAATCAAAGTCAAAAGTCATGTGGATTCCTAAAAGTCTCATAGAAGCAATAAAATCTAAATTGGCATCCAAATTTGCTAATCCAAAAGCTTCCTCCAATTTTCCATCCAATAACCTATCACCTTCCAAATCCATTTTTCCTCCATCACTCCACCACCCTTCAAGGTGTGTGCCAATTTTGATCTTTCCATCCTTTCCATTTATCCATCAATAGGCCTTACAACCTCCTATCCATTATCCAACATTCATCCCACATCATTCTCCTTTAATCCAAACCTTTGCAAAAGTTCTTAGATTCTTCAATCATATCATTAATCTGCCAACATTTAGGATTCTAATTCCCATTTGCCATGGTTTATTAGAGGGATATTTGGTTGTGAAACTTGATGCTTAAGTCCTTCCTCCATTTCTCTATCTTCCATATTCCTCTTGCACTTTACACTTAGGAACAAGTTTCATCCATCTTATCATCCATGGTCATTATCCTTTCTATGCTCATTCCTTACATTTCCACCTTTGATCTTAACAAGGTTAAGGATCTTCTTGAACATCATATATTTTATCCTATACGCTTTATCCATATCTTCCATACCATATCTTTCATCTTATCCATATTCCATAATTCTTACTAAATAAATCATTTCTTCCTTTCCTTGGTCTTGATGAGGAATAGGGGAAAATACTTGGGCCTTGTGTCTATATCTTATCTAGTTGATCTTGATCATACCATTCATTATTTTTATCCTTTGTTTCTTCCATTCCATATCTCCTAGCTTATCAAAATCCATGTCACCATGTCCCTTTGCAACCTTGAATCTTATCATACAAATCATATTTTGAGCCTAGCTGTAAAACATTGTCCAATCCTCATATCTTTTGTCTATCAATCATCAAAAATCATCAATATTATCATCATCATGCCTTATGGAATCAATCATTCCTGGCATCTTAATCAATCAACCATTATCATCTTGTGACAAGAGATATGTTTCTTGTGTGACATGTTTTGCAATGAATCTTTCATTTTGATCTATCATTTATCCATGGTTGCATTACCCCTATTGTGGGGCATCTTGTTCCTTCAATCAAGCATATCATCTCATTTCATCTTAAATATCTTGAAAAATACATACAAATCATAAAATCTGAAAAAGGTGCAATAAAATCTCAAGTACATATCATTGCAATGTGGTCATGTCTCACCCTAGCTTGGGGGAAAAATCTTGATCTCACTAGGGGCAATAAAACTTCGAACTTAATCAAATATACAAACAAAAGGAAGACAAATGCAACCCAATTTTAAACAGCAATCACCATCAAGAGCACATCATACATCCATATCATATCAAAATCTAAAAATAGGTCAAAAATCTCTCAAAAAGTCAAAAACAGAGTCATCTAGTCGAACTACGTGGTCTCTACATGTATAACGTAGGCAAGGCTAATCTTTGATCAGCCCTCGAGACCCCTAGGATAGGTCTTTAGGTTAGGTTTGGTCCAAAATCTCAGAAAATCACAACAACATCATAAAATCAGGATGGATGATCTAATCTAAATAATGATTGAAATACTTTAAGCAAAGATTAGACATGTTGTATTTTGATCATTGTTATCATTTCTTTGGAGCAACTCGATGATGTATTGAACTAGAGAAGCTAGGAAGGAGAATGATATTTTCTTTGTCTGTTGTCTGTGAATTAATCATAATTACTATGTGAATTATCGCAGGAAGTGCTCTACAAAGTATCATGGATGACATTCCAATTCACATAGGAAAGTGATTAATTCTTGTTTGATTTATGCAAGAAATTCTCAAGTCATCTCGGTTTAATTATACTTCAATGTTTGTGTTCACTTGCAATATCAAAAATCATGGAAGTCGTACTCAGGTCATCATGGTCTAAATTATACCATTGATGCTTGTACTCACTTTCAACATTTTTAAAGCTCTATGATGATACAAAACACAATAAAAGTACTGTGAAGATGTCAATGCTTGCATATGTAGATTTGCATGGTTAAATTATATTGCATTCATATTAGTTTTGCATCTACATTATAGATTTTCCACATCAACTAATGATATCTATATCAGCCTGCACCAAATGTGGAATTGTGTCCCACATCTTTGGGAAGAACTCTAAAATCCTCCTATGATCATAACATATTGCAAATCAACAATATTATCTATCAATCAAAAATCAATCAGCCTATCAATCTAATCGTCTCTGGTGAGTATTTGATCAAATCTCATGAGCGACTATCATTGAGCCTCGCCTATCATGAAGTCAATCTATCTATCTATCATTGATCCTTGCCTATCATGAGGTCAATTATCAATCTATCATTGATCCTTGCCTATCATGAGGTCAATCATCAATCTATCATTGATCCTCACCTATCATGAGGTCAATCATCAATCAATCATTGAATCTCACCTATCATGAGATCAATAATCTTCTAACCTATCAGGATCAACAATCAATATCAAATCAAAGGCTGACACGATCAAAAATCATCAAACACAAGGAGGCAAAACAAGGCAACATTTTATCATCTGGCAGAATCAATATTCTATATTGGGAGATAAATTATTTCACCAACGAATCTTCATCAAATCATCATCAAATTATTGAAAAATCATAAAAAAAATTGAAAAATCCAAAAAAATCCCAAAATCAAAAATGTATCTCCCAAGGGGGCATATATTCATCAATCACCTAAAAATCAATGTTTGGGGCATACTGAATTTTTTTCATCGTTACTAGCACCAAAAAATTTGTTTTCTTTGAAGCAATGCACAAACACATCACTTCAAAGAGGGGCAAAATGTATACACCTAAAATGGTCTGGAGAATCCAATTGATTAAATATGATTTATTTGATTAATTGCCCTTAATTCCTCTACTATTAAATAAATAGAAATATTTATTTATATAGTTCATCTTAAATTCTACAATCTTTATTCTTTTATTGTCATCTTAATTAAATTAACAAATTTCACTTTGTTTTATTTAATTATCATAATTAAATTCATCTACTTAATAAATAAATAGAAATATTTATTTATATTAAGTTCACTATTAATTCTTCCATTTTATCATATTATTTCCTCTTAATTAAATAAAAAAATTTAAAGAATTTGATTTATTTAATTATTATCATTATTATTTCTTCTATTACTTTATCCATTTATTCTATCTTAAATTAAATAAACAAATTTAAATAATTTGTATTATTTAATCATCTTATCATATTTCTTCTCAATTAAATATATTCTAAAGTCTTTCATTTAAATTATCATATTTCTTCTATAATTATTTAATATACAACTTCTATAGTTGGTATTATTTAATTATTTATTCCCCTTTTTTCTAAATCTGAATAAACTAAAATATTCAAATAAAAGCATAAATCAAATTTTCCTCTATTTTATATCTAATTAATTCAATTGGCATTCACGGGAAGCTTTGGAGACAAATTGGAGATAAATTGGAAATCAATCTCTCAATCTTCTTCCTCTGATCCTTCCTATCATCTTGCCTGGTGATTTCATGGGAATGAACCATTCCCAAAATCTTCTCAATCTTCTCAATCTCTCATCATTCAATCCTCCAGATTGAATCCAAGCCTCTACTTTGCTGCCCCTGTGCAAATCTATTGCCATGAATCTATAAATAAAGCCTTTCTCCACAGGAAGTGTATCCCAAATTTGTGCAATCTTACTCTACAGGAAATAGAGCAATCAAGCAATCAAGCATCTTAGTATCTTATAAATCATAGCAATTTAGAATCATAATCATGGTTGCATAGTAGTTTTACTGTAGCTTTCATTTATCAGTTTTCATGTCAAAATAGATTACAGTAGATTATTTTTATCAATTA
The DNA here is from genome assembly GCA_007115665.2 of Sequoiadendron giganteum. Lineage (NCBI taxonomy): Eukaryota > Viridiplantae > Streptophyta > Pinopsida > Cupressales > Cupressaceae > Sequoiadendron > Sequoiadendron giganteum. The sequence continues at coordinate 420,168,296 of CM021102.1, read as the reverse complement.
GAAATCATTGCATCATTGGATTTAGCATCATTCCATTCTCTAGATTGGCATTTTAACAGTCACAATTGCTTACCAAATCTGAGAGCCCTCTGTGATTTAATAAATCTTTGGAGATAGGAAACAATGAGATGCTTTCAAGTTTTTGCTCTTTTTAATAGATTAATTGTTGAATCTTTGATATAATGTTTCATTAAGAAGTGTATTTACATTGTTACTTATTCACACTTATAGAAACTATAAGCACTCTTATGTTACAATCAACAACCTGCATCGATTCTCTAATTGTAGAAAAGGAATAAACTATGAGACAAAGCTGAAAGGAAATAATGAAAATCTCACAAGTAACTTGATCAATCACTAACATGCACAAAGGTACAAGAACAAGGAGGCGAGAATTTTATCACCAAAATACTCCAAGGTTTGCACTGTATTCCATATCCAAAAAACCGAATTACAAAGCTTGCAAAAAATTTGACTATGGACTCCAAAAGTCACTAAGCTGGAAAGCAACAAGTAAGAACTAACTCAAAAATGAGTTACAAAAAGAAATATATGTATCCAACTCCATCTTCCACCAAAAAAGGCTCTAGGAGCACTTGGGTCGGACACAACAATAAAGCCTAAAATATAGCATGTCAATATACTCCAAAAGGCATCAATAAGCATGAAATGGTCAATGTTGACCAAGTCCATCAAGGCAAGCTTAAAATGTTCCAAGATGCTCTCCAAAGCCATAAAAAAGGAAAAACCACCTCCTATATTCTTGCCTTATGTTTACAAACCTCCCCAAACCTCCCCTATATGCTTGCATGAATCATCAATCCTCAAGTCCTCTTTTATCATGCGTTGAAAGCTTCCACCATTTTATTTTGCATTGAAGTAACATTCAAGCCTAAGTGATTTATAAAATATCAATAAGGTGAATGCTTTACATTTATACAAATGCAAATTTATAACCATTTTATTTTTTTGAAATAAAAATGACTATAGAACTGCATGGCATACATAACATTATGTAATGAGGCATATAATAGAACACTAGAAAGACATAAGACTTAAGGAAAATCTTAGTCTTTGGGGATATTAATTTGCAATGTCTATTTTTTAAAAGAAGGAAAACAAATGACTAACTTTTGTCGGCCTCCACTAGGGTATGAAACCCTAAACACAAAAACCATGGGCAAACATTACCTATTTTATTTTGTCTCATACTTTCTTTGTTTTGGTGCTCCGCCATGACTCATGTAGAGATCAAGGGGTTTCGAAGCTGAAAGAAAGATTTTCTGGAAGGATTCCACCAATAAGCTCTTTATTTCAGTAAGATTTGTTTTTCCCTTCCATTTTCTATAGAAGAACTACCCCATTCGAGCTCTGTTGCTTTTGGAACGATGAAAATGCTCTAGTTTTCTATATTTTTCCATGCTTGCTCAACCAATAGCTAACAAAATTTATGAAAAATGCCATAGGTCATGGCAGTATTTCCATTCTAGATCTTTCATTTATCATTTAGAATGAAGAAAACATTTTATACCTCTTTTATATCTCTCTGTAAAAGATTAGGTGGTTGCATTATTTTTTGAAATAAATAATGAAACATTCAAATTCCTGGGTGCTTTCTGGTTTTCTCATGGACAAAGATAAAGTATAGGGTTTGCATCTTTTGCAAATTTCTGGAGACATTTTTCCATTTTATGGCCATTTGACTACAAGGCCGAGATCACTTGAGAAATCTCTCTGTGCTTTTCACCATGTTGGGGATTCAACTTTACAAATGCATTTTTATATTCTCATACTTTCTTTGTTCTCAAAGAACTCACTAACCACTATTACCCACAAGCACCCATGCTTTTCTAAAAACTCTTACCAAAAGTCATTGATATTCTGTAAATCTTGTAATATATGGCATACACATAAAAATATCACTCTAGTCTTGTATGAGGGTTTGCTTTTAGGTTATCCACTTTGTACGTTAAGCTGCAACATTTCAACTTTATCTTTATTTTCAGGAGGTTGAGATATAATCCTTTTGGTAAAGAAACCCCCAGGTTGACAACACTAGCACTGTTGTAACTTGAATTTCATGGCCATCATTGATGGACAACTTTAAGAAAACATTTTCTAGCATTTGCACAGAATTGTAGAAAACCCTACTCCCTACTCTATAGCATAATCTTTGTTGATTCTTCTTAGCTACCCTTATTTTCATTTTCAATCTTCTTGATGGCTTATAACTGAACATCTATAGTGGAATGTTGTTGAGATGCAATACCATGCTCACGATTCAATGAATAGCAACATGACACAAGATCCATTAACATAATGTGTTATTTTGATCGTCACTGTCTATTTTGTTCCTTGCACAAGTTGCTACTAAGACAAATCCTTTGTCACCAAGGACATTGAATTTTCATAGACTAGATACTGCTCCCTTCATCTATTTTCCTCTTGTTAAGATATCAATGGACTAAGTTTTAAGTCTCTTTATATGACCTTCTTTGTTACTCCAAATTGTCTCTGCCTTTATCTTTGTTGGGGGTATGATTGTTATTACAAGGCTCAAACTATCTTTTGGAGTCTTTTGGATACCATGGTCTCTGACAACCTATCTCTATTACTTGTTCATTGTCACTTGTGATGACTGAATTTTGGCTATGGCCTGGTCTGCTTATGGGCCTGCCATTCTGTATTAAACTTTTCATGCCATACTTGACTTTTCCATGTATTGTCTTTATCACTCTACATCACCACTTGCAAATGTTTCTCCATGCTATGACAGTCTTGTGAACGCATGCTCTATCCTGTGAATGACTGCCCTTTAATAGTATTATTATCGTGCTGCCTTATTTTCTTGCTTATCATACTCTATGACTAGAATGAACAAGTTTTTCTTTGTTAATTGACACCCCTTCATGACTATGATGCCATACTATGCCTTCATTATATTCTTAGCATACTTATGTTGACAGAGAGAGGATACAGATCTTTCATAGGACTATCCTCTACAATTCTTTGTCTAGCACTTGACACAATGGTCAAAAGCTCCTTGGTGCTCTGTAATTTTCCTTCTTATATCTTCAAGTGTTTGAGAAATTCAAAACTCATTCTGGGTTTTTATTCCTTGTGGGCTGAGAAATAGATCCATCAAGGACATACACAATAAGAATAACATCATTCATTCAAGATGCTCCAATAATTAAGATGATGAACCATCAACAATCTATTCATAGTGGAACTTCTAGTCTCAATTGTGTATAATGTGTTCATAGCTCTTAACATTTAAATTGCCATCAATCTTCTCATAATGCACTTGTTTGTCCTTCCATAAAGCTACTTGTGGTATAATCACTTCCCTTAGTGACTCTTTTCATCATTTTTGTATGTTGCATCATCTTTTCTTGATAATTGATTGTTGCCCTCCTTATTGACTGTGATGTATTGTCTCCCTTCATAATGCCAATACTACCTCTTTGTGCTTGGATAAGGCTTGCTCATTTCTCATTGCAACAAACCTCTTGATTGTCCTAGTATTAGTTATCTGTGACAACTGCTATCAATTGATTTGCATTCATTCTGGTTGTCCATTGTAACCTCTGAAAAGAATTCTCTCTGGCCCTATTGGTGGCTAAAGCAACTATCCTAGCATTTAATATTGAATTTGTATACATTATAATTGTTTCAAAAAAATCATTGTAGGCTTAGACCTTTTGACTCTGTCTCTTCAGACTACATGTGTTATTTGATGTTATGTTGCTATTGATAAGGAGTGTCATTATCAATGTAAGAGAACTCAAATTAATAATGGTATCCATTCTTATCAGTATCACCATGAAAAATGAAAGTTGACTTGAAGGATCCATTGGTGATAAGAAATATGACTATCCCTCTTTAATGAAACAAAGGGTAGCATGTTGGGCTCAAACCTCGTGGGGGCCACATTTTAACCCACATGCTGAAATTTGATAAAATAAATCAACAACATTACTTTTCTTATATCTGCACATGAAACAAACAAGTTAAAAAAATAAATGCATATTTTGGATGTGTTTGATGATCCTGTTGTTTCTTGAACATGTAAGGTTTTTTGATGACTTAATCATCTAATGAATGCTTGATAGGATGCAGATTACATTTATGTTGGTAATATAGGGATAAGGTAGAATGTGATTTTTCATTGCTCTAACACCACCTTTCAACAATCTTGCAGGTAAACCTTGGACCTGGAGTTGGACCAAGATCAACACAACTATAGTAATGATTCGTCATTCTTCTCTCCCTGTTCTTATATTATCTTCAGTTGTGTGATATACATTTCTTTTTTTGTATTCAGTATTTGATTAAGTAATCAAATCAAGCTACTCCCATGGCTTGTGTGGGACTTTGATGTTTTACGACATGAATAAAACAACATAATTTCTTATACAAATTTATGAGTTTTTTATATTAAAAACATTTGCATAAGAACACTAGAAATTCAAAAGTAATCAGATTTGTATAGCAAAGAATACTTAGCAGAAGATTTTGAATACTTGGTGTACCTTTTAGCTCAAAATTGCAATTCAGATCTACCTATTTTTGAGTTGTAGCTAAAAATATAGGTAACACTAAGACTCTTTTAACCTTGTTCCTAATAACAATGACCTCAAGATGTAAGGTGCGATTGTGGGATGGTTGTGTGGGTAGGTCTTGTTTCGAGAAGGTGAGAAAATGAGGGGTAGTGATATGCCCTACCATAGCTTGAAACTGCTTTGTATCAATATTTTTTAGGGATGAAGGAAGAGGATAAAGATTTTTCTAATATTTCCCTATGTGTGGGGGATAACCTCAATAGTTCTAAGATAGAGATCTATGCAGGGGTCTTCTTTAGCTGATTTAGGAGACTATAGTTACTAGGGTTAGACATTGGCAATGTGTGTTGTGCCCTAGGTTGAGATGAAGCTCCTTGGATGGTGACTTTCTACATCATGTGATGACTCCACACTCCACACTAGGTCATTTGATGGTAATGACTGTTATGACATTGATAGAAGAGGCAACCACATTGGAATAGACAAGTTGCATGTTTCTATAATTATTTCCTTTTTCATTGTCATTCCCTTTGTTGTGATCTAGCAAGTCTCTCACAACATGAGTAGAGTTAATCTTTACTAGGATATCAAGATTGATATGAAGCATTCTTCTATGCCACAACCAACTTTCATTGATTTGAGTCATAAAGCACTTATCACCAACACTTTTGAGCTGATAAACATTTCCTTTTTTCCTTGTTCCTATTGCAACCAAGACTTGAGAGCTTCTTTTTCTGATTTCACAACCATCATCCCAAGACACCAAATTTTATCCTTTGCTACATATTTTTCTTACACTAAGAAGATTATATGACGAAAACCCTTGACATAAAGAACATAGCGCAACACTACATACAAAATAGGTTAGGATAAAAAATTATGAAGCATAGAAAGTGCCAAAATTGGGATTGGAAAAACATATAATTGAGAAAAAAATATAAATTATAAAAAATTCTTTGAGAAAAAATCAATTAATACATTGCTAAGATCACAATAAACCTTATGTTTTAATCAAATAAACCTTAAATTGAGCACCATGTGGAGATATGTTCACAATAGGTTTAATTTATTGATTTTAAAAATAATAGCTACATGGTTAAAGTTCAATATTTGATAATAAGTCTAATCCAATATCTGTTCAGATGGTGGGGAGAAATAACAAGCATGGAAGAATCTAAAAAATATTTTAATTAAAATAAATATTATTTCTTAACAAAATTGATCATGGACTTGACAAGGTTGATTGATGAGGTGATTGCTTGAATGGAAAAGGTTAAGGGGAGTTGACTATTTTCTTTAAATATTTAAGTGGTGAATGAGTGAATAAAATGGATACATTAATGAGTGGGATTAAGAAAATGATTGGGTAGACTAGAAATAGACTTGGTAGTTAATTAGGTGAAGTGGATTCGTAGGATTTAACTATTAAATAAATGAATAATAGATGCATATTAGATAAAATTTAATATTTATTATTTTATTAGTATATAATAAATGAATTTCATGCATGAATTTAATAGATAGATCAGTTTGATTAAATAATATATATTATTTAGATAAAATATTTTATACTAAGAGTGATGTGTGATAAATGAATAATGTATGTGAAGGTGAAGTCATTTTAGAGTTTAGAGTGTTCATTTCTATTTGAGAATAACATGAACATAAGGAAGTGAGTTATATTAAGAAAATATTCCAAAATCACATCAATCATATTGGATTCCTCAACTTCAATTTTAAAACTATAATTTAAGTAGATTTTTTTAGAATTTAAAATAGGCATATATCTTTTATATTAAGAAATACTTCATCACAATAATTTTTTCCCCATAAATTACAATCACATATTGATCTGAATCTCATTACAACCTCTATGACCTGAAAACATAAAATTTGCAAGTACACCAAAAAATGGAAGGGCAAATTACCCTGGCAGAGCGGTGGAGCACGTGTTCACAGGACAGATGGGCAACTGTAGTCAATATGTCCATAGAATTAGAAGGAAAATACTTAGAATATTTACAAAGAACCACCCACCGGGCTATATTACCTGTGGGGATGCAAATGCTTCGATCTAATGCTGTGACTGACAGGTGACGGTTGCTTGGCCTGGATGCATTTTCTACAACCTCATTTTAGTGGTCATGGTGTCTTTGGGCAGCGAATTTATTCCCACTACCCAAGACCTTGCTGCATTGGTGTTGGGCTTAGAAGAGAGTGAGCTTCCATTCATTTTTGTTCTTCTCCATCATATGGTTGTTGTGTTGCCCCAGGGCTTTATGGCTCTTTCCATGCATCATGAATAGGGCTTAAATGCTAAGCTCATAGCCCAGGAACTCAAGTTGGAGTGGAGGTCAGGATAAATGAAGAGGATGATTCATTTTCTAAGGAAAACGTCAGTAAATCTGTCCACACATTGCTGGTGGAAGAGGAAGGCGTACACATCAGATCTCATGTTCAAGAGATTTGTTGAGTCTTGACCCGTAATGATTGCCAAATCTATCGATCGAAAATCCACAACTGTGTTTCTTTAACCAAGGACAAAGTCGATTGCAAACAACCTGTTTGATTCTTTGTATTAAGAAATATGCGAACAATTTTGTTTCTTTAATCAAACACCCATGACTGCAATCTTAAAGTGTGTCCAATTGGATTTTTTAATATACGTAGCCTTTTGGATCAAAATAGGGGTCATATGTAGTCCTTACCATAAGGATGATAACAACACTCCTCTCATTCACATAAAAACCATCATTCCAAATTCTTTAAATCCATTAATGATAACAAAAAAGTTATTTCAAAGTAAAATTTTAAAATCAAATATCAAAAGCCATCAAATCCAAAAATCCAAATCGACACATGAAGTTAAAATGGATCCTAAGGAAAACTAGATCAAGAAAATAAAATAATTCAAACCTAATAGTTAGTCAAAGAATGGAGCCACAAGAAAAGAGGTCTCCTAAATATAACAAGTGTCCACCTCCTTCAAATTGGTCATTGATCCCATCTCATAAGGCATATATAAGTGTTGGTTCCAAGCATTATCCCAACTCAAAGTCTAAAATCCATCATCCACTATCCCAAGTCTGGAAAATAAAAAATCCTTCATCCAACATGTCAAATAAATCATCTATATCTACAATCACCCATCACAATCCAACATCTCGCCTAAAATCCAAAAATCCTACCACATAAATTTGTTGCATGTTGGCAACAAAATTTTTTCATAAAAGACTCTCATTGTACTCTATCATGTTGTGAGTATTTGAATAAAGACAACCCTAGTATCATCAAGGATCACAATAAAATCCATGAGTTGTGTACAAGAGCCATGACATTAACATGTCATCTACTCCATGCAGGTCACTATAGGCATGTCATGATACTACCATCTACATCAACACCATCAAATGGAACAAACTAGTTAGTGATCATATAAACATCAACTCCATTTAGAAAATACCATAAAATGAAAAAATACAAAAATCTAAAAAATTAGTAGAGAAAATTTGACCTATGATTAAAACCATTTCTATGGTACCTTAAGGCAGTCACCATAATGAAAACCTAGCAAAAAAGTGTCATATTTGATAATAAAAAAATAAAGATAAATAACTCATCTAATAGTGAAAATTAATGTATTGTACTTTAGATAAGTAATGTGATGTAACATGGAAAACATGTGTCATTTGCAAGATCAATTATCTCTATGTAACTTTAGACTTGGGGGCAAGTTATCTCATCCTCCACACCTTTTTTCATGACATTAGCATCCATTAAATCCAGATTATTTCTATCCATCTTCCCTACCTACCTTGATCTTGATAAGGATTAGGGTACAAAATTTAAGTTTACATGCTTTGGAAAACCCTTGCCATGTCTATCCTTTATCCATACACTACCCAATATCACATCATTGCCTACCTAGAGTTATCTAACCTTATATCTTGGAGAAAATAAGTTATTCCTATGTAATAGAGTCCTTGGAGATTATGTCATTATAGTGTAGAAAAAAGTATCCCTTTTTCACACTTAATTTGGGAATAACTAATATTAAAATGAGCCTAATGTTGTCTTGATTTAGTGTTGTAATGTGTTTTACACATTCATTTTAAGTTTAGGGCCCTTTAAAACTAAATAGACCTAATTTTTTTAGTGTTGTAAAATATATTTATTTACATCTTCACACTAAGTTTTGGGCCCTCTTACATTTATGACCTTCAAATCATCACTAATAGGCCCCTAAGACCCTTTATTATGCATACGAAAGCTTGTTTCAACCGAAATCATGACATATTCAATAAATGCACATAATATTCTAACCCCCCGACAATTCCTTAGCCTGAAAAGCTAGGGTGGAACTCCTACGCCACCTTCATTGTATGAGTCCCATTTGGCCCTTATTTAGGGTTTTGAGTGGGAAATCAAGGTTTTCAATTTAAATATTATAAATGTTGGCATTTGGGATCTAATAAATGATAAATTAGATTGAATGCCTAGATAACTAAGGTTTTAAATCATTATTTCACTAAGAATCTTTAGGCAAGAGAATTCCACCTAGACCTAGAGCATTCAAGAGCATTTCAAGAGCATCTAAAGGTAGATTTGAAGAAGATTATTGTATTAATCAATATCCATTATCATGTTAAAGGCTTGATGCATCATGCATGTGGTTTTGAGCTAGTGTTGTGATGTATTGTTGAAGATCAATTCAAGTATTCAAAAGCATTATCTTTCATCAAGAATCATGATCAAGACCTACATCCATTGATGCTACTTCATGATTGTTTGCAGATCTACAAGGTTTTAAACAAGGTTCTATTGTTTCATCTTATGTTTCATATTTCATTTCATTCATGCTTCATTTCTCATTAAGGTTTGATTACCAAAATGGGGTTTGACCAAGGAAAATCCCCATTCCTTAACAAAACAACATTTCTTTTCTCTCTTTGTATGTTATAGGTTTATAGGTTGAAGAAAAAGTGGATTTAAAACCTTCAAAAGTACCAAAATTGCAAAGTTATAAAAGTTGCAAAAGTTGTCATAAGAAATTGTCAAGGCTCATGAAAACTTAGATCTAGAGCAAGATATCAAACCTATTTACATGAAACTAGTGGGAAAGTGCTTATTTAATCCATATTTAGAGGCTCACAAAGTTTCAGTTCAAAATTCTACTCTTGGGACACTTTGCGAAAAAGCGATACACTTTGCAATAGCTTGGGTGTATGAGTCCTAGTACACCTTTTTTGCTAGTCTTTTGTAGATCCAAATCAATCGCTAAGAGATTCTAGATCTTTCCCAAAAACCATAGATTGGGACCAAATCGCCCAATTTGATGTATGAGTCCGTGAACACATCAACAACAACAAAATTCAGGTTTTGAGATCCTGTTCAATCATCACCAATCTCTTAGGTACTCTTCTATCATCCTTAGTTTATTATTCTGATTTTATGTTTCATATTCTAGGCCATATAGTTACATTTGCATATTCCTTTCATATATTTCTTTCTAAGCATTTTCTTAGTGGTAAACCCCCCTCTTTAACCACATCTAAGGAAACATTTCTTGTCATAGTAGCAATACTTCCCTCAATTGAACCATTGGGTGGAAGTCTATAGGATTTCCTTTAATGAAATAGAGTGAAATAGGTACCCCCTAGTGTTCCATATCTTAAAAGGTGGAGCACCTTATTTCCTATGGTTCAATCATAATCCTCCATCCAATCATTCATGTGTCTCTTATCACCACATAATCATCCTCTCATTCTCTACCTAAGAAATCGATTATATTTTCATCCTTATAATTGCAAGACTTGGTTCTCCCTTGTCATTATTTCTAAACCTCCAATCTAGTCCACTTATCAAGCGTCCCTATATATTCAACCAATCCTAAAATAATTCCATCCAAATACAACAATCCTAATCCATGCAATATTGCTATGCAATTTAACACATCATCCAAAACATCCATTGGTTTTTTTCCCATCCTTGCTATAAATGTTGGTTTATTTTAGTCACATTACCATCATTGGGATTTATCTTTCCCACTCCTTATATTATTTTTTGGATGTATCCTCCCCTCATCAACAACACAATCATCATTATCAATTAATCAATCAATTTCTAGATTGACTAAGGAAAATATCATATTTTTCATTGTGTCATTTTGCATGCATGCTTGTTGTTTGTATGTATCATTCATTAATCCCCATTTCTCATGGTACATATATTATATACCATCTCGAATAAATCCACCCCTTAAATTAATACAAACATCAAACACCAAACATCGACATGTGATTTCAAATATTCAAAAACCACACTTGAAACATGTGCTATTAATACTAAAATCATAGAATTCCACATCAACCTCAATAAAATATAATCAAAATAATCCTTTGCCATCATGAAATTTTTTCCGTCATCTATCATTCATCTTATATATGCTATGTTTCCTTATCTAAACCACATATTTGTGATATATTGGATGTTTCTTTCCCAAAAATAGACATGATCCAAATCCATCTCTTTGTCCTTTCTACACCTTGACATGAGATAACATGGTCGTCTGTCAATTGAAAATTGCTTAATTTTTCTTTGGTCTATATTTTTTTATGTACCTACTCATATTTTCCATGAGCATTTCATATCAGGGTGTGCTTTGAATGCCATAAATTGGGGAAAGGTCTATTGTTTATGTGTGGCTTGTTTAATGATTGTCTCATAATTAACCCACCAAGAGTGTTAGAAGCCTTGTGACCATTGGGTCATCCTATTTTCTTTTTCTTTATTAAAAGAGTTTGTGCATGTTGGATACATTGTCACCTCGGTCTTAAATACCCTAGTAGATTGATGAGCACACAATTATACTAATAGGGGGATTGAATCAATATAATGCAATATTTTACTTTTTCAAACTAATAACCACAATAATATCAATTGCACAATATCATTCACACAAGATCTAATAATTATGTGACATAAGAGGAACACACAATTTACGTGAAAACCCTTACAGGATAAAATCACAAGAAAATTTTTCTTTTATATAGATCTCTTTTACTTCTTGGTAGGCCCCAACCTACAAGAGACACCAATATCCTCTTATAAAATTTGTGAGCACCAACCCACTTGAGACACCAATCCCCTCTTATAGAACTTATAGGCACCAACTCATTGGAGACACCAATCCTTGCAACTGAGCACCAACTCAGTACAAGACACCAATCTCTTTAATATGAGGCACCAACTTCGTCAATATGGGGCACCAACCTCTCTATTATGAGGCACCAACCTCTTCAATACAATCTTCTCTTGTTAAGAATAAATACTTTTTACAAATAAAATTTAATGATCTCCTTTTATATTCTCCTCCTCAAAATCTTCACACACAAATTGGCATATATTCTCTTTCTTAAATATTCATACACAAATATGCATATATTCTTTTTCTTAAATCTTCTTGTTCTTGAATGATATATTTTTGTGTCTCACACTCTTTCCTTCTTTACAAATCTACTTGTATGATATTATATTTATTCCACACTTCCCACACATTTCTTATTCCTTTTTATATCTTCATATTTCTATGTAGAGATGAATCCTTTCAGATATAATGACCCTTCAAATATTTGACTCATCTTAAATAATGATTGTCTTTTCAAAATTGATCATTACCTTTTCACACATATTCACAATAATATATTTTTATCTTCCACACACTTCTCTATTAACTAATAGATCTTCCTTTCTATTCCACACACATCTATTTATATATTTACATCTCAATGAAGAATTGCATCTCTTTGAAAAGAGATAACTCTTTAAAATGATATATTTTTGTTAAGACTAATTGCTACCTTTTAATACTTTTTCGTTCTATTTTTTCTTTCTCCTTAATGATTGCTTTTGAAAGCTCTTCTATAATTTTGTTATTCTTCAAATCTACTTGTGTTTGTATAATGTATCTTCTTGTTCGAGCCACAATTCTTTCTATTTTTATATCTTCTTGCCTCTATGAAGGGAGAGATCTCTTAATAAAGAGAAAGAAAAATTGATAATCATTTAACACCTTTGAAAACAAATCACACCTCTTCACTAAATGATGTATTCTTAATGAGTGTGTTCCACATCACCTCTAAGATATTTTCTATTATGCTCTTTTGATCTTTTTCCTTTGACATAACTAACAATAGTCTCGTTGATTTTTGACATCAATGACAATATTCTAACAATCTCTCATACTCTTTTGACATCAATGACAATTCATTCCATCATGCATAATGTCCATTGCTAATTTAAATAAAGGTCACTAAACTCAAAGTTAGCATATTACATCACCATCATTTCATCCATAATCCTATTTCTTGCATCCATTTTAAATATTTTTCTTCCATTATTTTCCATCATCTATCTATCATTTTCTTCATATCTCTTCTTTCAAGAACTCACCCATGTAATTTTTGAATGGATAATCTCTCAAGGGACATCAATCATCTCAATTTTCTAGTTTTCCATTTTCATTCAATTTAACATATCGTCATTATCATTCTCATTTATTCTACATTTAAATCTGAATTTGAAAATTAAAATTGAAATGTTCAATACAATTAATACAATTTTAAAATATTTTCATAATATTATAATACAAATAAAACATAAATAAGTAAGACATTAATTAAATACCAAACTCCAGCTAAACCAACAATATTTATAACGATGTCATACACACACTGAAAATCCATTGAAAGATGTACCTATTAATGACGAAACCCATTTACCATTATTCTAAAATAAAAGTAGTATCGAAGTTTCTACTATGGAATGCATGTATCTTAGAAGCGACCAGATCAACTTGAGTGCTTGTACTATTGAATGACCATATAGGTACAATATGTTGTTCTTTAAAACATTCAATGACTCACTCCACCCCCCAAAAAAAAATTCACTTTGACCCAGTACAAAACTTTATTTGAACAAATAAAAGATTACAACAACACCAATAGTTGCTCATAACACAATGAGTAACTCACCAATCATAATAGACAACTAAACATGCTTTTGCATTTATAAATAAAGTCAACTTGCACATAAAAAGGCTCATTTACAATTTAATTTAAAACATGTACTATTACAAAAACCCCCACTTGCAAAATTTTATCCCTCATTACTTTTTATATTTACAACTACACATGCACACTTAATGGTTCTTTACATGACATTTTCACAATCTACTATTAACTCTATGGGATTTCAAATGCATAGTCTTCCACACACTCCCTAGAAGATATATGTATTTACTTCATTTATTGTAGGTACTTGCACAATTAAATACAGGTGTAAGGTTCCCCAAATAAACATCAAATCCAAATATAATGCAGAATTCACTCATATCATCTCTAAAAACCTACGTAACTAGCATGTACAAATTCAAATGTTCAAACAAATTCAAATTTCAAACTCAACAACTAAATTGAATGCATTCAATTGCCACATTCAAATTCCTAAGTAAGAGGGGGAAAGCAGCCAGTGTCTCTGCAGAATTCAGAGCATCGGCAAACATCCTCTACACATTCCTCTACAATTTTAGGTTGGTACTTTATACATTCTACTTATAGTTATTTTCATGAACTGTGCATTTAACATTTATATTTATGCAATGTCTTCTTACTTTCATCAACTGTGCATTTAACATTTATATTTATGCACTATCTTTTTACTTTACTTTATAAGTAATGAAGGGTTTTTTTGTTGTCTTTACAAGATCTGCAAAACGAATTCTCCTAAGTTTTGCAGCAATTCTTTTATATTGTTTACTATGTTTCCTTTGGCTGTCCAATACAATAAACTAACATTTGAATACATTTCCTTTGGCTGTCCAATACAACAGACTAGCGTTTGTCATTTTACATTATGTGTCTCTTGTTCATTCAGCAAATAGATATATATGTGTGTATCCTTTGCCTATCCTTTGGCAATGCAAACAATGGTACTAGTAAACCATTTTCTTCTGCAACTTATTGAATTTGTAAAGGAATGTGTACAATGTTATACCTATAAAACACACATTAAGCAGTGTCTTTCAAATTGTAAATGAATCTGTGCAATGTTTTATACATTCATTTACAAATTATGTGTCTGTTGTCTCTTGTTCATTGAGCAAATTGATATATATGTCTATTTCCTTTAACTATCCTTTGAAAATGCAAACAATGGTACTGGTTAATCATTTCCTTCTGCATCTTTCATGACCCGTGAAGGGTTTATTCGATGATTGAAAAATTATTACTGCTTGTTTATGAAATATATCATTCCTCTTACATGCATTTTCGCTGTGTGCTATTTGATTTTGATGAGTCATGGTGCTATTTTTTTCTCCCAAATTGCATGTATGTATGCATGCACATACATACATACATATATACATACATGCATACATATATATATATATAGATATGTATACATATATGTATATATGTATGCATGTATGTATATATAAAATTGTCTGCCCATGGTGTGAGGTAACAACAAACATCATTCTCCTTTCGAAGTGTATGTATGTATGTATGTATGTATGCATGTATATATATATATGTTGGTGTTTTACACAGGGATCTTTTTGGGGTAAATGATTTCCTCTCCTTGTTTGTATCATGATTTTGTGTGCGAAAATGATAGGGGAATTTCGTGGGTTTGAGTACATGTCTGCACAAAATGATTAATGGTCTGCATCGAGCTTTTTATAAAAAACCCATGTGAATACGACCATAAATCGGCAAACCCATTTAGTATACACCATTTTTGTGAAAACCCTTGCTTTGTTTTTCCAAATACGGGTTTATTTGGGGTTAAATGATTAAATAGCACCTGGTAAAGTCAACTGTCTCATGATATTGTCTCCACAAATGATGAGGAATTTCATGGGTTTGACCACATGTTTGCAAATTAATCTTATGAAACCCTTGCTTGGAATATTCCACATCTGTCTGAAAAAGCACTTTTCAATTCCTACAAGTGAGGAATTATTATTATGAAACCCTTGGTTAATTTCTTGTGCACATTTCTGAAAACCCAAGTGTGTAATCGATCTACCTCTATTAAAATTAATATCCTATTGTTGTTGAATACAACACAATTTCTTTCATTTTCAGTACAATGTGCTTTGAACATTGATGGAAAAGAATGGGGTACCCACCAAAAAAAACATTAGTCATATGCTTAAATCGGACCCCAAATGAAGATTAATTAGGGTGTAATGTGTTTGGTGTCTGCTGCTAAAGTAAGGAGATTAATATATAGGAGTGATTTTTAATAGGCACAAAAATGATTTGAAAATGAATTTTTAAGGTGCCAACGTGAATTAGACCCATTGAATTTTGAGCGGATTTGAATGATATAATAGTTTTATTTAAATGTTAATAGTGACACATTTAGCGCTATTTTCTATTTTTCACTGTATATCAGTCTAATTATATGTCTAGGATCACAGTTTTCTGACTCTTTATGGCTTACAATGTATAAGATCACTGACAATCATGGCACCAGGGCAGAAGAGGAAAAGATCATCTCAGAGGCGATCGATTAGAGTACCTCGTGGAGTGACATTCAATGTTCCAGATGTTGTTGATGAAGAGATAGCAATGAACATGAACAAGGAAGTTATTTCTGAAAATGCACAACAGACCAATGAAAATGATGGTTTTGAACCTGTTGTTCATAATACTGAGGTAGAAATGGAACCGCCACCTACTGACCATGTGACAACCCCAGATCTGAGCATGAAAACTTGGTCTATGGATGATGTGGAAAAATCCATTGCAGATGTTGAGGACAAGCGAATGTCAATTAGAGGTTCAACGATCAAATGGGGAATCCCGCCTAGCAGTTTGCAAGCATGGCTCAATGGTGTGACATCCACAAAAAAAAGGGAGCCCCGAACAATCCTAACTGACGAAGAAGAAGCTGAAATTATGCAGTGGTGTAAAGATATGGCTAATATTGGCCATGGCCTTCAAGTGTCACAACTTAAGTCAACAGTGGCCCAAATGGTTGGAGTAAGGCCTAACCCATTCACAAATGGGATACTAGGGAGGTCATGGTGGGTTGGATTTCGTCAAAGGAATCTTGATCTAACAATTCAAACACCCGAAGGAGTGGACACAGATTGAGCTATAATGCCACGCCCATAAATATTTTCTTCATTCTATAATAACTTGGAGGAGTTGTACAACAAACATAATTATGGGCCCAACAAAATATGGAACCATGATGAAATAGGTGTGCAAGTTGGAAAAAACTGTGCAATGAGAGTTATTACAAACATAGGGATGAAATGTGTTCCACAATTAATTGCTAAAAGCAGAGAATGGGTCACTGTTCTAGCTTGTGTTAGTGCAACAGGTCAAGCTATACCTGGTTACTATTTGTTCAAGTCCAAAAGGAACATTAAAAACTATATTGTTAACTGTGAGCCAAGGGCATGCATGGCAATCCAAGAGCATGCTTGGATGACCAAAGAATTATTTGTGGAATGGTTAAAACACTTTGCAAGAAATGTCCCAGGAGGGGTCTCACCATCCAACAGACAACTTCTCATCTTTGATGGTCATGGCAACTATGTTGCATTCAAAATGATTGAAGAAGCAAAGCCTATGGGAATAGATCTGCTCACACTTCCAGCACATTGTAGCCACAAATTGCAGCCCCTTGATGTTAGTGTGTTCTCACCATTTAAGAACTACTTCAAACAAAAAAGGAGTATATGACTTTGAAAATCCTCATCTTGACATTGGAAGGGTAGAGTTGGCAACACTTGCTAGCAAAGCTTTTGCACAAGCTTTGACCTCTAATAACATTGCAAGTGGTTTTCGAAGAACGGGAATTTGGCCATTAGATAAACATGCACTTGACTTCGATATGGGGCCAAGCCAAGCTTTCGTGGTTGAAGAGGAAGGAACCACATTGGGAGCGAAAACAGAGGGTGATACAACTAATGGTGAGGCACAGTTCATGGCAGCAGAAACATGTTTGAGGATAGTAGGTTGGAATGAGGATCAGATTTGACAGTTTGTGGACACTTTTTCTACAAGCATAGCCCCAAATCCAACAAATGAAGAAGGATATTGCCCAGAAAACAATGAGACAATAGAAATTGAGACAACTAAAAATGAAGAGAGTCTCAATCTGCCATCTGAATTTCAAGATGCAGCTTTGAACCTAGGGGTACATCTCAATTTTAGTCAGGTGGATGAAGGGTTGTCCATGCCATCACCACCAAATGTTGATCCTGAAGATGTCATCCATTACTTCACTACTGGGAGAAATTGGGAGGCTGAAAATGATGATGAGGATGGACTCAAAGGTAATGACTCAAGTGATGAAGAGGTTGACTATGTGCCATGCACAAAAGTCAATGATCAGCAACCAACAGGAAAGAGAAGCAGGTTTTTGCAACTCCCAATGAAAAAGGTGCACCAATCATCTAATACAGGTCGCAATGGGGTCCTACGCCTTAGTAGGCAGTCTCAAATTTTGACATCAAATGATTTCTTTAATTTGTTGAATGAACAAGAGGCACAGAAATGAAGAAACCAAGAATTGCAGCAAAGGCAAAGGGAGCAAATGGCTGAAAAGAAGGCAGAAAGAGAAGCAATCCTCATAGAGAGGGAGGCAAAGAGATTGGAGTGTGCCGCAAAAAAATAGAAAATTACAGAGGAGAAGTTGAGGCAGCGACATCAAAAGGAGCTTGAAAGGGAGCAAGCAAAGATTGCTCGACAGTTGAAGGAAAACCAAAAGTAGGCAGAAAGAACAGAAAGAAACAAAAGTAAGAGTACTCCTACAACTCCTCTTCCAAGTCAACATTCAATTTTAAGGGACATGGTTAAAATTTTGGCTCTAGCCTTTGCTACTCTTAGTAGCGTACAAAATGGGTCTTCTGAAGGCTACTCTCCATAGTTACAACTCACTCCAGAGGAAAATCATGCATTGCTTTCTTGTATTGCAAGTGCCATACAAAAAAATCCACAGTCCTTAACATCTTCTCCAGTTGATGCGGAGTCAGTTGACCCCCAAGGACACACCACTTCTTAATCAGATATGTGGATGTTTGATTATAATTTTTTTTTGTCAAATTTTTGACCTCGAAGTGTGCTAGAGTGTTTTTTGTTTAACCGAATGCTAGTCTATTGTATTGGACAGCCAAAGGATAGTAGTTTGTTGTATTGGAAAGCCAAAGGATACTACTGTCTAATTTTGTAGAACTGAATGGTAGTTTGTAGTCAACTTATATACTTTGATGTATGCTAGTGTCTTTTTTGTAAGACTGAAGACTCCTTGTCTTCTTTCCAACTTTTCAATCATCATTTTTATGGTGTCTTAATCATGTTTAAAGTTAATGATATATGCTTTTGTGATTTGAAATTGATTTTGTGTTGGTTGTATTCATCTAACTAACATTGTTGAAAATATAAATATATATATATATATAAGTATATGCATACATATATATATTACTATACATGTATATGTAGCATATCCATAAATTGTAATTGTAAGTTTAAGTGGAAATCAATCTAATTGTAAATTGTAAGTGTGCTTTTACAACAAATAAGAAAAATGAACATCATATATGAACACAATGTTTACTAGGTCACAACCAAAGTATACATGCTCTTATAATTTGGCATGCTCTTTACAACCTTCCTAGTTGTGTATACATGCATACATATATGTAAATATATATATGTATGTACATATATACATACATACATACATTCATACATATATACATACATACATATGTGTACGCATGTATACACAACTAAGTATATGCATACATATATCTATACATCTATATGCAGCATAACCATAAATTAATATATTTGAAATTATAAAATTTTCAACACCTACACTTGGAAATCAATCTAATTATAAATTTTAAATGTAAGGTTACAATGAATATGAATATGAGCATTATAAATGAACACTATGTCTACCGGGTCATAGCCAAAAAAAAGTCTTGAAAGACTTTACCTAAAATGTAATCTTGCAATTTGACATGCTCTTTAAAACCTCCTAGCCATTTTACATGCCTACCAGAACAAACAAATATAATAGAAAAAACAAACATGGACAATAGTTATTGAAATAAATCAAAAGGCATACTAGTTACAGAACAATATAGAAAAATAATTGAAACATAGAGCCATTTGAACAAAAAATCCTTAATTATTTGATGTGTTGACAAACATATTTACCAAACTACCCAACTTGAACATTGTTGCACCACCTCTCCTTGTTCTCTCGTGCCTACAAGAAAATATTTACAACCACGGGTAGTCACAACCAAGGCTAGTAACATACAAACATCATACAACATTTGAAATAATGCATGTACAACAACACATAATTAATCAAGTTCAACATATTATAAATTCCATATCGAATAGATAAATATATGTGAAAACATATAAATGTTAATAGAATTGTATACCGAGATTTATTCAACTTATATTCATTATTTCTCATCAACCTTGGATATATGAGGAATGTGCAAAGGATACCATTGAATGGTCTGTAGTATGGAGAGGATATTACTAGGGGAGATTAATTGTGAATGTCATTGGCTGCTGTCCCTCTTATTTAGAAATTTGAATCCAACAATTTAATGCATTCAATCTGATTGTTGTGTTTCAAATTTGAATTTGTAGCTGCCACTTACGTAAGTTTTTAGAGATGATATGACTGAATTCTACATTGTATTTAGATTTGATGTTTATTTGGGTAGCCTTATATATCTGTGATTTATTGCATGTTTGTATGCATGCATAGAGTCATACAAACATAAGCATACATGTAAACCTTCATAGAAACACAAGAATACATGCATGTATTCATATAAACATATACATTGCAGAAAATCTCTGACATACATTGAAAAGCAAAAAAACACCTAAATGTGTCACTATTAACATTGCAAGGCATTAATAGATCAAGAAATAATAAAAAACAACACATAATCCCAACAAGACACAGGATGGTACAAACTCTGTGTTGGTCTATGGGGGTAGAATCTACTTTAGGCGGCGTATTTGTGCACAAGGACTGCCTTGGGCCATATCATAATCGATGCTCCCACAGTGATGGCTTACGAAATTGGCAAGGGACAAGAACCTTGGCACTCTGTCACGTGAACTCACTCAACTACTTGGCAGAAATGGCGGCAATCAGAATTCCAGATCCCTCATCCCAAAAACCATGTGAACCTCAAATCAGGACTGGATTCACATGTGCGAAATCATAAAGACCGATTTAGATTGGATTTGGTATGGCCTGAATCGACGGGCTTGGTTCTCAAGCAATCCTTATCGTTACAGGATTAAGGCTATTAATAGAGGGACATTATGTTCTCCATTTCTACCTCTTCACAGTAGGTCCAAGTTTGCCAAGAAAAGAAGGATGGTATTCATGTTCAGAGTCGACTGCCATTGCACTAAGGAGCCAATAATGGCCCAGTGCAGAAGGCCTTTTAACATTCCAGACCCAACAATAAGGAATGCAATAGTTGACCTGGTATCTACGATTTTGTCTCTTGATCAACACTGCTGCGATGACCAATTCTACAAGCTCATACTATACGCATTAGTGGACATAACCGAGGCTAGGGAAGTTGTGGTTGAGCGGCTTGACAGATTCATAGAAATTGGTAACATTGAGGCAGTAGCCAATGCCATTCTGAACCTAAGTGAAGAGGGTTGGGTCAGCTTCCTCAACTACTATTTTGACCTAGTAATATTGAATATGGCAACCGATGATTCGGAAAATGATGAGGAGGAAGTGGAATCCAATGAGGATGATGTGGACGAAGATGCTGGAAGTGCCCGCTAGGCTGCAACTGATAATTTCCTTATTGACGCATGGGAAGTATTTAGAGCAGGAGTCAAAAACGCCAACATGGATGCCTTCTCCAACTTCATGCGATTCGACTTGG
Organism: Sequoiadendron giganteum; assembly: GCA_007115665.2. Lineage (NCBI taxonomy): Eukaryota > Viridiplantae > Streptophyta > Pinopsida > Cupressales > Cupressaceae > Sequoiadendron > Sequoiadendron giganteum. The sequence continues at coordinate 420,146,744 of CM021102.1, read as the reverse complement.
CTTGGCTCAATGGGGTCCGCTTGGAACGGTTGACTAGGATTGGAGACATCCTTGCAACAATTTTTCTACTCATAGAATGAGCAGAGTTTGTAATCTCGTTCTTGGCCTGTAAAAGCTAAATCTGAATGTACATGGGAGTTACCCCTTTGGTAACACTTATCTATAAAATTGCTCAATAAAAATATTTAAATAAAACTATTGTATCATTCAAATCCGCTCAAAAGTCAATGGGTCTAATTCACATTGGCACCTTAAAAAATCAATTTCGTGCCCATTAAAAATCACTCCTACATATTAATCTCCTTACTTTAGCACCATACACAAAACACATTACACCCCAATTAATCATCATTTGGAGTCCGATTTAAACATATGACTAATGTTTTTTTCAGTGGGCACCCCATTATTTACCATGATTTTATCACTCCCGCTTTGTCGAAGGTTCTCACGGCAATGGAAGGTATATATATATATAAATATATATGTGCATACATACATACATAAATTCATAAATATATACATACATTCATAAATATATATATGTATGTATGTGCATACATACAAACATACATACATACATACATTCATAAATATATAAATATATATATGTATGTGCATACATACAGACATACATACATACATTCATAAATATATATGTATGTATGTATGTATGTACATACAAACATACGTATATATATGTATGCATATATGTATGCATATATGTATGGACATACACACACACACACACACACACACACATATATATATATATATGTATGTATGTGCATACATACATACATACATATATATATATATGTGTATATGTATGTATGCACATTCATACACACATATTAATATGTGTGTATGTGTGTATGAATGTGCATATGTACATACATGCATATGTAGATACATACATATATATATGTGTGTGTGTGTGTGTGTGTGTGTGTGTGCATACATACATACATACATACATTCATTGAGCATATTGATATATGTCTATCCTTTAGCTATCCTTTTCAAAATGCAAACAATGGTATTGGTTAATCATGTTCTTCTGCATTTTATTGAATTTTTAAAAGAATGTGTACAATGTGCATACATACATACATACATACACATATAACCCCAAAAAAACAGTATTTGGAAAAATAAAGCAAGGGGTTTCACAAAAAATGGTGTATACTAAATGGGTTTGCCGATACATGCATACACTTTGAAAGGAGAATGATGTTTGTTGTTACCTCACACCGTGGATAGACAACTTTGTATATACATACATACAGACATATATGTATGTATGTATGTATGCATACATACATACATACATATATATATATATGTATGTGCATGCAGTATGTATGTATGCATGCACATACATATATACACACACACACACATATATATATATATATGTATGTATGTATGTATGCATGCACATACATATATACATACATACATATATATACATACATACATACATACATACATACATGCAATGTGGGAGAAAAAAAATAGCACCATGACCCAACAAAATCAAATAGCACATGGCAAAAATGAGTGCAAGAGGAATGATATAATTCATAAACAAAGAGTAATAATTTTTCAATCATCGAATAAACCCTTCACGGGTCATGAAAGATGCAAAAGCACATGATTAACCAATACTATTGTTTGCATTTTCAAAGGATAGTTAAAGGAAACAGACATATATATCAATCTGCTCAATGTACAAGAGACAACAGACACATATTTTGTAAATGAATGTATGAAACATTGCACAGATCCATTTACAATTTGAAACAAACTACTTAATCTGTGTTTTATAGGTATAACATTGTACACATTCCTTTACAAATTCAATAAGATGCAGAAGAAAATGATTTACCAGTACCATTGTTTGCATTGCCAAAGATAGGCAAAGGATACACACATATATATCGATTCGCTAAATGAACAAGAGACACAGAATGTAAAATGACAAATATATGTATGTTGGCCTGTTGTATATGCAATGGAAAGTATAAAATTTATAAACAAATGCTAGTCTGTAAATGATAGAAAAGAATTGCTGCAAAACTTAGGAGAATTCGTTCTACAGATCTTGTAAATAGAACAAAAAAGACCTTCATTTACTTATAAAGTAAAGTAAAAAGACAGTGCATAAATATAAATGTTAAATGTACAACTCATGAAAATAACTATAAGTAGAATGTATAAAGCACATTGTACAACAAATGAATTAAGCTGTGCTATATTCAACAACAATAAGATATTAATTTTAACAGAAGTAGATCAATTAACCACTTGGGTTTTCAGAAATGTGCACAAGAAATTAACCAAGAGTTTCATAATAGTTATTCCTCACTCGTGGGGCAATATTCCAGGCAAGGGTTTCATGAGATAATTTTTGCCCACTCTATACTGGGCTTTTTATAAAATGGTTGAAGCAGACCAAAAGAAATTAATTTGCAGACATGTGAGCAAAACCCACGAAATTCGTCATCATACCCAGTTACAATATCATGAGACAGTCGACTTTACGAGGTCGTATTTAGTCATTTAACCCCAAGAAAACCTGTCTAAATGGGTTTGTCGATTTATGGTCGTATTCAGATGGGTTTTTTTATAAAATGGTCGATGGAGACCATTAATCATTTTTTGCAGACATATGGTCAATACCCACGAAATTCCTCATCATTTCTACAGGTAATATCATGATACAATTGACTTTACCAGGTCGTATTTAACCCCAAAAGAACCTAAATTTGGAAAAACAAAGCAAGGGTTTTCACCAAAATGGTGTATAGTAAATGGGTTTGCCGATTCCCTATCGTAAATGGGTTTTTTATAAAAAGGTCGATGGAGACCATTAATCATTTTTTGCAGACATGTGGTCAAAACCCACGAAATTCCTCACCATTTCTGGAGCCAATATCATGATACAATTGACTTTACCAAGTCGTACTTAATCATTTAACCCCAAAAGAACCTGTATTTGGAAAAACAAAGCAAGGGTTTTCACAAAAATGGTGTATACTAAATTGGGTTTGCCAATTTATGGTCGTATTCACATGGGTTTTTTATAAAAAGCTCGATGCAGACCATTAATCATTTTTGGCAGACATGTGGTCAAACCCATGAAATTCCCCTATCATTTCTGCAGACAAAATCATGATACAATCCACTTTACCAACCTAAAAACGCGCGGCAAATTTAGGAGAGGAAATCATTTAACCCAAAAAAAACCCATGTGTAAAACTGGAGCACCATGTCCCAACAAAAACAAATAGCACATGACGAAAATGCACGTAAGAGGCATGATTTATTTCATAAACAAGCAGTAATAATTTTTCAAACATCGAATAAACCCTTCACGGGTCACGAAAGATGTAGAAGAAAATGATTAACCAGTACCATTGTTTGCATATTCAAACAAAAATGATGTTTGATGTTACCTGAAGGCGTGTGCGGAGATGTGGACAACAGTCACCATTCACTGCCATTGCCGTGAGAACCTTCGACGGAGTGGGAGCGGTAAAATGATGGTAAATAATGGGGTGCCCACCGAAAAAAAACATTAGTCATATGCTTAAACCGGACCCGAAATGAAGATTAATTGGGGTGTAATGTGTTTGGTGTCCGGTGCTAAAGTAAGCAGATTAATATGTAGGAGTGATTTTTAATGGGGAGGAAATTGATTTTTTAAGGTGCCAACATGAATTAGACCCATTGACTTTTGAGCGGATTTGGATGATAGAATAGTTATTTTTAAATGTTATTAGTCACATATTTAGGTGTTTTTTAAAAAAATTATTGGTGGTTATAGGTGGCGGGTACTGGGACTTTAGGTGGCGGGGAGCGGATGACACCTCTAAAAGGTGTCTTTTTGACCACCTTGCACATATCCAATGCTCCCGCACTCTAACGAATTGCCCAAAAGCCAAAAGCTTAGTTATAAGCTCTTAACTCGTGGGCGAAAAAAACCCATAAATTTTTTTTTCGATTCGACGTACGGTTCACATTCTATGGTTGCGCGAAGTTAGCCCTAGCGGATAATGGGTCTTCTCCCCTAGTCCTAAAATGGACACTTTTTCTAAATTTTTTTCTTATAGGGAATTGTGAAATTTCATGCTTTAGAAAAGTGATAGACAACTTCAGTATTAGTATTGTCACTATAAAGTAAAGTAAAGTAAATGTGTTGGCAAATTAACGTGGACCGACAAGCTTAGGACTTTAATCAGTACAAAGACAATACATCTGATTGATACCATGATTGCTACCTACCTCCAATTTTCTCTTTACAAACACATCATTTATAACTGTGGAGGTGATTTATGAAAGTGAACAAGGGGCTGGGAATATATAATACTTGGAGTAGGTTAATTTTTGAATGGTACAAGTCGAATGAGAACCATTCAAAATGGGTCATCCACAACTTTTTCAATGAGCAAAAGGAAGAGACTATTAAAAGAAACACTGAATTATACTGTCAAAGTCTTTGAACAATAAGCTGCCATTCTCTAAACCTTTTTTAAATTCACTCAACCATTGTACCATGCTCGTCTGCACCCTCTCTGAGTTGTCGAAGTTACATCAATCAATCGACTTAGGATGAATTATGATAGTGGAGAAGTTAATGGACCAAGACGTGGCATAAATTACCTTAACAACACAAGCCCCACAAATTTATTTAGTCGATCTTGATCTAATGGGTACAGAGACATCGAACGATCTGGCTTCAATGGAAAACCTGCAATTTGATTTCTGTAGCATGGATGAAGAGATGCCGCAACTTCATGTTATGATGGTCCCTTGGCTTTCATTCAGCCACATAAGAGCCTTCTTAGAGTTAGCCAAAAAATTGCTTGCTCACGGTCTCAAAGTTTCTTTCCTGTCCACTCCCCTCAATATCAGATGGATTAGGCAGCTACAACCCACCACAGAAATTAATCTTCTGGAGCATCCGCTGCCCTGCGTAGAGGGACTGCCTGCAGGCGTTGAGTCAACTACAGATTTGAAGTGAGGAGGAACTTTTGATCTCCTTCTCAAAGCCATGGACGATTGGCAGAAGCCATTCGAAGCTCTGTTGGAAAGAATTTCACCGGATTTTGTAATCCACGATATGACACAATACTAGGCTTCTCATGTTGAGAAATATGTCTCAACCTTGCAAGCCGTTTCCAGGAAAATTACAAAATTTGTTTGTGGCAGTTTTCCACATGTTTATGCATTGGAAAAAGGTGTATGAGTTGTTAAAAGGTGCCTTGTCCTTAGTAGAATATAGGAGGGCCATTTTTAGAGCATAGTTAATTTGTTTTATGTCTTTTATGGGGGTCTAAACTAGAGGACAAAATTATGGACGGGATTACTATTTTAACCTGGTTGTTTTTCCATCTTGGAAATGTAAATGTCAAAAATGGGCAACATGTGGCATGGTGGTTAAGCCCATGGTTTTGTAAAACCACAAATGGTTTCCAGGTTGTAAATCACTATATAAGGAGGGCTTGGGGAGGAGTTTACATAATGGAGTTTTGTTTGCAAGGCTGGGTGCTAGAAGGATGCTAGTGGTGTCTCTCCAAGCTTGAGTTGAGGTGATGCTCTTGTAAGAACTTGCATTGCAAGTGTATTGTAATCTTCTTTGATTTGATAATACATTATGCAGGTTTTAGAGGGTCGGGTTTTTCTCCCGTAAGGGTTTTCCCCACGATAATCACAGTGTTATGTGTTTATGGTTCTTTCATTTATACTCTTGAATGTGTTTCTTTGAATCGTTGTAATACTTTATATTGAAATTTGCATATTCGTTCTCTCAAGATTAGCGTAGGAAGCATTTCCGCACACCTTTGCTTCCTTACAAGTGGTATCAGAGCCTGGCCAGTTTTGGTTCTGTTTGTTGGGTACAGGGTTTTTTGAGCTAATCAAGGTTTGAGTGGGAGCTTGTGCAGAGTATTTCATTTTTTGTATTGTAGGATCGTAAAGATGGCAAGCATGTCGGGGAGGATTGATGTAGAAAAGTTTTCTGGCACAAACTTTGAGATGTGGAAGCTGAAGATGGAAGATCTGTTGATTGATCGGGATCTATGGGATGCGGTGGATGAGAATAACCTAAGGCCTACAGATCCGACTTTAGCTGCACAATATGATGTGATGGACAGAAAAGCTAAAGGTCTCATAAGATTGTGTCTTGCAGACTCAATTCTGATTAATGTGCATGAAGAGTCTACCGCGAAGAAGCTTTGGAAGAAGCTAAGTGAGATCTATCAAGCGAAATCACTTGTTAACAAGATTTTCTTGAGGAAGAAATTGTATTCCTTGAGAATGGAAGAAGGTGGACGAATTCCTGAGCATCTGGAAAGTTTCAATATGTTGGTGACTCAGTTGACCTCAGTTGGGGTAGCGATGGATGAAGAAGAAAGGTGCCAAATCCTACTATGTTCATTGCCAGATTCATGGGACAACCTTGTCATGGCCATAGGGAGCACTTCTATTGTCTTGAAGATGGAGGATGTTGTTGGTTCTCTACTTTCTGAGGAGATGAGAAGGAAGGTCTCTCTGAATGCTAAAGAGGCTTTGAGTGTTCGAGGAAGACCAAAGGAAAGAGGCAAGAACGAAAAGCAGCATGGCCATTCTAAGTCCAAGAATAAGGGGAGATCAAAATCCCCTGGTAAGTCCAAGGTGATATGTTGGAATTGTGGTAAATCTGGACACTTCCGAAAGGATTGCAAAGAGGAAAAGAAGAAGAAGAAAAAGAAGCAAGATTCTGATTCTGAGTCCGAGAAGGAAGATGGAGACGCTTTTATCGCAGCCTTGGCCACTCATGCAGGTGATAATGCATGGTTAATAGACTCAGGTGCATCTTTCCACATGACTCCTAATAGAAATTGGTTTAGTAAGTATGAAAATTTTGATGGTGGTAAGGTGTATTTGGGTGATAACTCTATTCTTGATATTGTTGGCCGTGGAAGTATTCGTGTAAAATTTTCTGATGGTAGAATTAGAAGATTTGATGGTGTCTTGCATATCCCGGACTAGCAAGAAATTTGTTATCTGTTAGTAAACTAATAGATGCGGGTGTGCATGTACAGTTCTCTGAAGCAGGTGTGAAAATGGTAAGAGGTGCTATGGTAATAGCAAGAGGAAGTAGATTGGGTACACTGTACCAGCTTGATGCATGCACGGTTGAGTGCAATAGTACTTCTGATAAGATTGTGAAAAAGACTACTCTGTTGGAAAAGGAGAGGTTTTCTCTTTCAACAAATGGTCGTGGTTTTTGGGTACCCAAGGGTGCTCTGTCTACCGAATCAAAGTTGCCTACAGAGAAGACCATGTTATGGCACCAAAGACTTGGCCACATAGGTGAGAAGGGTCTACGGACCTTGAAAAATAAGAATCTTGTTGATGGGTTAAATGATTGCAATCTTGAATTTGATTTTTGTGAGCATTGTATTTATGGAAAACAAAACCGCATTCAGTTTTACTCCAGTTCTCATAAGTCTTCATGTATATTGGATCTGATCCATTCAGATGTATTTGGTCCAGTTGATGTTCCTTCTATTGGTAAATCAGTTTATTATGTCTCTTTCATTGATGATTTCAGTAGAAGAACATGGGTTTATTTTCTTAGGAGTAAAGCTGAAGTTTTCAGTCGTTTCAAAGAATTTAAAGCAATGGTAGAGTTGCAGACTGGAAAGAAAATAAAATGTTTGAGAACTGATAATGGCGGTGAATATTGCTCTAATGATTTTGATACATTTTGTAAAGATTGTGGTATTAAAAGACAGAAGACAACTCCGTATTCTCCACAACAGAATGGAGTTGCAGAAAGAATGAACAGGACCCTGATGGAGAAGGCTAGGAGTATGTTGAGTGGTGCTGGACTAGAACAAAAGTTCTGGGCTGAAGCTGTAGCCACTGCCTGCTACCTGATAAACAGGTCTCCTACATCAGCTCTTGTTGATAAAATGCCAATGGAAGCGTGGTCGGGCCACAAGCCTTCACTTAGACATCTGAGAGTTTTTGGTTGTGAGGCATATGCTCATGTGCCAAAGGAGAAGCGGACAAAATTGGATAACAAAGCTGTTAAATGTATTTTCATCGGATACAGTTATGGTGTGAAAGGATACAAGCTTTGGGATCCTGTTGCACAAAAGGTATTTTATTCTAGAAGTGTTATTTTTAGAGAAACTAAGCCTTCTTTTGTTACAGCGCAGCCAAAACAAATAGAAGAAAAGGAAGATGTGATTCAACTACCTGCTACACCAGAGAAAGTTGAATCGAGGCCCTTAGAAAGACAAGAAGTCGAGGAGAGCTCTACGAGTTCTGAATCATCAAAGGAAGATGAGGTACCTGAACCTGAACCTGATAATGAACCAAATCTTGCTCGAAGGTCTACTAGACAAAGGAAACCACCTGAAAGGTATGGGTATTCTCCTGATGATTGGAGGTGTATATTTGCTTTGAATGCTAACATCAATGAACCAAGATCTGTAGAAGAGGCTCTTGGTATGAATGATTCAGAGTCCTGGAAAATAGCCATGGATGAAGAGATGGCAGCTCTTAAGAGGAATGATACATGGGACCTTGTACCATTGCCTGAAGGACGGAAACCTGTTGGTTGTAAATGGGTGTTCAAAAAGAAGATGGGTTCAAATGGAAGCATTGAGAAGTACAAAGCGCGATTGGTTGCTAAGGGTTACTCCCAGGTTGAGGGGGTAGATTATGGTGAGATTTTTTCTCCTGTAGCCAAAATGACATCCATTCGTTTTTTGCTTTCTATTGCAGTAGCTTATGATCTAGAGATCGAGCAAATGGATGTGAAAACAGCTTTCCTTCATGGAGACTTGGAGGAAGAAATTTATATGACACAGCCAGAGCACTATGTGGTAAAAGGTAAAAGTCATTTGGTCTGTAAGTTGAAGAAATCCTTGTATGGTTTGAAACAAAGTCCTAGGATGTGGTACCAAAAGTTTGATACATATGTGTTGAGTTTGGGATTTGTGTGATCTAAATATGATCATTGTATATATTTCAAATCTGATGGTGATCGTTTCCTGGTTATTGCCTTGTATGTCGATGACATGTTATTTATTGGCAAAGGAAAAGGTTTGATTGCAGAATTAAAATCTCAACTCTCAGCGAAGTTTGAAATGAAAGATCTTGGTGCAGCAACATACATTCTGGGAATGGAGATTGTAAGAGAGACAAAACAGAAAGCTTTGGCTAGGCCAGAGTAAGTATGTTGGTACTATTTTGAAAAGATTCAATATGCAGGATTCTAGACCATTGAGTGTTCCTGTTACGATGGGAACAAAGCTTTCTAGTTCACAGTGTCCTACATCCCCATTAGAGATGGAAGAGATGAGTCGAGTACCATACCAGAGTGCTGTTGGAAGTTTGATGTATGCTATGGTTTGTACAAGACCAGACATTGCCCAAGCAGTGGGAGTACTTTCCCGTTACATGTCTAATCCAGGAAGAGCACATTGGGATGCAGTTAAAAGAGTTTTCAGATACTTGCGGGGTACCTCAGAGTACTCTATATGTTTTCATGGAATAGGAAACAAGCATTCCTTGGATATTCGAGGCTATGTGGATTCAGACTGGGCTGGTGATGTTGATAGAAGAAGATCCACCAGTGCATATGTGTTTACATTATTTGGTGGTGCAATTAGTTGGATGAGCAAGCGACAGGCTGTGGTTGCCTTGTCCACTACAGAGGCAGAGTATATGGCATCTACTCATGCCTGTAAGGAAGCCATTTGGCTTAAGAGATTGTGTTCAGATATAGAGTTCAAACAGGGTGCAGTGACAATTTATAGTGACAGTCAAAGTGCAATCTGCCTAGCGAAGAACCCGACTTTTCATGCCAGGACCAAACACATTGATGTACAATATCATTTTGTGAGAGATATGGTTGAGGATGGCAAGGTGAAGTTGGAGAAGGTAGACACTTTGGTGAATGTTGTTGATACATTAACTAAACCTGTGAGCACAGAGAAGTTCAGATGGTGTTCAAAGTCTATGGGCCTTTCGGCCCCTAGCAATTAAGTCCATGATATTTTGGATCCCCTAACTCTTGCAAGGTGTTCGACAAGTGGGAGATTGTTGAGAAATATGTCTCAACCTTGCAAGCCTTTTCTAGGAAAATTACAAAATTTGTTTGTGGCAGTTTTCCACATGTTTATGCATTGGAAAAAGGTGTATGAGTTGTTAAAAGGTGCCTTGTCCTTAGTAGAATATAGGAGGGCCATTTTTAGAGCATAGTTAATTTGTTTTATGTCTTTTATGGGGGTCTAAACTAGAGGACAAAATTATGGACGGGATTACTATTTTAACCTGGTTGTTTTTCCATCTTGGAAATGTAAATGTCAAAAATGGGCAACATGTGGCATGGTGGTTAAGCCCATGGTTTTGTAAAACCACAAATGGTTTCCAGGTTGTAAATCACTATATAAGGAGGGCTTGGGGAGGAGTTTACATAATGGAGTTTTGTTTGCAAGGCTGGGTGCTAGAAGGATGTTAGTGGTATCTCTCCAAGCTTGAGTTGAGGTGATGCTCTTGTAAGAACTTGCATTGCAAGTGTATTGTAATCTTCTTTGATTTGATAATACATTATGCAGGTTTTAGAGGGTGGGGTTTTTCTCCCGTAAGGGTTTTCCCCACGATAATCACAGTGTTATGTGTTTATGGTTCTTTCATTTATACTCTTGAATGTGTTTCTTTGAATCGTTGTAATACTTTATATTGAAATTTGCATATTCGTTCTCTCAAGATTAGCGTAGGAAGCGTTTCCGCACACCTTTGCTTCCTTACATCTCACATCGCCGCAAAACTGAGCATTCCCACCATTTTTTCGTCTGCACGTCTGCCGCCAGTGGAGGTTACCTTCTAGGCCATGAAGTCGCCATGGTAGAGAAGGGCACAATAGTTCCAGATCTGACAGTCCCGCCGCCTGGTTTCCCCACGACACATATACACCTTTAACCCTTTGAAGCGCAGAAAAATCTCCAAGTACACCAAAAGAAGGAAGGGCACATTACTATGGCAGAGCGGTGGAGCATGTGTTCACAGGGCAGCTGGGCAATTGCAGTCAATACTTGCGTACAATTAGAAGGCAAATACTTAGAGTATTTACAAAGAACCACTTGCCAGCCCGTACTTCCAGTGGAGATGCAGATGCCTGATCTAATGCCGCGACCGGCAGGTGACGGTTGCTTGGCCTGGCTGGATCTGCAGCAGCCCCGTTTGGTGGTGGTGGTGTCTTTGGGCAGCGAATGTGTTCTCACTACCCAAGAGCTCGTTGCACTGGCGCTGGGCTTAGAAGAGAGCGAGCTTTCATTTCTCTTTGTTCTTCTCCATCATATGGCTGCTGCGTTGCCCCAGGGCTTTGTGGGGCGCACGCAAGGAAGAGGACTTTTGGTGACGGAGTGGGCGCCTCAGTTGCACATTCTCAACCATTCCTCTGCAGGAGCGTTTGTCAGTCACTGTGGGTGGAACTCAGTGACGGAAGGATTGAGGTTTGGGGTGCCACTTGTGGGTCTTCCCATGCAGCACGAACAGGGCTTAAATGCTAAGCTTGTAGCCCAGGAACTCAAGTTAGGGGTGGAGGTCAGTAGAAATGAAGAGGACGATTCTTTTTCCAAGGAGGACGTCAGTAAAGCTATCCGCACATTGCTGGTGGAAGAGGAAGGCGTACACATCAGATCTCACGTTCAAGAGATTCGTGGAGTCTTGACCAGTAACGATTGCCAAATCTACCGATCAAACATCCACAACTTTGTTCCTTTAATCAAGGAGAAAGCCTGCTGCAAACAAGCTGTTTGATATTTTGTATTAAGATTCCTGCAAACAATTTTGTTTCTTTAATCAAACAGAAGGTGACGTCATTGTGCAATCTTAAATTGTTTCTATTTGGATTTTTCAATATACGTAACTCTTTTGGATCTGCTTCCGTCTGGCCTTGTTTCGGAGGTTTTGGAGATGCCTGGGCGTCCTCTCCAGTTACTTCAGACTGGCAGTTCTTCCCTGTTGTTGTTCAGTGTTTCAAGGCTGTTTTTGTCAGTGTAGCTCTTCAGTTTTTCATTTGTGGAGAAGATTTCCTTTGTTGTAAGTGTTGTTTCTGTCGCAGCGGTTGCTCTTTATCGATTACCTTGCTGTTTTGATTATAATATAGACGATGTAGATTTCTTTTTATCTTAATCCAATAAGATGAATTCAACGAGTACATGTCACGTTTGTTAATTTTTAATCATTATACTCTTCCTTTCATTTATAATTTAACAACTACCAAAACAAGGGGGGTGTAAGGGTTACACATATGAAAAAGTATATGTAAGTTTAAGGAGGCATATTTTTTATGATATTTTGTAATAAGATTCTTGTAAACAATTTTGCTTTTTTTAATTTATCATGATTATGCAATCTTAAATTGTGTTTATTTGAGTTTTTCAATAAATTCTTTTTAAAAATTAGATAGTTTTGTTTTTTTAATCCAACAAAAGTATCATGATTATGCAATCTTAAAGTGTGTTCATTTGGACTTTTCAATAGATTCTTTTTAAAGATTAGATCGTTCGTGTTAATATTATTTTTTAGTCAATTCAAAGAGTACGCGTCATGTTTTCTAGATTCTTAATCATATGACTCTTGCATTTCATTTGAACCTCTTTAGAATTGAACAAGTACCAAACTAATAAAAAATATTAATAAATTTAATTGTATAGTAGACAAGTAGTTGTAATGATTACTTTTTATTAATTTAGAAATGATAAAGAAATATATACGAGTGTCATGTGATAGTAGAATTTAAGTACGAATTTATCAATATTTTTTTACTTGTGTAGAAATATAAAGATAAATCATAATTTATGATAATGAAGAAAAGAATCTTGTAATTTTCTCTTTAAAAAATAAAATTGGTCTTTGATTCGATTATTAAATAATGGATACCTAAATATTCTTTTAACTCTAATTCTAATTTATTGTTAAATAATCAAGCAAAATAGTTTGGGGATAATATTAACTTTTGGTTTGTAAAAAGTAGTCAATTGTGAAAAAATAGTTACAAAGCCCAAAATTTGAATAAGGCCTTATAGGCCCCATCCTTTCCATTGACATAAGTTGTACACACTACTAACTACTAGCGCTATACTACTATAAGTATTGGGCATTAAATTAACAAACGCTATCACGACTATTAGACCATGCTCAACTATTGGAACATGTAAATGACTCTTTAAAATAACCACCAAAGTTCTTGTAGGGTTCACTCCTCTTGCATAATCTTTTACTAGAACCAATGCTAGGTGATACAATTTTTAAAAAGAAACCATATGATTTAAGAAATAATTTTCAACAAAGAACAAAACTTGATCACATGGGAAGCCTAGAGAGAATCAACATGTGTTGTAACTTACAATACATATACTACATATGTCATGAGCAACCTTTTTTAGATAAAATTTGTAGCAGACCACAAAATGCTAAATATTACACTTAGGGTGATTCAATAAATGTTCTTACCTTTTAATTTAGTTGATTCATGTTGTGCCTATAGCACACACACCCCGCTCAGACTAGAGACCTCTCTTCCCTTTTCGCCTTTATGAGGTTGTTTCGACCTTTGCCTTGTTTTGCATGCTCCTATTTATGAGCTTAACTTGGTCACGTTCAATAAGGTCACCAATTTCCAATTGACCAAATTCACCACAACAAAAGAACTTATTAAGTAATTTTCCCTTATGGGTTTAGACTTGTGGGTTTCCCTTGGCCTTTTTCCCTAGCATCCTTTGGGCCCTACAGACCCGCATTTGCGGGTCTCTCTTGATGGGATGCAATTGCTACTTTTCCACTAAGTAGCGTCTAACCCAAGGCTACCGTTTGCATGGCGCGCTCCACACTATCCTTCGCTGCCTGGGTCTTCGTCAAACGTCCAACCCAATGCGGGTTTTTGCAAGTTCACCAACCTAACCTACCACTGTACTAAAATTAAATGTGCACCATTAATGATGCTTTGCCTATAAATTGAAGGGCCAAACCTATCATTTTCACCCTAGTAATTTGAAATTTTTTTCAACAGAGAAAAAAGAGCTCTCACCCACGTATGACTTCTAGTGAATTTAGATCAAGTTTCCTTCAATCTGTTTTGCGTGGATTCTAAGTAAGTCCACACTTAGAACTTTGTTTAGCATTTTTTTCCACAAATTAGGGTTTCGTAAATTCTAGGATCCTTGAAATTTAAATCCTCTTTAACTGTGACAATCCTATCTGAGTCTTCCTAGGCCATCGATGTTGCGTTTGATATCCGTTTAGCACCTTAGAATTCCCTACCTTCAATTAAAACTACTTCTTTGTGTATGTGGATTCCCACTTTACCTTTGTCGTTCTTCACACAATAGACAAACCTTCGTGCCTCACATTGTTATCATTGTTGTCCCATTTAACTTTGAAAAACCTCTAAGAAATTACTAAGTCTTTGGGTGAATGCGAAAACCCTCTTGTGGGATTCCGCTTGCAGGTGGCACCCTCCCCTTCACCATCTTTTAAGGGAAAAAAACTTAATGTCTCTCTACATGCTCGAGCCCACACCAGATTTAAGGTCTTCAACAAAACAACTAATTAAATCCATGCAGACCCATCCATGTGGGTTTCCGCCATCGAGTTATTGCCTCCTTCTCACCACTATCCCAAGTGCCCAACCATGATGCTTTCCTACACCACAAAATCCACTTTCATCTCTGACCGTCAAATGGACCCAAACCCAACCTTTGTTAAGATTGGCTAAGTCTAAATCCTTTAGAAGAACCTCAATATGGGCAGATGTTGTTGGAATTCCATCCATCTATTGCTGCTATCTAGTGTCCAAGTGCGTGCATCCTCTCGAACTATAGACACCATAGGATAGTTGTCCCTTTTTCAAGATCTCAAAGATTTTTGAAGTAAAACCCAAGTCGGCGAGCTTGTTGGAAGCCCACCTATGCGGACCACCGCATGCAGACTGTCATCCCTTCAAGGCCATTCTTTAATGGGGAGAACCTCATGATGGACCAATAATCTCCCTCCACACTTTCCAAGGTGATCAAACTCTAAGGTATAACTCACTACATCCAAGGTGCCCGAGGGTTCCGTAATGCAAAATTCTACGTGCAGGTCACCACCTATCGAATGTCATTACTTAACAGCTAAGCTCAAGTGCCTTTCCACCTCATGACACTCGCACGTCCCAAGCTCGCAAAACCAAAAAGGCCGAATCTAACAACTATGAGCGCTTCATTAGCCAATTACACACATGCCTAATTATTTCATTAAAGATCTAACTTCTAGACAACAAGACATAAATCCTAATGCGGGAAACTACTTGTGGGTCTCCATGACCCCATAGATGTTATTTAACTACCTTCACTTCAACAACTTTCACCTAGGGGAAAACCATACCACTAGACCCGCACTCACCTAAATGATCCAAATGAGCCCAAAATGACTGATAATGATGAAATTTGTGATCTTTCGATGATGTATGAGTGGATCTAACACTTGATTTGCAAGATTTAATTAACGCCTATTTTGATTTATATGTAAATGCACTTACTGCATCCTTTGCATGTAGAATTTATGGAACCTATTGCAGGGCCTTCCGAGAAGCCTACAAAAAAGCTTGATAAGGGAAAGAAGCATGCTCGCACTCCTAGAGGAAAATAAGAAAAAGAACAAATGAAGTACAATTTTCATGGAGTAGAGCACATGTTAAGGATCACCTCTAGTTGGGAGACAATCTCATATACTGACTTTAGACATGTCAGTATAGATGAATTCAGGGAGAGTGTTATGTTGAACCCCAAAACATATAGGGCCTTGAAAATTAAGAAGAGTGGCCTAGCTAAAGAAGTCAATTTTCCTCCCACACTTATAGCCCCAGAATTGGTATGGCCTGCCGAGAGTGCTATCACTCCAATAGAAAGATAATTGATCATTATGGCAGAGTATTGGTGGATTTGTCTACCAAGTCAATCGGTAGGACCTTTGGCATCCCAATCTTTGATAAGATAGAGGAAGTTGAGAAAAAAAATTCCAACGAAGTATAACAGTTGGAAAGCCCATTATAGATGATGAATTCTTGTCAAAATACCTACCTAGTGCAAAGGATGACATCCACTACAAGACAAAAATACTACAGTGCCAAGCCACTAGATGACAAAATAAGGAAAAATATAAGATTGTATTTTATATTGCTATATATTTGGGGATAGGTGAAACCCTAATGCATAATGAATCTGAGCCACATAAAGAAAGTAAATCTTTTCCATAAATTTTACTTTTGGAAAACTATAAATAGGGGGTCTCCTCTCATTTTCAAGGTGAGAGATGAGTTGTTGTGTAAAGGCACGCTGCAAAAAATTAATAAAAATAGCATTACTTTGATGGATTATTTTGTTTTCTTCTCATGTGTGCATGATTCATTCTCTCAATATTAGATTCTAGCTTTTTTGTTCTAATTTTAAGTTGCTTTTGATTGTTAGTTCATGTTGCACTTTAATGGTGAAGAATTCTATGGTGTTGATATCTTCTTATTTCATACTTTTTGTTTCTTATTGATGATGAACATCGACTTGTAAAGTTAGTCTAAGCTATGTTTATATTGTTGCAATTAAGTTCAAATTTTATTCATGCTTTTGTGGTGAATGAATGGTTTGAAGATTTGTAGACCTTAGAAGATTGCATTGGTTTCATGAGACTATAGGCAGTCCTTGATTAAGTGGTATTTAGTTTTAGGAAGGTTGTCCACTGTATCATCCTCCATTGTTACTATTCAACATTAGTTATAGGTTTAGGAAACTTCTTATCCCTTTTCCATTTTGACCTTTCTTTTAAAACTAAAGTTAATACAAAGTTTTATCATCACAACCACACAAAATTTGATGAGTAAAGAGGAGTTTTAGACTATTATTTGGAACTTGCAACAATTGTTCTTCATTTCAAAAATTCATAAAATCCATTTGTAGGACCAATTCCCTTTGTGACTACCAACAAATCACATTAACCAACTTAATTATTCCAATCATTGTCATGACCTAACACCTGAGAGACCTTGGGGTATTTTCTAAAACTTAGTTGTAGAAATTAAATTTTAAGAGAGGCAACATACTTGTGTGCTTCTTGTGTTGAGAAAGTGCTAAAACACCCATCAACAGAACTGGCACTAGAAGGAGGACCACCAAGTTAAGTTGGATCGAATTGGGTCCTTCTCCCCTCAAAGGTTTCATAGAGTACTAAGATCTAATATAGAGAAGGGATAATTTTAAGAGCTAAAAACCCCTACAAAGGTAAAGAGAGCCAAGAAAGGGGAGGCATCATCTTTAACCCCATCCACTTGACCTCCATCCCATCCATATCCTTCTATCCATCTATCGCATCCCTCCCATTCACTTCCAAAAACACTCCCTTCCTCCTAGTCATTCCAAACTGCCTTTCCACCCTTCACTTCCCACAACCAAGGTGTTGTCCCTACCCTTGCACTTCACTTCCAAGGCGTTTCCCCATTTTTTGCCCCATTTTAGCCTTGAGTTACTATAGCATAGCAAGCATAGCCTCCCCTTCCCACAATGGCTAGGCTAGGAAAAAATCCATCCCCATTGTACTTTAATGACTATCATGACATGCCAAAGAATCCAAAAGGTTTTTGCACTAAGTTCCACCCACATGATCCATAAAAGGAAAGTAGAAGAGCACATCAAAATCTTCCAAACAACTTTGAAAGACATGCAAATTGAATATGAAGATGTGGCTTGTAGGCTCTTCCCTTACTCATTGGGGGATGAGGCCTTCTACTAGTATATCCATTTGCTAATCAGATCTATCACTACTTGGGATCAAATTAAGAACACATTTTTGTAAAATTTTAAGCTTCTTGTCAGCCCCTCAAAATTATACCAGTAGTTCATGTCCATTAGGAGGGAATTCAATGAGACTATCAATTCATTCAATAACCAATTCCATAGAGCTTACGTGAAGTTGCAGCCTCCATACGTAGTCGATGATTCCTCAGCAAGGTTGGTTTACTACACAACCCTAGAAAACCTCACATTCACTTTGGTCAAAAGGATGCGCCTGCCACCTACTAAGTTGGTGGATGCATATGCAAAAGAAGTTACAACAAGAAAAAACTTGGGGCAACCTATTGTAGGTCTGCTACCCTCATTGGGACCAACTACTCACCCCACATAGATCCAAGGGCTTACCCATACCTTGGCTCATCAAACACCTATGTTGAATCAAGTCCCTCAGCTACCAATAGTCTCGCATCCAGGGGAACCTTTGAATCAGGCACCTTCAGTGCCTCATTACTTGCAACCTCAACAACATCAATCTTATTCTTAATAGCCCCAAGTGTTGATGTACAATACAAAATTTAGAGTTTCCACCCGCCTAATAAAACCAACATGTGCCATAGCCTGTATTCATTTGAAACTCAGTGTTGTAGCAAAATAATGCAGAGAAGGATGATATCAATGTATTGACCGAAATGGTAAAGAATTTATCCACTGAAATGACACATTTGAGGAGCTAGAACAACCAACTGCAAAATTCTTGAAGGAGCATCCAGGCCAACTTGAATAGAGACAATCGTGATGCTAGCACATTCATGGGCCAAAATTATGTAAGAGGTCAGATCTCAGGGAAGAATTTTGAAATAAGACCTTCCTAGAGGCAAAATAGAACTTGAAACACAAGGCCAAGTAATGGAGGTTTCGCCACACCTCTTGACCAACCAAGTGGTAATCACAAGTCAACAAGCAGAGTGTACTTGGCTGACATTGCCTTATCCGATTGGTGTTAGATCCACAAGATGAGCAGGCATTCTAAATTAAATTGCCCAAAATTCCAAATTGCCACAAAGATCTTCCATGTGGAGGTGTAGAATTTTATTGATGGCCTAGGCTACAAAGACTTAGTTCCTTTGGAGTTGTATGATTCCTCGGTGTTGGTGGTCAATCAATCTCCTTTCCTACAAGGCGAAAGCAACATGTCCAAAAAGGAGGCTTTTCCAAAGGATGAAGAAGCAAAAGAGGTAAGTAACGAGATTCCTTTATCCCAAGTCTTTGATTCAGTAGATAATTATTCTGTAGATGAGGAAGAGCCACGTGAGGATGAGGTCCATATGCTCCACCAAACAGAAACCCCATACAACTTAAGTAATAGGTAGGTTGGTGGTCCTTTCACGACTTCTACCCCGCCTAACAACTTCAATACACCACTTGACCCTAATGATAACAACAATCTAAGTTATCCTTGCTGGAAACACAAGGGTAGACAACTAAGAGGGGGGTGAATTAGTTGCCACGAAAATTATACTTATTAAGCTTATTCTTAGATCTAATAAATAAACATGAAATAATAAACCATCACCACATCAAGAACACACATAACACCAAGATTTTTGTGTGGAAACCCTATTAGGGGAAAAACCACGGTGGAGGTTATTCCACAATTTTATACTCTGTTAAAAGTATTATAAATGGGGAATGCACATGGATTCAGGCACACTGCCTAAAAATGACTGCTCAAATATAAAAAGGCTCACTACCCAAAGGAAGACTCACTATCTTACAGTCACATTCAAATTACATCTAAAAGGTTTTGAACTGAGAAAATAACATCTTATAATGCCTGATTATTGTTTTGGTTAAGCACATAAACCCTTTCTTCTACTCACTCTTCTTCAAACTTTACTTTTTCCTTTGAAAGATTAGAAAATTATTCGAACACAACACACACACTCCTCTCTTATCATTTCTCTTAAATGGTATAAACAATCGATCAGATATATAGCTACAACTACATGTCAACCCAACAAAATATGAAATGCACGTACAAAATGTCAACCCAAATCAATAAACAATTTATGAATGTGAACCAAATAATGTCAGCCAAAACATAGTAAGGACCCAAAATAACATGTCTTAAACATGAAACACCTTAAACAATTATGCCTCGAAGATCCACAACATGCTACAATCACCCTGTCGGCCATGATCATGAAAAACATGAACTCAAAGAAGAAAATCACCAATCACGAGCACAACAATCAATGCAGACCAACAACATAGATATATCATGATTTAGAAACATCCACAAGCATCATGAATCACCATAAAAGCATCCACAATAACTCAAATTACTATAATTTTGCATCATCTTCTTTCAAGAGCACAAACTAAAGCAAAAAAACAACTGTCGGAACATAGATACTCATAACTTAATCAATCTTCATGTGAACCTCTGAAACTTCATGTGGATAAAATAGATATACTTTTCAACAAACCCTTTAATCCACAACTTTTTATAATCAATATACTAAGCTATCCATCATATTGAACTTCACTGCATCACTGATATCCTGCAACTTATTTAATTACAATTTTCTCAATATCCTCGACATATACAACCTTAAAGACATTAATGGAAATATTGTTGACATCAATGACAACCACATATCAACAATATCCAACAATATTCCCCTTTCGCATTGATGGCAACACATGATGTGAAAAACACCATCAACAATACTTTCTCTTATCACTTTTTCCCCCTTAGATCTTGACTCTTTTCTCCTAAACTCTTTCACAATTTTTCACAAGACTCTTCTCCCCCTTTGACATCAGTGAAAAAGGTACACATTGTATTTCTCCACACAAGCTCTGAACCACGTTTCTGAACATCTGATTACTCCCCCTAAGTAGCAGCCACCACAACATCAATCTGTATCACAAGATATGACTATGAAATGCATAGGCTGATGCAAGTCATTGCATCTTAATTCTGATTAGGAGGGGTAATCACCCCTAGCTTCCCTCTAAGATACTCAAAAGTATCCTTAGGCAAGGGCTTGGTAAAGATATCTATAATTTGTTCCTTAGCGGGCACATACTCCAATCTGACTTTCTTTTCACTCACCTTTTCTCTCAAAAAGTGAAACAAGTGATAGACATATTCTTGGTTTTTGAATGCATCACCGGATTCTTGGAGATATTAATTTCACTTGAATTATCATAGAATATAGCAATAGTTTCATCATACACAAATTTGATATCTTTCAACATCTGCTTCATCCACAATACTTGAGTACAATTGTTAGCAACAACAATGTATTTTTCCTCTGGAATAGATAAAGAAATGGCATTTTGCTTCTTACTTAACCATGAAATTAGCTTCTTTCCCAAGAAAAATCCACCAACACTAGTATTATTTTTGTCATCCACATCTCCTACCCAATCAGCATCAGTAAAATCATTCAAAGTAAAGTCATCTTCTTTAGGATACCATAGGCCAAAATCAATTGTCCCCTTCAAGTACCTAAAAATTCCCTTCACAGTTGTCACATGAGATTCCTTAGGATCAACTTGAAATCTTGAAACAATGCATATGACATTCATGATATCAGGTCTAGTTTGAGGCAAATAGAGCAATCCACCAATCATGGATCTGTATCTACTCTGATTTGTTTTAGGAGAATCATCATCTTGTGTCAACTTACATCCTGTCACCATAGGTGTACCAACTAGCTTTGAATCTTCCATACCAAACTTATTTAGCAGTTCTTTCACATACTTGGATTGAGATATAAAGATCCCTTTATCTAGCTAAGTAATTTTCAATCCCAAAAAGAATCTCATTTCTCTAATCATAGACATCTCAAACTCACTATGCATCTCATCAACAAACTTCTTGCACAAACTATCATCTCTTCCAAAAATGATATCATCAACGAAGACTTCAACAATCAAATATTTATCATGATCAATCTTGAAATACAAATTACTATAAACAATACCTTTATTAAGTCCAAGCTTCAACAAATACTTGTCTAATCTAGCATACCATTCCCTTGGGGTTTACTTAAGTCCATACAATGCTTTCTTCAACTATAAAACCATATCTCCTGATCAGTCAATTGAAATCCATCAAGTTGCTCAATACACACTTCGTCATCTAGTTCACCATTTACAAATGTTAACTTGACATCCATCTAATAAACCTTGAAGTTTTTGTAGGTAGAATAAGAAAGAAATAGTCTCACAACTTCAATCCTAGCAATAGGAGAATTTTTTTCTTCAAAGTCAATTCCTTCCATCTGATAATGTCCTTTACACACCAGTCTTGCTTTGGTTCTAACTTCACGTTGCTCATTCAGTTTTTTCTGAAATATCCATTTAGTTCCAAATACATTTTTGTCCTTAGGTCTCAAAACAAGAATCCATGTATCATTCTTCTTAATTTGTAGTAGTTCTTCTTTCATTGCTTCCACCCAATGTTCATCTTTGCATGCTTCATTGACACTATTAGGCTCAGTCTTTGAGATCAAATAGTATTCTTCTCCTTGTTTGAACACCTTTGTTCTTATCACCTATAATCTTATCTTATGAATGATTTAGTCTTACATACCTTGGATTCTTAGGCTCTTGAACATCAGGTTCTTGTAATCTTACTTTTGCACTTTCGCTAGTTTCTTCCTCTTTATTTTCTTGATTCATCAGAATGATTTGAACTTGACTTAGAGTCTGAACTTTCATTCCTTTATCTGAACTATCATTCTAATTGTCTGAATCATATATGCAGGTTTTGGATGGTCTAATTGTGTCTTCATCAACTTTTACATTAACACTTTCAATTACTTTCCTCAATATTTTATTGTAGTACCGGCATGCTTTAATTTTAGTAGAATAACCAAGAAATATTCCTTCATCACTTCTAGCATCAAAATTTCCTATATCTTCATCTCTTTTGATATAGCATTTACTCCCAAAGATTTTGAAGTATCTAACAATAGGCTTATGACCAAACCATAGCTCATAAGGAGTCTTACTGGTGTCACCTTTGACATGTACCTAGTTGAGAGTGTAAATGATAGTATTCATAGCTTCTCTCCAGTAGATATGAGGAATAGTTCCTTCCAACATCATAGTCCTAGCAACTTCTTGAATTGTCTTGTTTGTCCTTTGCACAACTCCAATTTTTTGAGGGGTTAGCGGGGCAGATAATTGTCTCTTTATCCCATTATTTTCATAGAAAGAATTAAATTCACTATAAGTGAATTCACCACCTCTATCAGATCTCAGACATTTAATCTTCAGGCTTGTCTCTGTCTCAACCATAGCCTTTAAAATCTTGAATTTCTCTAGAGCTTCAAATTTTTCCCTTAAGAAAGTAACCCACATCAATCTAGAATAATCATCAATAAGTAGCATGAAATACCTTTCTTCTTGTAAAATTTTGACTCTAGAAGGACCACACAAGTCAGTATGCACAAGCTACAACATTTCATTTGAACAATGTTGTTTGCTTCAGAATGAAACTCTAGTTTACTTCCCTAACTGAAATTCCTTGCATATAGTATTAGTAGGTTTTATCAACTTAGGAAGATCTCTCACTGCTTGAGTAGAACTTATCTTGATAATATTGTCAAAGTTTACATGACACAATCTCCTATGCCACAATCAAATTTTACTAGTAGTACTTAGGTGAAAGATATTACCTTTTGTTTTTGTACTAGATGCAATCACATTTCTAGAACTCCCCAATATTCTACACTTTCCATCCTTGAATTGAAGATTATATCCCTTGTCAACCATTTTTCCAACACTTAAGAGATTATGCTTCAAACCTTCCACATATAGAATATCATTAGTATTATTCTTACCATCAAAAGAAATGGATCCTTTTCCACATATTACACCAGCTTTGTCATCATCAAATCTTACAACACCACCATCATACTTTTCCAAGCTCACAAATTTACTTTTATCACTTGCCATGTGATGAGAGCATCCAGTGTCAATCACCCATTCATTTGTTTCTTCAACTCTGGCAGCTAGAGCTTTCTCCACATTCATGCAACTAGTAGATTCAGTAGGTACTGGATAATTTTCCTTGATAGTAATGAATACCCATTCATCCTCACTTACACTCCCTTTATCAGATTCATCATCTGTCACACCTTACTCATCAACATAATAACACTTTCTTTAGAATATAGGCTTGTTAGGTCTTGACTTCGGAACTCTTTCAGAACACCTTGAGGCAAAATGACCTATCTTATTGCAAGCTAAAAATTTAAGAGGCAATTTCCCTTTATACTTACCTTATCCTTTGGCTACCCTCTTGACAATAAGTGCTTCAATATCATCTAGTTTTCTCTTATTCTTCAGTCTCTCTCATTTGCTGCTCATACTTGGTTATTTTTCTAGAGATTTTTTTGCTCAAATCATATCTCTACTTATCTTTTCTAGAGATAGTAGCTTTGAATTCAAATTATTTCTTAGGAAGAGATTCACCAAAATCCCTTAACTCAAAAGAAGCAAGCTTACCATAAAACATGTCTCTAGTTCCATTTTTCACAGTCCAAATCTCCTTAATAATAATAGCTTTGTGTCTGCAATATGCAACAAGCAATGATATGAGCACTTTATCAATAATATTTGATTCTTCCAATGTTCCACCAACACATCTAATACTACACACAAGTTCATTCACTCTCTGCATAAAAGAGGTGATGTTCTCATCTTCACCCATTCTCAATGTTTCATATTTCCCTTTCATGTTTTGTAGCTTACCAATCTTCACATGGGTATCACCTTCATACAAAGTTTCCAAAAAAATTCACATCTTATAAGCAGTCTTCAACGCCATTACATTTGTCACCTCAGAATTAGTCAGAGAACTCAACAATTCTTCCTTAGCCCTTATATTGTACTCAAATTCCTTAATCTCACCTGCAATAGAAGGACCATTTGTGGGATGATATATCTATTCTTTTTAATTTTCCTGTAAGGGTCACCAATGCATCTCAGATGACAATCCATTCGATTCTTCCATAGAGAATAATTTTTTCCATCAAATCTTGGACTTTCCTTCTTATATGTCACCATCCCATATCACCTCAAGCAATCAAGCTTCTCTAGAGGAACCTACTCTGATACCAATTGTTGGAAACACAAGGGTAGAGAACTGAGAGGGGGGGTGAATCAGTTGTCACAAAAATTACACTTATTAATCTTATTCTCAGATCTAATAAATAAATATGAAAACATAAACCATCACCACATCAAGAAAATACATAACACCAAGATTTTTGTGTGGAAACCCTGTTAGGGGAAAAACCATGGTGAAGGTTATTCCACAAGTTTATACTCTATTAAAAGTATTATAAATGGGAAATGCACATGCATTTAGGCACACTGCCTAGAGTTCACTGCTCAAATACAAAAAGAATCACTCCCTAAAGGAAGACTCACTATCTTACAGTCACATTCGGATTACATCCAAAAGATTTTGAACTGAGAAAATATAATCTTCTAATGCCTGATTACAGTTTCGATTAAGCACATAAACCCTTTCTTCTGATCACTCTTCTTCACACTTTACTTCTACCTTTGAAAGACTAGAACATTATTCTCACACAACACTCTCACTCCTCTCTCATCATTTCTCTCAAATGGTATAAACAATCGATCATATATATTTGTAACTAAGGATAACATCAACTACATGTTGTCCAAACAAAATATGAAATGTGTACAAATTGTCAGCCCAAATCAATAAATAATTTATCAATGCGAAATGTTTTTTTTTTGGACAAAACATATAGTAAGGACCCAAAAAAACATGTCTCAAACACGAAACACCTTAAAAAATTATGTCTCGAAGATCCACAACATGCTTCAATCACCTTGTTGGCCATGACCATGAAAAACATGAACTCACAGAAGAAAATTACCAATCGTGAGCACAAAAATCAATGCGGACCAACAACACAAATAGAGAATGATCTAGAAACATCCACAAGCATTGTGAATCAGCACATAAGAATTTGAAACAACTCAAATTCCTAGAATCATATCATCTTCTTCCATGAACACCAACTAAATCAATAAAACAACTATCAAAACACAGATACTCATGAGTTAATCAAATCTTCATGCGAACCTCTGAAACTTCATGTGCATAAACTAGATATACTTGTCAACAAAACCTTTAATCCAAAATTTCTTATCATCAATATATTGAGCTAGCCATCATACTAAACTTCATTGCATCATCGACAACCTGCAACTTATTTTATTACAATTTTCTCAATATCCTCGACATATACATCCTTAAAGACATTATTGGCAATAGTGTTGACATCAATGACAACCAGATATCAGCAATATCCAACAATCCTAATGTGCCCACCCAATACTTCAATAGAAATAGGTAGCCAAGTAAAACTCAAGATCAGCTAACAAGTTCTTCCCAAGGAAATTTTTTTGAAGTAGAAGTTGAAAAAATGGGAGAATATGTTGCAGATCAACTAAACAGAGTTAAGGTGAGTATGTCAGCCTTCAAATTTTTTAGGGTACTTAGTATCCTAAATTCCTTCTTTAGGTCACTAAATGGAACCTTCCCATCAAAATCAGCCCAAGAGATACCTATGAAGAGGGTTTCCTTCGATACCTCAAGGGGTGAGCCTGTGATTAGAGAAATCTTGGGGAAGAAGCCCGATTAGCCTCCAAACTAGCAAGTTAGTAAGAAACAACATGTAGGTAAAACTTCCACCAAAGAGTTGAATCAAGTTCAAAAAATGGATAAATATAATGACAAGGAAAAGCCTCAAGTGGCCCAGATTGATGTATCAGTGGGGTTGTTATAGTGTAAGTTGGAAACTCCTTTCTTGAAAACCATCAGAAAATTTGGCAAGAATCTACACAACCATTTGCTCAATTCGGGAGCCCTAGCCAATGTCATGCCATTGGTTGTATGAAAAGAACTAGGAATATCTCTGAACCCCTCCTGATGAAAAGTGACCCAGTTGGATAAGACAAAAGTAACAAAGTTGGGGAATTGAAAAAAATACACATGCAAATTGCAATGGATCCAAGAGTCCAACAAGTTATAGACATTCGGGTTGCTAATATCCCGAACACTTACGAAATCATTTTGGGAAGGGATTTCACATGAGGTTTAAAAGGTTATGCTGCATTAGATTATTCCCACCTATGACTGCCTAATCAAATCCACATTGAAAAAGAGCCTTGCATGAAGTTTATGATCACATAGTACAATATAAATGAGGTGTCGTTTGCAGAAATGGAATTGGGGAGTCATTTCCCTATGACATATCAAGGTGATTAAGAGTTCCATGAGGAAGAAGTCATTGAGAAATTCCTCATGTTGTGTGATGCACCCATCAACTTAAATTCCCTCTCAAGTAGCACATAAGTGTTGATTGAGTCTGAAGACGAAGAGTGTTAGAAAGATGGTAACCTTGGATTGTTTGATGAATTCCAAGAATTTATGCATAAATGTACACAAGATCAACTTAGTTTAGGAGCAAGAGTGGACTTTCAGGAGTTGTTACTACCAAGATGGTGTCGAGTCCAGAATGTAGCTCAATCTTAATTGGAATGATTCTTATGCTAGATAACAATGAAGCATATCAAAGAACAAGTTAATCCTAAGGAAGAAATAGGAGAACAAAAGATCTAAGCCAGTTCATATATATGTAGCCTCCCAGAGATACATAAGAGGATGTGCAACCAAGGAAGGAAGCATGCTCCATCAGGTCCTAGATGAAAGGTTATGCTAAGTTTTGGACACTAAATTTTGATGGATCTATGTCCAAGCAGGGAGTGAGAGACAACTTCAAACTCATCAGTCTTATGGGTAAGAATTATTTTTCTACCCATAGACTCCAATTGTATTGTACAAACGTAGTAGAATATGAAGTAATGGTTCATGGACTTCTAATGATGTTAAGAAAGAATGTTTAAACTCTACAAGTATTTGGTGATTTTGAGCTGGTAGTGAAACAACTTAGGAAACTACACTCCTTCCATGGTAGAAGGCTAGAAAACTATAGAAACATGGTATGATATCTCATAGAGGATCTAGATGTATTCAATATTTAGTTGATCCCTCATAACAAGAATCAAACTTTTGATGCCTTAGCTCAAGTAGCTAGCAGCCTCCAACCTCTATCCTTAACTAGTCTAAATAAGTTCACCATAGAACTCACTTCTACTTCCTTAGTCCCTGAAAATGTCACCAAATTTCAAGTCTTTAATAATGATAAACAAATCCTCAAATTTGTCACAAGCTCCAATGTATTTGCAACTCAAATAATTGATTAAGTAGAGCCTGAGGAAGCCGAACTTGATATAGGAGTGATCAACCTAAAAACCAACACCATACCACGAGGTATGGTTTAGATGGAAATAATATTTGATTTAGATCAGATCAAGGACCAGGATCAAAAGACTAAGAAGGACTCAATAGATAAACAATGTGATCCTCATAACATGGGTATAACCGAAGAAGTTAAAAATGTGTTCATAGGCAAGGTGTGCACACTGGAGGAAATAAAAGGGATTATTGACGCCTTGCACAACTATCATGATGTAATTTCTTGGGGCTATAAAGACCTAAAAAACATATGATACATCCATTATTATGCATACCATCCCTCTCAAGCCGGATGCGAGGCCTTTCTAGTAGCGTCAACACCTAATAAATGCATTACTAGAACCTATTATCTTCAAAGAAGTTAAGAAGTTGTTGACAATTAGAATCATCTTTCTGGTCTAAAATTCTACATGGGTAGCCAATTTTGTCTCATTCAAGAAATATAATGGGGAAATTAGACTGTGTGGATTTCCACAACCTAAACAGAGCTTCGAAAAATGACAGCTACCCAGTGACCTCATTGGATGAGGTATTAAAAATTATAAATGGTTCTCAAATGATCTAATTTCTAGATGGATACTCCATATATAATCATGAGATGGTGTAATATGAAGATAGGCATTAAACAATGTTCACCACAAAATGGGGAAGGTTTGCATACAAAATAATGTTGTTTGAATTAATTAATGCACGAAAAACATTCTAGCATACCATGGACATAGCCTTCAAAGACATCATCAAATACATGGATGAACTCACTATGTTCTCAAAGAAAAGAGGGGATCACATCTTCAATCTATGCAAAGTGTTTTAGAAATGTAGAGAGTTTGGTATCTTGTTGAACCAAAAGAAATGCATCCTCAGAGTGACCGAAGGCAAGTTGTTAGGACATGTGATTTTAGAGAAAGGGATCTCTATAGGTCTGGACTGCATACAAGCTATATTAAAAATTCATCCCTCGGGTAGCAAGAAACAAATGAAGACTTTCTTTGGAAAGATCAACTTTTTTAGAAAGTTCATCACAAGTTTTGCTGAAATAGCCAAGCCGTTGAACGTTGTGCTCAAGAAGGATTCCAAAGTAGAGTGGACACCAGAAGCTAAGCATGCTTTTGAGGAAATCAAGAAATCTATTGTAGATGCTCCACTGTTGGTCATTCCAGACTATCTAAAACCATTCTACATATATTCCTTTGCTTCAAATCATTCATGTGCAAGAATGTTAACCCAAAAGGATGAAAAAGGGAATGAGAAACCCATTGCATTATGAGTGCTCTGTTGAAAGATGTCGAATTATGGTACCACAATGTTGAAAATAAATCATATTCCTTGGTTATACGAGTTAAAAAATTTAGGCACTATATCTTGAGAAATAAATGTTTGTAATTGTCCTAGATCCAACAGTCAAGACCGTGTTAATGCAGAATGAGTTAGGAGAAAAAAGAGAAAAATGGGTCACATTGCTACAAGAATACGACATGGAGATTTAGCCAATGAAATTGGTCCATGGGAAAGCCCTCACCTACACAATAGTAGAAATTGGGCTTGAGCTTATAGTGCAGCAATACCAACTGGAAGATGTTTCTCTAGGAGAATGGTATGACGATATTGTCTACTACTTGCTAAATAAAAAATGCCAATCTTGGCTACAAGGAGTAAAAAAATGTGCTCTGAGACTAAAAAGCAATTGCTACATGTTGCAAGGTTTCATATTATATAAGAGGAACCACAGAGGGATCTATCTCAGACTTGCTTTGGAAAAGAAGAAGCAACTAAAGTGCTGAAACAATTTCATGATAAGTTTGGCATTGGCCACAGACCCGACCCTTCAACTGCCAATCAAATCCTATGTGTAGGGTACTACTGGATGGAACTATTCAAAGATGCACACAAACATGTTAGATCTTGTCATGTCTGTCAAACCACTACCACTAGGGAGAGGAATGTTTTTGTCCCATTTCAACCAATTGTGGAGGTAAGGCCTCTTGCTCAATGGGGCCTTGATTTCATTGGCTCGATAAGCCCAACATCTTCTGTAGGCCACAAGTAGATTCTGACCACTATTGATTACTGCACTAGATGGAATGAATCAATAACATGTAGGAAATGCACAACTGAAGTAGTTACTAATTTGCTGGAAATCTTTATTTTGAATCCCTTTGGTTGCCCATTTTCCCTCATTTGTAACAATGGTATTGCCTTCGCATCCCTTAAGTTTTCTAGTTGGGCCTTTGATAATGGGATTTTCCTTAAATTTTCCTCTAACTACTACCCCCAAGGGAATAGTTTAGCTTAATCCACCAACAAGAACTTGCTAACCATCATTCGAATACTCTTTCATAAGAATCTAAAAGACTAGCACACCCAGTTGCATTTTGTCTTATGGGCCGATCACACACATCATAAGGCTGCCTTGGGAAACTCCCCATTTCACCCCATCTATGGCTTAGAGCTTGTTTTCCTAGTCTACCTAAAGATCTCCCACACTTCAATTAGTTAACATACATTATGAGGAGGGAGAACACTAGGAGGCTTGCTTGGCTTTATTGTTTCATTTCGAGGAAGTTCACGACTAACCAATAGAAAACTTTGCCAAACACCAGGGTGTAGTAAAAATATGGTTCAATCGTCAAGCCAAAAAAAAGGCCTTTAGGATTGCTGATTTAGTCCTCTATTGGGACAAGGCCCATGAACATAAAGGGGGACTTGAAAAATTCGACAAGCTTTGGCTTGGCCCCTTTCAGATTTTTGAGATTCTTGGAGATAATACCTTTTGCCTTAAGACCCTCACTGGAGAGGATGTCCTGTTGCCTATCAATGAGAAATACCTCAAGCATTATTTTCCTTTCTTGAGCTTTCCAAGCTCATCTTATTTGTATATATTTGTACATAGCTAGAGTAGGTTCTTTTTCTTTTCTTTTTCTTCACTTTTGCTCGCTTTCCCAACTTTTGTTTTTGTTGAGGGTATTTTTCGATCTTGATGCGGTGTCCCTGCTTGACTCATTAGTGGGCCCACTTTGCTGTTGGCTCCCATCTATTATTTGAATAAGTCTTCATGAGTTACCACAAATTTTTATTCACCTCTATGAGGTAATTTTCCTTACTTGAACTCCAACTTGGCCTAGGATTGAACCCTTATTTGAATCTCTTCATGCTTATCTCAGATTATAGATGAAATGCATCTTAATTACTCTCGATGATCTTTTCGATAGTTATTATGAAGATGTGGCAAGTGATTTTTTTAAGTCTGCTCTAGTGGCCATAGTGATTTCCAAACCCACTATGAGCTTCAATGCTTATGCAGTTGAGAAAAATAATATTAAAAGAAATTATGAAAAGAAGATAAAAGAAAGAAAATTTTGAAACAGGAAACTATGTGGTTGTGCGAGAAACTCTATCGAGGCTATGGAAAGATGATTTGTAGTGGAGCAATGTCAAGGTTACTTTTGGGATTAGACAATTTATGTAGCTTATCTCAGCTAATTGATTTCTATCCTATATGGTCACTGAGGGAGGGGAATGAACTCACTACACACACTTCTGAGATATTTCCATGGTTTGATTCCACCAAGGATCCCATTCTCTTCAAGTCTTGAGTTTTTTTGGGTAAATTGGCTTTTAGTTTGCTAAACCAGAGATTTTGGGCTCTAGATGAATTCTTACTCTTAGAACGCTCGAGAGCGTTCTCCTAGAAAATTCATCATTTGTTGTACCTATAGCACACATGCCTCACTCGGACTAGGGATCCCCTCTTCCATTTTTTCCTTCGTTGAGTGATTTTGACCTTTTCCTCATTTTGTGTGCCCTTGTTTTTGAGCTTAAGTTGGTCACATTCAGTAAGGTCACCAATTTTAAATTGACAAAATTCACTATCCCCAAAAGAATTTGTTAAGTAATTTTCCCCTATGGTTTTAGACCAGTGGGTTTCCCTTGGCCTTTTTCCTCAACGTCCTTCAAGCCCTGTGGACCCAAATTTGTGGGTCTCCCTTGGTGAGACGCCATTGCTACTTTGCCGTTAAGTAGTGGCTAACTCGAGGCTACCACCCACATGGCGGGCTCCACACTATCCTTCGTCACTTGGGTCTTCGTCAAATGTCCAACCTAGTGTGGGTTTCTTCAAGTTCACCAACTTGACCTACCTACATACTAAAATTAAATGCACACCATTAATGATGATTTGCCTATAAATTGAAGGGTTGAACTAGTTATTTTCTCCCTACTAATTTGAATTTTTTTTTATGGAGAATGAAGATCTCTCACTTGTGTATGGCTTCTAGTGAATTTGGATCAAGTTTCCTTTAGTTTCTTTCATGCGAATTCTGGGTAAGTCCACACTTAGACCTTTGATTAGAATTTATTTCTAAAAACTAGGGTTTTTTAAAGCTAGGATACTTGAAATTTAAATCCTCCTTCTTTGCAGCACTCCTATCTAAGTCTTTTGAGTCCATCGATGCTAGATTGGGTATCTATTTAACACCTTAAAATTCCCTGCCTTCGGTTAAAACTATATTTTCATGTATGTGGATTCCCATTTTACCTTTGTTGTTCTTCCCATGATGCAAAAACCATTGTACCCCGCAATGTTATCATTGTTATCCCCTTTAACTTTGAAAAGCCTCCATGAAATGACTAAGTCATCAAGTGAATGTGGAAACCCTCTTGGGGGATTTCGCTTGCAGGTGGCACCCTCCCCTTTGTCATCTTTCAAGGGCTAAAGTTTAATGTCTCTCCGCATGCCTAGCCCCACACTAGATCTAAGGTATTTTACAAAACAACTAATTAAATCCATGTAGGCCTGTCCATATGGGTTTCCACCATCGGATTGCCACCTCCTTCTCAACGCTATCTCAAGTGCAAACCCTAATGCCTTCCCATGCCACGAGATCCACTTTCATCTCTGAATGTCGAAGGGACCCAAAACTAAACTTTGTTAAGATTGGATAAGTCTAAAGCCCTTGTGGGAACCTTAATGCAGGTGGATATTGTTAAAGTTCCATCCACCTATTACTGCTATCTAGCATCCAAGTGCTTGCATCCTCTTGCACTGTGGATAGTGCAAGATGGTTATCCCTTTTCCAAGATCTCAAATATTGTTGAAGTAAAACCCAAGTTGACGAGATTTTTGTGGGCCTACCTATGCAGACCACCATCCCTTCAAGGCCATTCTTTAAAGGGGAGCACCTCATGGTGGCCCAATAATATTCTTCCACACTTTCCAAGGCGATCAAACTCTAAGGTATAACTGATGGAGAGTCCTATCCCTCAAGAGCACTCTTTCTCTTCCCAAGACCTATTCTCTAGTCTTCCTATGGTATTATACTCTACCCTACTCAGGGATCACTCCTAAACCCCTCTCACCATATAAGACTCTCCACCAATTTCAAATTCTTCACCATTTCTCCCATTCCACCACGAAGCTTCCTTGGGCTCCACACTGACCCAAACGTGTCCTAACCACTCTAGGGATAGGGTAGGGTATTCTTGTTGTTCCTTAGTTTTTTTGACTCCTCATTGATCCATCTCATTGGATTCTTTCACCTTTTACCCATCTCTTTCATGAAAAACCCAATTTTAGGCCTTGTAGCCTTTTGCCCCAATTAGGCCTCCTAGAACCCGTTTTCTTGAATTTTCTCTCAAACTGTCATAACAACCCCCAAATGTTTTTGTAGATTATTTCTATTGGCCATCAAGGCTCCAAGATTTGTCTAGTCTTAGGTCCTAATAGGGTCCGTACATATGACTGTCCTCAAACCCCCTATTTTCAAGGGTTTCTAGGGTTTTTAGCACCTTTTCCTTCTTTGAGGGCTTCAACGACCTCATCAACTCTCCTCCTTGCACACAAATATCTGAGATAGATGTTCCCATACTTACATACTCCTTATTGGCACAAACCAATCCTTTCAGCAACTTCCTTTACTGTTGTCCTCTCCAAGCCACTAGCTAGAATGCACTTGCACTTGCCTAGTGCTTGATGAATTCAAATCTTCCCCTACAAACCAAGAATCCAAAAACTCTATTTACATTGTAAATATAGTACCCTACTTGATTCCAAGTGTCCATGGTAGTCTTATGATGGGAATTGAAGTGGGGATCATTCTTTTACAAAACTGGCCTGAACCAGTAGTGAGACCAAGAACACCAAAAACTTGCAAAATGAAAACCAGTTGAATTAAATGTCTAATCTAATGATTCACACAGTAATTAAATGACACAAATGAAAGTCTCAAACCATTAGACAAGTCCTTTCAATCCATTCTTGACTGGATGAAGGCTCAAAAATAGAAATTCAATGAAAACTTGCTCTTTTCCAAGTCACAAAATCTCCTTCTCAATTCTCAATTCGTACAAACAATATTACAACCTAGGTATTAGGGTTTTTTTGACCTTATATACCTTTTTCCCATGTTCTAGGACCCTTAGGTCAGGCTTAGAACATCATTAATGCCTTTTTTAACTTTTAGGACAAATTTCTAAAGGCAACTTTACCAAGATTTGCCTAATCTACTCACTTAGAATTTCCCAAACCTCAAGGCTCTAAACCAACCTAAGTTTTCCATAAAAAACACATCAAAAATACTTCTTGGGACATTACATCATAGTCCTTATTCCCTTGGTGGTTGGCTAGAACCACCTACAAGCAAAAATTTGCAATATCTTGCAAAAGACCTTTAAGGTGCTCCTGCACCATTCTCCCCCTGCAACAAAGAAGTTAAGTACCCTATGGTGTCAAGAGCTCCTCACTAATTCCATGCTTCTTAAAGTCACTTTTTGCTATCCAAGTAGCCTCTGACTCTGGTTTATGTCTCGGCTTCACTAGGTGCTCCATGTATATCTTGTGTCTAGTCTTCTTCTTCAACCTTGAGTCTAAAATCATGTCCACTTGTGGTCTGATCTGATAGGTACCTTGAGTCCTTCCACATCCTTACTGACCTCAGAACTATATTATTCCTCATCTATTTCTGATCCTTTATATTTCACCAAGTCCTTCACATTAAAGATGGGTGAGATACACATCTCCTTGGGTAACTCCACCTTGTATGCATTGGATCCATACTTAGCCAACACTTTACATGGCCCTATCCTTTTCATCTGCAACTTACTTGGTATGCCTTTATGTAGTCTTTCCTTGTTCAAGTATACAATCACCATATCACGTATCTCAAATTGTAGTTCTCTCTTCCCTTCATCTCTTTTAGCCTTCAACTTCTGGCTAGCTTCTATCAATGTCTTCTTGACCTACTCATGAACCTCTCTCATTGACTGAGAAAAATCATCAGCATGACCATTGATTCCTTCATAACCTTTTAGTGCTCTAAGCTCAAGTAAACCCCTTGGATGTAAACCATAGACTATCTCAAATGGAATCTTACCCTTTGTCTTATTTGTGCTATCATTGTAAGAAAATTCTGCTTGTGGAATCACTTGCTCCCATCCTTGTCCATACTCCTTAGTTAAGCATCTCAACAAGTTACCAAATACTCTATTGATCACCTCTATCTGTCCATCTATTTGAGGATGATATGCTGAGCTATGAGAGAAGTTGGTTCCTAACCTTTTCCAAAGAGTTTTCCAAAAGTGCCCCATAAACTTCACATCTCTGTCTACAACTATGCTCCTTGGAAACCCATGTGTCCTCACTACTTCCTTGAAGAATAGGTGTGCAATATGGCTTGCATCATGTGTTGTATTGCATGGGATAAAATGGCTCATCTTGTTGAATTTGTCCACTACCACAAACACACTGTCAAAACTAGTCAGTGTCCTAGGTAACCCTACTATGAAGTCCATGCTTATGCATTCCCATGGTCTACTTGGGATGGGTAAAGGCTGATAAAGACCTGCATTGGTTGATGTTCCCTTTGCATTTTGACATACTCCACATTGTTCAACATATCTTCTTACATCTCTTTGCATCTTAGGCCACCAATAGAACCTCTCCACTAAGTCTAGTGTCTCGTTCAAACCAAAATGTCCACTCAAACTGCCATTATGCTTTTCTTGGATAAGATTCTCCCTCATGGAACCTCTAGGAACACATAATTAATTTCCCCTAAACAATAGACCATTCTGCAAGGTGTAATATGCATATTCACTGTGAAAATGGTTCTCAAAATCAGTCCATACCTTGTAGCTCACTGAGCAATCAGAATCTCCTTCATATAGATCTTTGAATCCTTCAACCCCTATGCTTTGTAGTTGTATCTCTTGGATAGTAAGAAAAATCCTGCTAAGAGCATCAACAAACTTGTTGTTAACCCCCTTCTTATGCTTGATGGTAAAGGTGTATGCCTACAAAAACTCCATCCACTTGATGTGCCTCAAATTGAGCTTCTCTTGAGTATTTATGTAGGTTAAGGCTTGATTGTCAGTGTATACCACAAATTCCTTGGGCAATAGATAGTGCCTCAACTTCTTGAGAGCCTATACCAAAGAGTATAGCTCTAAGTCATAGGATGAGTACCTAGGCTTTGCTTCATTCAAACTTTCACTAAAGAATTCCACTAGCCTGCCTTCTTGGCTTAGGACAGCCCCAAATGCTATGTTACTTGCATCACATTCCACTATGAATGGTTTGTCAAAACTTGGTAAAACTAGGATAGGTTGGGTAGCTATCTCCCTCTTCAATCTTTCAAATCCTTCATTGGCTTCTTTAGTCCACGGAAACTTAGTTTTCATTCCTCCTTTGATGGTGTCAAGGACCGGTGCACAAATTTCACTAAACCTTCTCACAAACTTCCTATAGAATTATGCTAATCCATGGAAACTCCTAACTTCAGTCCCTGTCTTGGGAGTAGGCCAACTAAAAATGGCTTCAACCTTGCTCTTGTCCATATTCTAGTTCCCTTGAGACACTACAAATCCTAGGTAAACTAACTCTTGCTTCATGAACTCACTTTTCTCAAGATTTATGGGAGCTTCTCCTCTTGAAGTTTCTTCAACACAAGTTCTAGGTGCTTCATATGTTCTTCTTTTGTTTTACTAAAGATGAGGATATCATCTAGGTAGACAACCACAAAGAATCCTATAAATTCCTTCAAGACCTGATTCATCACCCTCATAAAGGTGCTAGGTGCATTTGTAAGCCCAAATGGAATTACTAACCACTCATATAACCCCTCTATTGTTTTAAAAGCTGACTTCCATTCATCTCCCTCTTTCATCCTAATATGATAATAGACACTTTTCAAATCAATGTTGGAGTAGTACTTAGCACCCCCTAAACAGTCCATTAAGTCTTCTATCGTAGGAATAGGAAACCTATACCTAATGGTTATCCTATTTATTGCCCTAGAATCAGTACACATTCTCCACTTATCTCCCTTTTTAGGTGCCAACACGACTGGAACAACACATGGGCTTATGCTCTTTCTAATCAACCCTTGATCCAAAAGTTCTTGAGCTTGCCTTGCTATCTCTTTGTTCTGCTCTGGTGTCATCTTGTATGCAACCTTGTTAGGAAATGTTGCTCCTGGTATAAATTTTATTTGATGACTGATTGCTCTCTTAGGTGGTAGTGTAGCTGGTGTGCCTTCACAAGTGATATCCCTGAACTGATCCAACAATTGTTTCACTTCTGCTATCATAGGTAGCTGACTAAGTGACTCCTCTTCCTTTGGTTTCAACATGATTGCATAGACCACTCCTTCTTCCTCCTTGATGTATTTTAGGAATTCCTTTCCACTCATCAAAAGGACATTGGTTTCTTCCTTTTCGACCGTGCTTTCTTTCAACAGAGACTGAATTTTATAAGTCACTCCATCCTTCTTGAACGATTACTTGTTCTACTTGCCATGGTGTACTACCTCCCTATCATATTACCATGTTCTACCAAGCAATATATGGCATGCATCCATTGGTAACACATCACATAATATTCTATCATGATACTTTCCTATAGCAAACTCAACCCACACTTGCTCATTGACCAATATATTCAGCCCCTTGTTCAACCAAGTAACCTTGTAAGGGCACACATGGGGTATCTTGATGATATTTAATTTCTGTACTACCTCCTCTGATATGACATTATCAATAGATCTTGAGTCAATGATGACCTTGCAAACCTTACCTAGTATCTTGCACTTGACTCTAAAAAGAGCCCTCCTTTGTTTGTGTTCATCCTCGGTAGGTGCTTTGATCAAGATCCTTCTCAACATGAGATTCTCACCTTTCTCTGAATCTAGACTCACCTCTGAATGTTTGGAGCTGTCCTATTCTTGAACATAGTTGATCTTCCTCTCACCTTGTGAAGTTGCTGACTTGTTAGGACACCTATAAGCCGGATGACCCAACTATCCACAATTGTAACACTTCATGGAAGAAAAATGTGAACTTCTTCCAAATCCTCCTAATCTACCTCTTCCTCCATTATTAGAGCTTCTACCTCTGTATCCCCATCTACTATTTGACTCATGGGATTGTTCACCAGACTTAGCATCACCTTGGTTTCTATTCTCATTGCTCCTTCCACCAAAACGAACTCTATATCAACCTCTAGAGTCTCTACCTTTCCCTTTACCCCTAGTATTGGAATCTTGTTTCTTTTTCAATTTATCTTCCACTTTAATAGCCATTTGATAGCAGCTATGGAGGGTAGTAAGTGTAAAGAGACTCAAATCCTCTTGTATGTTCCATGTAAGGCCATTCAGATACCTAGCAACCTTAATTCTTTCAATCTCTTGCACTCTAGACCTAAGGCTTAGCTTTTGGAACTCCTCTGTATAGGCAGCTACATCTAGGTCTCTTTGTCTAAGATTTTGCCTCTTCTTGTGAAATTGGATGTCATAATCCTTAGGTAGATATTTTTCCTTCACCTTAGCCACCATTGTTTTCCAATTTCCTATTGGATTCTTTCCTTCCATCTCTCTTTCTTCTTGCAAGAACTTCCACCAAGTTAATTCTTGTCCTCTTAACCTTGATTTGGCTATCTTCACCTTTTGTGCCTCTGTAATTCCATCACATTCAAAGTGATTCTCCATTCCCTCTGTCCATTCCATAACTAACTCGACATTCATTCTTCCTATGAAAAAAGGGACACCTTCTAGTGCCTTGCCACTCAATGCCTTCAATTATTTGAGGAAGGGTTCCTCTACTAATGGAGGGTCAGGTTTTGGTTCTATTTCTTCCTCAATATAGTCCTTACCCTTGTCTTTGTCCTCTGATAACTGCACTTTCATCTTGCCTGCAATCTTTGCAACCTCTTCTAACATTTTCTTCATTTCTTCCACAACTACTTCAAGATTCCTATTCTTTTCTTGTTGCTATGTCAAATCCCTTGCTAGCTCTGCATTGGTCACCATGGTGATTTCCCCTATAGATTCCCTTCTTTCTGTCATTTACTTCTCAATTCCCAAGCCTTTCAATGGCTTTGATACCAATTTGATGGGGAGTCCTATCCCTCAAGAGCACTCTTGCTCTTCTCAAGACCTATTCTCTAGTCTTCCTAGGGTATTATACTCTACCCTACTCAGGGATCACTCCTAAACCCCTCTCACCATATAAGACTCTCCACCAATTTCAAATTCTTCACCATTTCTCCCATTCCACCACAGAGCTTCCTTGGGCTCCACACTGACCCAATCATGTCCTAACCACTCCAGGGCTAGGTTAGGGTATTCTTGTTGTTACTTAGTTGTTTTGAATCCTCTCTAATCCATCTCATTGGATTCTTTCACCTTTTACCCATCGTTTTCAATAAAAACCTAATTTTAGGCCTTGTAGCCTTTTGCCCCAATTAGGCCTCCTAGAACCCATTTTCTTGAATTTTCTCTCAAACTGTCTTAACAACTTCCAAATTTTTTTGCAGATTTTTTCTATTGGCCATCAAGGCTCCAAGATTTGTCGAGTCTTAGGTCCTAGTAGGGTCCGTACATATGACTGTCCTCAAACCCCCTATTTTCAAGGGTTTCTAGGGTTTTTAGCACCTTTTCCTTCTTTGAGGGCTTCAATGACCTCCTCAACTATCCTCCTTGCACACACATTTCTGAGATACTTGTGCCCAAACTTCAATACTCCTGATAGGAACAAACCAATCCTTTCAGCAACATCCTTTACTGCTGTCCTCTCCAAGCCACTAGTCAGAATGCACTTGCACTCGCCTAGTGCTTGATGAATTCAACTCTTCCCCTACAAAACAAGACTCCACACACTCTATTTACACTATACATATAGTCCCCTACTTTATTCCAAGTTTCCATAGTAGCCTTGCAACGAGAATTCAAGTGGGGATCATTCTTTTACAAAATTGGCCTGAACCGACAGTGAGACCAAGAACACCAAAAAATTGCAAAATGAGAACCATTTGAAGTAAATGTCTAATATAATGCTTCAAATAGTAATTAAATGACACAAATGAAAGTATCAAAGCATCAAACAAGTCCTTTCAGTCCATTCTTGACTAGATGAAGGCTCAAAAATAGAAATTCAATGAAAACTTGCTCTTTTCCAAGTCACAAAATCTCCTTCTCAATTCTCAATTCATACAAACAATCTCCCAACCCAAGTATTAGGGTTTTTTTGACCTTATATACCTTTTTCCCACGTGCTAGGACCCTTAGGTCAGGCTTAGAACATCATTAATGCCTTTTTTTAACTTTTAGGACAAATTTCTAAGGCAGCTTTACTAAGATTTTCCTAATCTCCTCACTTAGACTTTCCCAAACCTCAAGGCTCTAAACCAACCTACATTTTCCATAACACACACATCAAAAGCACTTCTTGGGACTTTACATCATAGTCCTTATTCCCTTGGTGGCTGGCTAGAACCACCTACAAGCCAAAATTTGCATGATATTCCAAAAGACCTTTAAGGTGCTCCTGCTCCAATAACTCACTATGTCTGAGGTGCTTGCAGTTCCACAATGTAGAATTCTACATGAAGATCACCCCCTATTGAATGTCGTTACTTAATGGATAAAATCAAGTGCCTTCCTATGCAGACCTGCCTATGCGATGAGCTTGTTATGGGCCTACCTATGCAGATGGGTTCCACAATTCTAAATTCTGAGGTGCTCATGGGTTCCACAATGTATGAGGTGCTCACGGGTTCCACAATGCAAAATTCTACGTGCAATTCACTGCCTATTGAATATTGTTACTTAACGGCTAAGATCAAGTGCCTTTCCACCTCATAGCACCCAAACATCCCAAGCCCGTAAAAGCACCAAGGCCTAATCCAATGACTGTGAGTGCTTCATTAGCTAATTGCACATGTGCCTAATTGTTTCATCAGAGGTTTTCCTTCCTGAAAACAAGACAAATATCCTAATGTGGGCAGCCGCATGTGGGTCTTCGTGGCCCCATGGATGTTATTTAACTACCTTCACTACAACAGCTTCTGCCGAGGGGAAACCCAAACCACTAGACCCACATTGGCCTGAATGATCCAAATGAGCCCAAAATGATTGATAATGATGTATTTTGTGATCTTTCGTTGATGTATAAGTGGATATAACACTTGATTTCCAAGATTTAATTAACTCATGTTTTGATTTATCTGTAAATGCACTTACTACATCCTTTGCATGTGAGATTTATAGAACCTACTATGGGGCCTTCTAAGAAGCCTATGCAGAAGCCTGATAAGGGAAAGAATCCTACTCGCATTCCTAGAAGAAAAGAAGAGAAAGAAAAAATGAAGTACGAGTTTCATGGAGTGGGACACACATCAAAGATCACCTCCAACTAGGAGATAATCTCAAATACTGATTTCAAAAATGTCAGTATAAAGATATTCAAGGAGAGGGTTGTGGTGAATCCCAAAATAGATAGGGCCTTGAAAATCAAGAATAGTGGCTTAGATAAAGCAACTAGTTTTCCTCTTGTAGTTATAGCCCTAGAATTGGTAATGGTCTATTGGGAGTGCTATCACTCTAATAGAAAGATAACTAATCATGATAGTAAAGTATTGGTGGATTTGTCTACCAAGTGAATCAATAGGACCTTTAGCATCCCAATCTTTATTAAGATGGGGGAAGTTGAGAAAGAATTTTCTAGCCAAGTATAGCAATTGGAAAGCCCATTATAGATGATGAATTCTTGTCAAAATAGATACAAAGGATGGCAGCCACTACATGAAAAAATTGCTATAGTGCCAAGCCACTAGATAAAAAAATAGGGAAAAAGACAAGAATGTATTCTATATTGATATATATTTGGGGGTAGGTGAAACCCTAATACAAAATGAATCTAAGCCACACAATGAAAGGAAATATTTTGCATTCAGTTTACTTTTGGAAAACTATAAATAGGGGTATCCTCTCATTTTCAAGGGGAGAGATGAGTTATTATGTAGAGTAATGTTTTAGGAACTTAATAAGAATATAATTATTTTTGATGGATTCTTGTGTTTTATTCTCATTTGTGCATGATTCATTCTCCCAATCTTAGATTCTAGCTTTTCTATTCTAGTTTTAAGTTTCTTTTGGTTGTTAGTTCATGCTACACTTTAATGGTGAAGAATGATATGGTGTTGATATCTTCTTAGCTCATAATTTGTGTTGTTTATTGATGATGAATATTAGTGTAAATTTAGTCTGAGCTATCTTTATATTGCTGCAATTAAGTTCAACTTTTATTCATGCTTTAATGGTGAATGAATGGTTTAAAAATATGCATACCTTAGAAGATTGCACTAGTTTCATGAGACTAAAGGCAGTCCTTGGTTAAGTGGGATTTAGTTTTAGGAAGGTTGTCCACTATAGCATCCTCCAATTTTACTATTCAACATTAGTTGCAAGTTTAGGAAACTTCTTATCCCTTTTGCCTTTTGACCTTTCTTTTAAAATTGAGGTTAAGAAAAAGTTCTAGCATCACAACCACACCAAATTTGATGAGTAAAGAGGAGTTTTAGACTACTATTTGAACTTGCAGGAGGATTTTTTCATTTCCAAAATTTAGAAACTCCATTTGTAGGACCAATTCCCTCCAAGCTTAGTGACCATACATTTTCTTTGTGATTACCAAAAAAGCACATCAAACAACTGAATTATTCCAAGCATTGTCATGACCTGACACTTCAGAGACCTTGGGGTGATTTTTAAAACTGAGTCAAGCACAAATTACCTTTCAAGAGAGGCAACATACTTGTGTGTTTCCTGTGTTGAGAAAGTGCTTAAGCACCCATCAACAATTCCCTTACTAGTTTAAAGATATCTTGTCTTGTCAGTGGTGGGATCCTTTCGATGTGTTGCGAAAATGACACATTAGTGTAGAGGATTTGGTAGTTTTGTAGGGTCCTATACTTGGTATAGTAGCTGACTAAGTGAGACCCACCACTAAACAATTACAAAACTAATTTTAAAAAAATCATGTTATTGAATTATATTCTCTATTCCACTAGAAAAGGACATGTAAAGATCATATTTGGTAGTCAATGGATGCAACCAATGTTTAAATTTAAAATATTTATCAAATAGTTATTTATTTATCAAGATAGGTGTCAAAGATTTGACGTATTCATATTTTTAATTGTGAATATTAGCATATTGACATAAATTATATTTAAAAGATTTGATAGATTATATTCCAATAAAAAGTCTAATAAAGATAATCACATCTTTATACTATTAAAAAACCTTATAATATCTAAATATTGAGGAATGTAGTGCAAGGAAATTATATGTTTGCATTGCTTCAATTATGAGTAAATTGAGTATGTTCATATCATGTTTTGGAGCTAACATTGTGATGTAGGTTTCAAGCATTCAAGCATCAAATCAATCAATCAATCAAGCCAATTGATGCAAGATCCGAGCCTTAGAGTGATGTGTTTGACTTTAGTCCTCTAGGGAAGCCATTAAGGATTTAGTGATTTGTAACAAGCGAATGTTAATTCATCAATTCCTTCATTTGATCATTATTTCACTATCATGGTTTAATTACCAACATGGGGTTTGACTAAGTCAAATTCACATTCACCCCAAAACAAACATTTTTTCTTCTCTTTGTATGTATAGATTTACTAGTGAAGAATGACTAAAAGTTGATCAAAGGAGCATTTTTTATAAATTTGTATCTATTGCATTCATTGTTGTCAAGCTACAAAAACTCACCTATAGGTTTTATTTCCAACTTTCTAGTAGTCAAACTTAGAGGAATCAGAAGCTTTGATCCAAGATCAAAGGACTACAAAAAGTATTTTTGGACCCCTGAACTAGGACCCCTTTGCCCTCAAGTGAACTAGTCCTACTACATACCTTGGAACCTTCTTTTTATCATAGGCGCACACCAGTTTTCCCTTCTCAAATTTTCCTACCAGTTGGCTTTTTTTTTTTTATCATTTAACTTTGCATTTCAATTGTTAGGTCATATAATTTATTTAGTTAATGTATTTTAAATGATTCCAAAACATTATAAATCAGTCATTTTTGTCATAAGAAAGCAGAGATTCAAAGATCCAAAATAGGGTTGACTCACCTCAAGGTTGAAAGTAAATATTATCCTTTTGTGATTTAATCTATTTATAATTAAATTAGGGAGAGGGGTATTTGAATACTAGGCCATTTCATCATTCTACATTGATTGAATTGATTCACCCCCTTTTTCCTTCAATTTAATTTTGGTGAACCCAATGTTGAAACCATTGTTGTTGATGTCCCTTAAGAGAAGATAAAACAAATGGATGAAGCCTTAGAAAGATTACAAGATTTTGTAAGTTCTAAATATATTTTCAGTACTATGGTTCCTGACATAGATAAGATGAGGAAAATAATTGATAATGAATAAGGATTACAGATT
Organism: Sequoiadendron giganteum; assembly: GCA_007115665.2. Lineage (NCBI taxonomy): Eukaryota > Viridiplantae > Streptophyta > Pinopsida > Cupressales > Cupressaceae > Sequoiadendron > Sequoiadendron giganteum. Next base: position 420,101,792 of record CM021102.1, on the reverse strand, counting down.
GTGTGTAGCCTAGCTCACATCATTGATAATCATGTTCCTACATTTAATAGTTGTGCTACAACTTTTGAATACACTCAAAATCAAGGAGGACATCAAATTACTCCCTCATCAACCACAACCTCTATTACTACATACACAAATTCATATGTTACCACAATAATGCAACGAACTAGAAACATCAATCCAACTTAATATGTTTCTATTAGGAATCCTTAGGGCTTTGTGAATTCAAACACCATATCTCCTAACCCATCAAATCTCACAAACTTGCAATTCAATTGTTCCCCTAGCACATGCACCTCCACCATATTTACCTCCTTCCTATAAAACAACCAATGATTTTTTCCTCAACCAAATTTTATAAAAAAAATCATCACTCCAATGAAAAATTTCCACATCGACCCAAAATTAAAATGGCCAACCTTCACAATATGTCAAGCAAAACCAATTATCATTGGAGATATTGACAATAGAAATTCCACAAGGCATATAGATTCCTAGATTTGAGAAATATGGTGGTAAAGTAGATCCTAGTAACCATGTCTCAACATACACAACCTTATTTAGTGACTTCATTTTTTAATACAAACTCTTGGCTAAGTTTTTTGCTATGCCTTTGATAGATACAACCTTGGAATGGTTTTTCTCTTTACGTAATAACTCAAGGGTGGGTGCAGAAATATGGGGGGCCAAAAAGTAGCCACCCATCTTTCAAATTTTAAATAATTCATAATGTGATCATGTTATAATGCGCTCATGTTATGTCTTGGTGTGACCGAGCCTTAGGCTCAACTACACCAAGGAAAAAGAATGCTCACATTATAATCTGAGAATATTTTAGCTTGTTATAAACAAAAAAATAAATTGCATTTCATTCTATTATCTATTGTTTCCTATTTCCTCTGCAACTTGCAAACCCTTAAAAGCATGCTCACATTATAGGATGGCTCAAAGTGCTCCATTTTTTCACCAAATCTTGATTGAATCTTCATCAAAATGTTTCCACAACGTCAGGGAGATCAATGGACTAAGTTTTAATTAATTTTTTTGTGTGAATTTGTTATTAAATAGGTAGATTTAATATGTTTTATGATGTAAATTTATTTAATTTTCAAGAAATGATAATGCACCTCGATACCCTCCTCAAATTCCTCTTCAAAATCTTGATTCGCCTCAAGCCCAAATCCTTGTCAAAGAACAACCCTAGCAAACACCTCCAACAATTCCTTAACATGCTCCAAAAAATCAAGAAAATTTAATGGCGCAAATTGAAAACAACAAAAAAAAAATGAAGGATATAATTGCAAGGTTTAAAGATCCTACAAGCTCAACCTCACATAGAACCACACTTTCTTGAAATCACTTGAATTGATAATATTATTAGAATTGTCTATGAATGCCAAGATCTTGAGACCATATGGAAAGCACAACAAAAGAGAGAAAATGGAATGTGATAAGAATAAAATTTATTCTTATCAATATGATTCAATGATATGATATGATTGTACATAGGAGACCCCTTGGTTATATAGCCAAGGTTAGAACATAGAAGGGCATAAGATTATGAAATTTTTCATAATCTTATGAAATGAGACAACTATGAAAAGATATCACTCCACCTAAAGTGGAAAAGTGATAATGTGATAATCACCACAAATGGTGGATCACCCACAAAAGGTGGAGAGATGATCACATGATATGGCCACGAAAGGTGGAAGTGATAAAGTAATAACATGATAACTCCACCAAAGGTGGAAAAGCTCCAACTACCTCCTATTTGGTCCCTAAGTAAACTTAATTAAGGTGTAATTATGACCTAGGACAAGGTACAACACATTTAATTACACCAACAAATATCACAAATAGATTCAATTAGCAAGAAAATAAGTGGTTGGTCAGACAAGATACGAGTGTTTAGAGAATTTTATGTAGATAAATTATCTTATAAACAAGTGAAAGTTGAAAAAATTAAATTTTTTTACTTGTGTACCCTATTCACAAAATCTAGAACAAATCAAACTTTGCATCTTTCAAGAAAGAGGTTCCCTATCCATTGGTGGAACCTCCAAGAGATAAAGAACAATTTTTTGAGGAGGTAGTGGATGGATTTTGACCATCCTACATACAAAAATAATGTGGTGCCACAATATTTTTTGAGGAAAATCTACTATGAGTTTGTCCTCAATAAAATACTAAACTATTTTGATCTATGGGATTTCCAGGGTAGAGGTGGGGGATCCACATAGGGCAAAGTGGGGGCAGATATCGATGCATAATGGCCAACAAAAAAAGCACTCACTAGAACACTATATGAGCATGTGTTTATCCCTTCTATTGTGAAGGAGAGTGTTGAGGTCAATACATTGTTGTAACATACCTGACCCTTCCATAAAATGAAAATTTCTTATTTTACACCAAATGAGTAAAGAAACAAGTAACAAAACTATTGCAATAGAAAATTTATTTTATTTTATTGATGATTTCCAAAAAAGATGCATATCATATTACAACATGAATTAATTTTCATTTCAATTTACATCAATGTAAGAAAGCATACAAATACATACATAGCTCATGGATCTTTAAAAAAAATAGTAGTAAGAAGGTCTAGGTTATTTCCTTTCAAATCTTAGTTATTTTACCGCTTGTTGTAGAGGAGAAGCATCACTCGGGCACTTTTTCACCAACCATATTATCTTAATGCGGTCCCTTGCACATCTATCATTTGATAGATGGCCCTTCCCTTCGACGAAGAGATTCATAGATTAATTGATAAGGATAACCAACTGAGCATAGTGTTGTGTCCTACATAACTAGAACTTGTAATCCCACAATCTCGACTAGCATGTAATAATGGATCACAGTGAACTGATAGTGTAGTCTCAATAGTCACACAATATTTAGTGGAGTCTCAGACATTGCACTACTTTGGCCAAAGTGTTATATTCAATAAATGACTGAGAGTCATCTATCACATACACTACTTAGGGCTGATTTGACTTAAGGCTATCTTACACTATGCATAGGTATTTTCATTTAATGGATAATTTGTCACCCTAGACTAACCTACAACATACTATTTTACTTGAAATGAATCTAATTAACAAGTAAGTACACAAGCTCCCTCCCATACTGGATTAACCATCCTAGGAGTAACACAAGCTTTCCTAGTTAACTTAATAACTTAGCTAGGTGTACCTCAAGTGACTCTTTCATTAAATCAAGCCTAGTAAATAATAGCTAATACACACATCATTCTATTATTATGGAGATCTTACAATCATAGCATAAAAATAGCTAGAAAGCTTCAATTTCCTTTTCAAAAATACTCAAATATTTCAATTGCTAAAACATAAAATACATTTCATGTAGCACAAAAAATACATCAATTCTAAGTAAATTATAAGAAGAAGAAACCCCATTCCTATTATCACTTATCCCAAATAATGATTACAATGCAACCTTCTCCAATAGAAATTCAACTTAATTCATATTCCCAACACAATTCCCTTTCTCTCTCTTGTTGATAGCACACTACTCTCAAATTTAAGACAACTCTTCCTCACAAATCTCACTCTTTTCTCACTCATAAAATATATGATTATGATTGGTAAAGCTCAAAAAGGATAAAAAGCTAAGGATATATACTCTTAGTATGATACATCTCTCTCAAGTGAAATATGAATACAAAAATATGAATTATCATGAATGGTTGTAAATAATAATCACTCAAATGGGTAAGCATAAGAATAATGATGATGATACATTTCAAGTGAGTTGGTGTGACTATTTATAGAGCATCCAGCCTACAACAATCTCATTATTTTGGAATGGAGAATGACACCAATTCCATGCAACATGATTTAGCATAAAGGTGCCAATGAAAGAAGCTAAGACTCAACAAAAAGAATAACATATCAAATTTCATATTGACAACATTCAAAAGACCATTTCAAACTTCACATGGAGAATTCATATTTTTCTCCCAAAAAGACATCTATGGGAAAGTGAAAACAGAGGTGGTGGAATTCTCAAGTGAGAAGAATATACCAATGATAATTTATCAAAACATAACCTGAATTGAATTTTTTTATGGATTGAGTTGATTGGAGAAAATAAATGCATTGGATTTAGTCCAAGCTTTCCCAATTTGACATATCGACCAAGTCAAAGCAAGTAGAATTTAGGCGTATTGCTTATGTTTCACTCTTGTGTATTCTTGGCTAGTAATACATGGTTCTCTACATAGTTTCGTGTATGATCCAAAGTTGACTTACATGGTAATGTAAGTCAAAGCAAGTAGAATTTAGGCATATTGCTTATGTTTCACTCCTTTGTTTTCTTGGCTAGTAATACATGGTTCTCTACATAGTTTCGTGTATGATCCAAAGTTGACTTACATGGTAATGTCCAATATCGACATATTTTAGCCATGGATTAAAGATTTCAAAAGAAGTCTTCAATAAATCGAATTCTTTATGAAATAAGAATAAGTCAATTTCTAGTTATATAAAATAAATATGTAAAGTATATATTTTATTAATATATATATCATATACATATATATTTAAATACCTTCCTATTAATATATATATATATATATATATAATATTTTAATATATATTTACATACAAGAATATATATCCTAAGCCAGTAAGTATACATATTATATATATACATACATATATATATATATATAAATACAGGAAAAACTATCTATAATAAACACATTATACAAGATGTATGCATGTATATATATGTATAAATGTATATACCTCTATGTACATGTATATGTAGGTATACCATATCGATGCATCCAAATGATCATGTCCATTTGCTAATGGATGCTTGTATCAATATGCATATACATATGGATACATGTATATACTATACATATATATATGTCCACATCAAATTCACTTACATCCATTGACGCTACCATCATATTGATAGGTGTGTACGTGTGGTATATCTATACATATGCATATATGTGTCATTAGATCCCATTGAACCACATGTGCATACATATAAACATACTTCCACCTACATCCTACTTATCCATATGATCATAATAACAAAAGAAATATCTCAAAAACCAAATAGATAAACATCACACAAAAGTATGCATAAGTAATCAAGACTCCTAATGCAAACATACAAGCTATGGATGACTTACCTATAACTCACAAACTGACTCAATTCAATCACTCTAATGTGGTGTGTGTATGCTCAAATAGTATACCTTTATTGGTTACCCAACCAAGATTTTCTCCTAAGTGCTACTTCCCCTCCACTTGGATGAATAGAACATGTACCTGCATCCACTAACACATGCAATATAGATAAACATCTCCAAAGATAGAATAATTACAATTCAATAACCTTTCATTCACTTAAATGCAGTATTTCACCATGAAAAACATCAACTAAAGTAACATCAAATAAGACAATCATTAAATGTAAAGACACTGATATTGATAACAAGGTACAAGCACATTTTATTCATCTCAAAGATTCACATTACATCTAATTTTTACCCTATGCACTAATAGTAAATAGTAACTATACAATTGGGGTGTAATATAATCTCGCCATTAAAAATCATCATCCCAAATGACCTAAGGTATTATTCAAATCATAACAATATAACATTACATTATTCTACATTCTCAAAAGCATCAAGAACGTCAGGAAATTTCTACTGAATTTCTGCATAGTCCTCCCAAGTAGCCGAGTCTTCTACGTACTAGTCCCATTGGACTTTGCACTACAAGACCTCTCTATTATGCAAGTGTAGATTACATGTAGATTAGATATTGTTGGAATGGAAAAAATTATGAGCTCATATATTATAGAGTTAAACCTAATATCTTTGATACCACATGTAACGTACCTAACCCTTCCATAAAGTAAAAATTTCTTATTTTACACCAAATGAGTAAATAAACAAGTAACAAAACTATTGCAATACAAAAAAAAATTCTTTTATTGATAATTTTCAAAAAATATACATACCATATTACAACATGAATTAATTTTCATTTCAATTTGCATCAATGTAAGAAAGCATACAAATACATACATAGATCATGGATCTTTTGAACAAATAGTAGTAAGAAGGTCTAGGTTCTTTCCTTTCAAATCTTGGTTCTTTTGTCACCTGCTATGGAGGAGAAACATCAATCAACCACTTTTTTGCAAACCAAAGACTCTTAATATTGTTAGCCACACATCTATCATTTTATATATGGCCCTTCCCTTCAATGAAGAGATTGATAGAGTAACTGATAACCACAACCAACTAAGTATAATGTTGTGTCCTATATAACTAGAACTTGTAATCCCACAATCTCACACTAGCATGTAATAACTGATCACTGTGAACCGATAGTATAGTCTCAATCGTCACACAATCTTTAGTGGATTCTTGGACATTGCACTACTTTGGCTAAAGTGTTATATTCAGTAAACGAATGCGAGTCATCTATCACATACACTACTCAGGGCCGATTTGACTTAGGGCTATTGTTGATACCAAAAATTGACAAGGTAACAACCTTATGAGAAACTAAGTTAAAGGGGGGACCTGTTGTGCTAAACTGAGTGACCTCTAGATTTTTGAAGAAGTCGACTTCTTCTGTAATTGGGGGGTTGAAAAGGGTAGAAAGAAATGAATGTAAAATTAAATCTAATCTAAGGCAATGCACCGAGAAGGAGATAGGGGCATGATAAAACCTATCTGCTAGATATGATTTAAGGGTTGTTCAACAATCTGTTATGTACCAGAATAATAGAAATTAGAATGAAAACCTAAATAATTTACCCAATGACATAAAATATCTTCCATACATTTACTGAAAAGAAGAGTCAAAGACATGGTCTGAATCAACAAGCTTATATTGAAATTATAGAAGTCTACAAAAAAATTACTCAATACAATAAGGGCACATTATATAGATTTATTAGATAGTCAAGAAACAAAATGGCCAAACAATGGCATAGTTTATGAATCTTATACAATAAACTAAAATAATACAAGAGGCATGGTGTCTTTCAATAAATTTTCCTATAACTTTCGAAGCCCTTCTTCAAGAGAAGAAGCAGTTGTGATGAAAACCTACATGGTGAAGACACATGTAGGTATCCTCCACTAACAATGCTATCTGTAGGGTCCACCAAGAGTGTACATAGACCAATGCTATGTGGCATTATGACAGGTCCCGATAAAAAAGCGAAGGGAAGCAATTGTCAAATATGTGAATTATTGACATTTAGAAGCATGGCGGGAGCCATAAGAAGAGTGAAGGGAGAAATCCCTATGGAGAGTGTCTGTCGAACATGTGGAAATGGTCAAACAAAGCTCTTTATAAAGGGGGCCAGACAATACAAAGTATGGGGTATGGGAGTTAACCAAGAAAACCAATAATAACTTGATGGGTAGCTCAAAGGATTTCATATCCACTACTATCTTACACTACGCATAGGTATATTCCTTCAATCAATAATATCTCACCCCAGACTAACCTACAACATACTATTCTACTTGAAATAAATATAATTAACAAGTACACAAGCTCCCTCCCATACTAGATTAACCATTCTAAGAGTAACACAAGCTTTCCTAGTTAACTTAGTAACTTAGCTGGTTGTACCTCAAGTGACTCTTACATTCAATCTAGCCTAGTAAACAATAACTAATACAAGAATCATTCTTCTATTATGGAGATCTTTAAATCATAGTATAAAAATAACGAGAAAGCTTCAATTTCCTTTTTTAAAATACTCATAAATATTTCAATTGCTCAAACAGAAAAGAAATTTCATGCAACACATAGAACACGTCAATTCCAAGTAAATTACAAGAAGAAGAAACCCCATGCCTGATATCACTTATCCCATATAATGATGACAGTGCAAAATTCTCGAACAACAGTTCAACTTAATTCAACTTCCCAACAAAATTCCCTTTCTCTCTTTGTTGTTGATAGCACACTACTTTCAAATTTAAGACAACTCTTCCTCACAAATATCACTCTTTTCTCACTCATAAAAAAATCATTATTGTTGAAAATTGAGGATTTTTCTTAGCTTAATAATTTTTAAAACTTTAATTTTGCCGATCTAAATATGTTTTTCCTTTGTTACAAATTATTTGTGGGTGTTTATCTAATTAATCTATTTTACTGTCTGTATAATGTAGACAAAATCTGATAGACCTAGATGGGATATTATAAAAATTACACAAATATATATTTTGGAGAAAACCTTTCAGCAAAAAACTCCACCAAGAATTAATCTATTATTCAATCTTTGAATTAGATTACAATAGATCCAATTCTTGCTTGAGAATGCCTCTTTTTCCTTAGCCAAAAATTCTTCACAACCTGCAATAAAACTGATAATAAATCTCTTCAACTTTCTTGAGATAAATAGACCTTGATCAAATTTGTAAACTAAAATTGAGTTACAATTACAATGGTCAAGCCTTACCCCTAAAAGGTATGCCTATCTCTTGCAAGTAGAGTTATGTCATGAAGAACAATGTCAAATCCTTATCTTCATGCATTTTGGTGTCGCAAACTGAAGTGCCAACTCAACCTTTATTTTGTAAACATATTCGAGGCTTTATCCTCAAAGTAGGTGACCAAAAGAGGGCCCACTTAACTCAGCGTTCTTAAATATCTCTACATGAAAAGGAGTTAATTCCAAGAAGCCAACTTGGGCGCCCAAATTGGGTCCAACTCATTTCTTGTTAACTGAAACATTTCTCAACACCATGAATAACATCAATTGAAATAACATCAAATAAGACATTCATTAAATGTGAAAACACTGATATTGATAACAAGGTACAAGCACAATTTATTCATCTTGAGAATTCACATTACATCTACTTTTTACCCTATGTACTAATAGTAAATAGTAACTATACAATTAGGGTGCAACATACTCCCCCCCTTTAAGAATAATCATCCCCAATGACCTAAGGTATTATTCAAATCATAAAAATCTAACATTACATTATTCTACATTCTCAAAAGCATCAAGAATGTAAGGAAATTTCTACTGAATTTTTGCATAGTCTTCCTAAGTAGCTGAGTCTTCTACATACCAGTCCAATTCGACTTTGGACTACAAGACCTCTATGTTATGCAAGTGTAGATTACGTGTTCCTAGCACCTAGACAGGATCGAGAGTTACTAATCTGAGGTCACATATAGGTAAAGCAGTCCAATCAGTTGCATGCTTATCTCTTGGTATATTCTTTTTAAGGTAGGACACAACGAAGACATTATGTATTTTGGAAAGAGCCGGTGGCAAAGCGATTTGATATGATACTGGATTTACTTCCTCTAGAACCTCAAAGGGTCCAACATAATGTGAGGCTAACTTAGACGAATTTCCAATTTTAATGGATCTTTCGTGAGGTTTCACTCTCAAAAGTACTTCATCACCTAAGGAAAAATTATGAGGCACTCTCTAAGGATCAGCCTAACTTTTTTTTCAAGATTTAGCTTCTGCTAACCTTTGCTTAATAATCTTAACTTGTTCATCCATTTTCACCAACATTTTTGGTCCAATACTTACTTGATCCTTAAGTTTATCTGAACTTATAGGAGTTCAAAACTTTCAACCATACAAAGCTATGAAATGAGACATCTTAATTATAAAATGATATGAGTTATTGTAAGCAAATTTGACTAAGTTAAACAATCTTCCCATTTGTATTGTTGATCCATGCAATACATCCTAAGTACGTCTTCCAATACTTGGTTTACGCATTCCATTTTCCCATCTATTTCTAGATGATATGTCGAGCTAATATTTAATTGATTCCTTACTGCAAAGAACAAGGTTTTCCAAAACCTAGAAGATTCGTGCATCCCTATCTGAAATAATCTTTTCAAGAATCCCATGCATTCTAAACAATTCTTGGACAAATTTTCTTGGTAGATGATAGGTGCTCCATTAGTTAGGTTCCCTGGTATAAAATGTACCACTTTTTAAGCTTATCAACTACCACCAGTATGGCATTTTTCTTATTCCTTGACATAGGTAGTCCTTGCACAAATTCCATACTTATAACTTGTTATTTCCTTTCTGGTATATCATGTGGGTATAACAAGCCCATAGGATGATGATGCACAACTTTCACCCTTTGACACTCAAGAAATATAGCCAAAAATAGTCTCATCTCCTCTCATTCCCTTCCAAAATTATAATGGTTTTACATCATCCATCATTTTCGTCACTCTTGGATGTCTGAAACATGGTGCTTCATGTATTTCCTTCCATACTATATTTATCAATTTATTTACATTAGGTACATACATCCTACTCTTATATCTAAGTAATCCATTAGGTTCAAATTGAAAACCTTTATACCAATAATCTTGAGGATTATCCATGAGTACTTACTTAGCTTTATAAGTAATACCCATCCTCCTTGCACTTTTGGAGAACTTTCCCTTTGAAATTGGTTTAAATTTCTACTATGGAAGCAATGTGATGTCTTTGACTTAATGCATCAGAGGCCCAATTCTCTTTCCCCTTAATATAAATGATATAAAAATCATAGTCAGCTATTAACTCTAACCTTATTTTGTGTTTGACATTCAGATTAGGTTGAGTAAAAAGGTACTTTAACCCATTATGGTCAGTTTTCAACTCAAAGGGTTTTCCTAGAAAATAGTGGCTCAACATTTGTAATGCATGAACCATTGCTTCCAATTCCAGATCATGTGATGCATAATTCAGTTTGTATGCTTTCGGATTTCTGGACTCATAAGTAATTGCTTGTCCATCTTTCATTAGTACACCTCCTAACCCTTCTCCACATGCATCAATGATAACTATAAAGCTACCTTAAGGATCTGGTACTTTTAAGATTAGTGTGGTGGTTAGGTTTTCTTTGAATAGGTCAAAATCTTCTTGAAAATTCTCATTGCATTGAAATATCTTCCTTTATTTTGCAAATAAGTTATTGGAAAAGAAATCCTAGAAATTTTTGTGACAAACTTCTTTTAATATCCTACCAAGCCCATGAAACTTCTTACCTCTGACACATTTTTGGGTATGGGCCACTCAATTATTACTTTGACCTTTTTTGGATCTACTGTAATTCCTTTTGCAAATATCACATGAACCAAATAATGTACCCTCTCTTAGAAGAATATACACTTGGAAAGTTTACTATACAACCTATGCTCTCCCAAACATTGTAGGACCATTTCTAAATGTTTGCAATGTTCTTCCTCATTTCTAGAATAAATCAAAATGTCATCTAGAAAAACAAGTACAAATTTATCAAGGTAATCCCTAAACACACTATTCATTAGGTTCATGAATTCAGATTGTGCATTTGTTAAACCAAAAGGTAAAACAGTGAACTCATAATGCCCATATCTAGTTCAAAATATAATTTTAAATATATCTTTATCTTTAACCCTCAACTGGTGATATTCAAATATCAAATCTATTTTAGAGAATAAAATGAAACCTCTCATTTGATCAAAAATACTGACAATGCATAACAACAGATACTTGTTCTTAATCATAGCTTTGTTAACCATATGATAGTCGATGCACAAATACAATGTTCTATCCTTCTTCTTAACAAAGATGACTAGTGCTCGCAAAGGTGAAACACTTGGTCTTGTCAGTCCTTTCAACAACAATTCATCTAATTGTCTCAAGTTCCATAATTTCAGTGGCTATCATCCTATAGGGTACCTTTGATATAGGTTATAATCTTGGAACTATATCAATAGAGAAATCAAATACTCTTAGTAGAGATAATCCTAGTAACTCTTTTGGAAACACATCCGGAAATTCCCTCAAAATTGCGTGCTTCTCCATAGATCGGATTTCCCAATTTCATCTATTTCTCCATCTTCTAATTCTTGCAAAGTTTGGTACCATAATTATCACTATCTTTGCCAAGTTCTTCAATTTTTATGGAAAATAGTTTACACCCTTTCTTCTTAGCTCTTATTAGTTTCATTTCTATAATTTTTTGAATTCTAACCTCTCTAGGTATTCCTTAAAATTTAACCCGATTTCTAAAATCATCTAGGAATTCTATAGTCTTAGCATGGAAATCTACTATAGCCCTATGCTTCCACAACCAATTCATTCCTAGGATAAAATCATATGATCCAAGAGGTGAGACATAAAGTTTAACTTCAGTAATAAAACTAGGTAGTTCTACCCTAGCCTCGAATAGACATTGATCCACCTTTGATCTTTTTTGGTTTTCATACTCCACAATCCAAGACATTGCTATATGTACCACCTTCCTAGATAATTGTTTAGCTATTCTAGGTGAAATGCAATTTTTAGTTGCACCACTATAAATAAGAAGAGAAATAGGTAAGCCAAACAAAATACCTAGTGTTTCAACTAGTGTTACTTGGTAATCTTCTTATTGATCATCCAGAGCTACATGTATCCTTTGTTGAAACATGGCCTTCTGGGTGGGTAATGAATTACCATATGGTTGTGAACTAGAAGTTTTATTGGGGCATTCACTTGTATAGTGATTTCCTCTGCATATAAAACATCTTGTAATTGGCCCTCTTTTCCCTATGGTTTCTCCAAACTTGTTGGTACTTTCATTAGTTTTGTTAGTATTACCCAATCTATAACCATTTCTTTTCCTATCTCTCCTAAAATATTTTCCATTATATCATAGTATTTTCCCTTTTTTCCTTGCAATATTTTACACAGATATTTCCTCCTTAGGAGCTACCTTGTTAGGATCTTCCACATCCTTCTTTTGTTCTATTCTTTCTTGTCAAGTGGAATCAATCTTAAGCTTTTTTTCTTGCTTAATTGATTTTTCATATACAAGATCCATTGTTGTTAGACCATGCATATCAACTTATCCTACAATCTAATTTTTTAGTCCTATTATGAATTTTCTATACGAAAATTCTCATCCTTGTGATATATGGGAACATAGTGTAGAAGTCAGGTAAACTTCTCCCAATATTTGTGGAATGTCATGTTACCTTGCATTAACCCTTGGAAATTTGAGAGTTTCTGGTAATAGAAAAGTTGTGGCAACCATCTCTTGTGAAAATTCTCCACAAGTTCTCACTATGTTAATTTCCATGAGTTAATGTTAAGCTCTAACCTCTTGTTCATCTACCAGATAGAGGCTTCACCTGCTAACTGATATGCACCCGACACTAATTTTGTAACCTCATCATAGTTTCTTATTTCAAAATTATTTTTATTTGAACAAGCCATAATTTAGCCTCATCACCTTCATCTGCACTATCAAACTTAGGTGGAATTATCCTCTTCATGTCCCTTAATAGTTCAAAAGACACAATCTTCTTATTCCTTTCAATAGATGGTGTAGCTAATTTTCCCTTTTTATGGTCATGGTTTTCACCTTGCCCATGGGAATAATTTTCTCCTTCTTGTTCATTAATGGTTACTTCTTTATCTACCTTATCCTTAACTCTTTCTTTCTCAAGAATAGCTAGCCTTTCCAAGATTGGCTCAAGCCTAGCCTCTACTCTAGTGGTTCTTTGTTCATCCAGTTGACTTGTACCAGGATTAGTTCATTTCCTCACACATGTCTTCACCATACTTATGTGATTTGTTTTTACTTGAATTTTTTATCTATGTTAGCTTAATTATGTTATCAATTGTCTTATCGAAAACATAAAAGTAAAAATTCACATGTACACAAGTATTCCATAAAATATTAAGCATATGACTCTTTTGATAATCACATAGTTTTATTCATTTCATGAGGATTTCAATATCCTTTCGATTACATGGGATGATTATTCAGATAGTCAAGTGGAGAGTATCCTTCATATTCACTCTTAGACACACAAGTAAAAGGAGTATAACTTACAGACTGAGAAAATTGTTGTTCCCTATCTTTTTGTTCATCTCTCATCTATTCATACCAATCCCAAAAAAGGATAATAACCCTTTATTTTTATCATCCAATACATAGTTATGAGAAGTAATGTCAATCTAGTGTTCATTAATGATGTAGTTTGAATTTTTTGCAGACATTTTTTCATGAGACAATTTCTCATCTGGTGGTGTCCTTGGTACATATCCCTTAGACCCTTTACTTGAAGAAATTGATATTACTTCAGCTAGTGATAGAACCCTAGGATACATAAAGATGAATGCAAGACTAACACTTTCTTTTGAAGGAATGTCCCTTGAAAGTGGTAACAATTCCAAATTTTTTGGTGAGATGGTTGGTAGGTAATTATACATAGCCTCCATCCTCATCTTCCTCTTCACAACACTGATCTAAGAAAGTATGTGACTAAATGTTTCAGTGTCACTCAACCATATAGCATTATCGTAGTTGGTTCCATCTATGGTTCTAATGATGGCTTATTTTTCCTTCTTGGCCTTGAGGTGGCACTAGTTTTCAATTACTGACTTTCAAGCCATTAATCTGAGACACACCATTCTGAAACAAGAATTTTCACAATAAATTATATATTTTTGGAATGGAAAAAATGATGAGCTCATAGGTTATAGAGTTAAATCGAATATTTTTGATACCACATGTAATGTACCTAACCCTTACATAAAGTAAAAATTTCTTATTTTACACCAAATGAGTAAATAAACAAGTAACAAAACTATTGCAATAAAAAAATGTTGTTCTTTTATTGATAATTTTCAAACAAGATACATATTATATTACAAAATGAATTCATTTACATTTCAATTTGCATCAATGTAAGAAAGAATACAAATATATACATAGCTCATGGAGCTTTTGAAAAAATAGTGGTAAGAAGTTCCAGGTTATTTACTTTCAAATCTTGGTTCTTTTGTCACCTGCTATGGAGGAGAAGCATCAATCAAGCACTTGATTGGTTTTTACTTGAATGTTTTATCTATGTCAACCTAATTATGTTATCAATTACCTTATGGAAAACATAAAATTAAAAATTCACATGTACACAAGTATTCCATACAAGATTAAGCATACGACTCTATTGATAATCATTTAGTTTTATTCATTTCATGAGGATTTCAATATCCTTTCGATTACATGGGATGATTATTCAAATAGTCAAGTGGAGAGTATCCTTCATATTCACTCTCGAACACATAATTAAAAGGATTATAACCTATAGACAGAGAAAATTGTTGTTCCCTATCTTTCTGTTCATCTCTCATCTATTCATACCTATCCCAAAAAAGGATAACAACCCTTAGATTTAACATCCAATACATATCCCTCATACCCTTTACTTGAAGAAATTGATATTACTTTAGCTAATGGTAGAACCCTAAGATACATAAAGATGAATGCAATAATAACACTTTCTTTTGAAGGCATGTCCCTAGAAAGTGGTAACGGTTCGAACTTTTTGGTGAGATGGCTGGTAGGTAATTATACATATCCTCCATCCTCATCTTCTTCTTCACATCACTGATCTGTGAAAGTGTGTGACTAAGAGTTTTAGTGTCACTCAACCAAATTGAATTATCGTAGTTGGTTCCATCTATGGTTCTAATGATGGATTATTTTTCCTTCGTGCCTTGAGGTAGTGCTAGTTTTCATTTACTGACTTTTGAGCCTTTAATTTGAGACACACCATTCTAAAACAAGTTTTTTCACAATAAATTAGATATTGTTGGAATGGAAAAAATGATGAGCTCATAGGTTCTAGAGTTAAACCTAGTATCTTTGATACCACATGTAATGTACCTAACCCTTCCATAAAGTAAAAATTTCTTATTTTACACCAAATGAGTAAATAAACAAGTAACAAAACTAATGCAATAAAAAAAATCTTTTCTTTTATTGATAATTTTCAAAAAAGATACATATCATATTATAACATGAATTCATTTTCATTTCAATTTGCATCAATGTAAGAAAGCATACAAATACATACATAGCTCATGGAGATTTTGAACAAATAGTAGTAGGAAGCTCCACGTTCTTTCCTTTCAAATCTTGGTTCTTTTGTCACCTGTTATGGAGTAGAAGCATCAATTAGGCACTTTTTTGCCAACCATAGACTCTTAATACTATCCCCCACACATCTATCATTTGATATATGGCCCTTCCCTTCAATGAAGAGATTGGTAGATTAACCAATAACAACAAGCAATTGAGTATAGTGGTGTGTCCTACATAACTAGAACTGGTAATCCCACAATCTCGAACTAGCATGTAATAACTGATCATTGTGAACTGACAGTGTAGTCTCAATAGTCACACAATATTTAGCGGAGTCTTAGACAATGCCCTACTTTGGTTAAAGTCTTATATTAAGTAAACGAATGAGATTAATCTATCACATACACTACTCAGGGCCGATTTGACTTAAGGCTATTGTTGATACAAAATATTGACAAGGTAACAACCTTATGGGAAACTAAGTTAAATGGTAGACCTGTTGCACTAAGTTGAGTGACCTATGGATTTTTAAACAAGTCGACTTCTTCTATAATTGGGGGGTTGAAAAGGGTAGGAAGAAATGAATGTAAAATTAAATCTAATCTAAGGCGATGCACCAAGAAGTAGTAATGGGCATGATAAAACTATCTTTTAGATATGATTTAAGGGTCATTCAACAATCTGTTATGTCCAAACATAATATAAATTAGAATAGAAACCTGAATAATTTACCCAATGACATAAAATAACTTCCATACATTTAATGAAAAGAAGAGTCAAAGACATGGTCTGAATCAAAAAGCTTATATTGAAATTATAGAAGTCTGTGAACAAATTACTCAATACAATAAGGGTACAGTATATAGATTTATCAAATAGTCAAGAAATAAAAAGGCCAAACAATGGCACAGTTTGTGAATCTTATATAATAAGCTATAATAATACAAGAGGTATGGTTTCTTTCCACCAATTTTCCTATAAATTCTGAACCCTTTCTTCGATAGAAGAAGTAGTTGTGATGAAAACCTACATGGTGAAGACACATGGAGGTATCCTCCACTAACGGTGCTATCTGTGAGGTTCAACAAGAGTGTACACAAATCGATGCTACGTGGCATTCAGACGGGGCCCGATAAAAAATCAAAGGGAAGCAACTGTCAAATATGTGAATTATTGACATGTGGAAGAATGGCAGGAGCCATTAGAAGAGTTAAGGGAGAAATCCCCATGGAGTGTGTCCATTGAACATGCGACAATGGTCAACCAAAGCTCTTTATAAAGGGGGTCGAAGAATACAACATATGGGGTGTGGGCGTTAGCCAAGGAAACAAAAAATAACTTGAAGGGTAGCTCGGAGGATTTCATATCCACAAATATCTTACACTACGCATAGCTAATTTCCTTCAATTGATAATATATCACCCTAGACTAACCTACAACATACTATTCTACTTGAAATGAATATAATTAACAAGTACACAAGCTCCCTCCCATACTAGATTAACCATTCTAAGAGTAACACAAGCTTTCCTAGTTAACTTAATAACTTAGCTAGGTGTACCTCAAGTGACTCTTACACTCAATCAAGCCTAGTAAATAATAAATAATACAAAAATCATTCTCCTATTATGGAGATCATACAATCATAGTACAAAAAAACTAGAAAGCTTCAATTTCCTTTTTTTAAATACTCATAAATATTTCAATTGCTCAAATAGAAAAGACATTTCATGTAGCACATAAAACACATCAATTCTAAGTAAATTATAAGAAGAAGAAACCCCATGCCATTTATCACTTATCCCAGATAATGATGGCAATGCAACCTTATCCAACAACAATTCAACTTAATTCAACTTCCCAACACAACTCCCTTTCTCTCTCTGTTGTTGATATCACACTACTCTCAAATTTAAGATGACTCTTCCTTGCAAATATCACTCTTTTCTCACTCATAAACAAATGATTATTGTTGAAAATTGAGGATTTTTCTTAGTTTAATACTTTGTAAAACTTTAATATTGCCGATCTAAATATGATTATCTAATTAATCCATTTTACTGTTTGTAGAATGTAGACAAAAGTTGATAGAAGTAGACAAGATATTAGAAAGATTACACAAGCATATACCGTGGAGAAAACCTTTTGGGAAAAACTCCACGAAGAATTAGTCCTAACTCTCTTCAACTTGGTTGAGATAAACAAAACTTGATCAAATTTTTAAACTCAAATTGAGTTACAATTACAATGCTGAAGCCCTATCCCTAAAATTTACACCTATCTCTTGCAAGTAGAGTTATTCCATGAAGAACAATTTAAAATCCTTATCTTCATGCATTTGGGTGTCCCAAAGTGAAGTGCCAACTCAACCTTTATTTTATAACTATATTTTAGGCTTTATCCTCAAAGTAGGTGCCAAAAAGAGGGCCCACTTAACTCAGCCTCCTGAAATATCTCAACATAAAAAGGAGTTAATTCCAAGAAGCCAAGCTGGGTGCCCAAGTTGGGTCCAAATCATTTCTTGTTAACTAAAAAATTTCTCAACACCATGAATAACATCAACTGAAGTAACACCAAATAAGATAATCATTAAATGTGAAAACACTGATATTGATAAAAAGGCACAAGCACATTTTATTCATCTCAAGAATTCACATTAAACCTACTTTTTACCCTATGCACTAATAGTAAATAGTAACTACACAATTGGGGTGTAACATACTCCCCACCTTAAGAATCATCATCCCCAATGACCAAAGGTATTATTCAAATCATAACAATCTAACAAATTACATTATTCTACATTCTAAAAAGCATCAAGAATGTTAGGAAATTTCTACTGAATTTATGCATAGTCCTCCCAAGTAGCCAAGTCTTCTACGTACTAGTCCCATTGGAATTTTCACTGCAAGACCTCTGTGTTATGCAAGTGTAGATTACGTGTTCCTAGCACCTAGACGGGCTCGAGATTTACTACTCTGAGGTCCCATACATGTAAAATAGTCCAATCAATTTCATGATTATCTCTTGGTATATACTTTTTAAGGTAGGACACATGGAAGACATTATGCATTTTGGCAAGAGCTGGTGGCAAAGCGACTTGATAGGATATTGGATTTACGTCCTCTAGAACCTCAAAGGGTCCAACATAATGTGAGCCTAGCTTAGAATAATTTCCAAATTTAATGGATCTTTTGTGAGTTTTCACTCTTAAAAGTACTTCGTCACCTATTGCAAAATTACGGGGCACTCTCTTAGCATTAGCAAAACTTTTTTTTGATATTTAGCTTTTGTTTACCTTTCCTTAATAATCTTAATTTTTTCATCCATTTCTGCCAACATTTTTGGTCCAATACTTACTTGATCCTCAAGTTTATCCAAACTTATAGGATTTCAAAACTTTCAACCATACAAAGCTTCGAAAGGAGCCATCTTAATTGTAGAATGATATGAGCTATTGTAATAAAATTTAACTAGGTAAATAATCTTCCCACTTGTACTAGTGATCTATGCAATAAATCCTAAGTAGTTCTTCCAATACTTGGTTTATGCATTCCATTTTCCCGTCTATCTCTAGACGATATGTTGAGCTTATATTTAATTGAGTCCCTAGTGCAAAGAACAAGGTTTTCCAAAACATAGAAGTGATTCATGCATCCCTATATGAAATAATCCTTTCAAGAATCCCATGCAATCTAAACACTTCTTGCACAAATTTTCTTGCTAGATGATAGGTGCTCCATCAATTAGGTTCCCTGGTATAAAATGTGCCACTTTTTAATCCTATCAACTACCACCAGTATGGCATTGTTCTTATTCCTTGACATAGGTAGTCTTTGTACAAAGTCCATACTTATAACTTGTTATTTCCTTTCTAGTATTTAATGTGGGTATAACAATCCCATAGGATGATGATGCACAAATTTCACCCTTTGACACTCAAGACATCTATCCAAAACTAGCCGCATATCGTCTCATTCCCTTCCAAAAGTATAATGGTTTTACATCAACCATCATTTTCATCACTCTTGGATGTCCGAAACATGGTGCTTCATGTATTTCCTTCCATACTATATTTCTCAATTCCTTTACATTAGGTACATACATCCTACTCTTGTATCTAAGTAATACATTGGTTTCAAATTGAAAACCTTCATACCTATAATCTTGAGGATTATCCATGAGTTCTTGCTTAACTTGTAAGCAATACCATCCTCCTTGCAATTTTGGAGAACTTTCCCTTTGAAATTGGTTTGAATTGCTACTATGGAAGCAATGTGATGCCTTTAAATTAATGCATCAGAGGCCCAATTCTCTTTCCCCTTAATATAAATGATATTAAAATCATAGTAAGCTATTAACTCTAAGCATATTTTATGTCTGAAATTTAGATTAGGTTGAGTAAAAAGGTAATTTAACCCATTATGGTTAGTAATCAACTCAAAGGGTTTTCCTTGAAAATAGTGCCTCGACATTTGTAATGCATGAACCATTGCTGCCAATTCCAGATCCTTTGATGTAACCAGGTTGATATCCTAATCTGCCTATGGAATTGCCAATTCGAATCAAGGGTAGCTCGAAGGACTTGGACGAACTGACGAGGATTTTAAAGACCTCTTACACTTTGGGATTTTCAAAACCTAGGAGGGTGATCCCTTAATATGTTTACAACATCTGCATGATAATCATAAACAACATTAACAACGGATAATATCATTTAGTAGCTCAACAAAATAGGATAATACCGAATAGAATTGGTTGTTCATCAATAATATCAACTATTTGGAGCATGAGATAATCACAACAATACTTCATAGTAAAAGGTATTCATTAATATTAAATTTTTAGCAAGCTCTAGGTGAACACAATCAAACACTGAATTACAAAGAGAAAATGCAACTCAGATCAGTAACTTACTTCCATTGGAGGAGTCAAATCCACAAATACCTAATTGTTTATAAGAGATTCAATGCATAGCATATAATATCTTTGATTATATTTCCTTACAATATCACCAATATGTACCCTAGCTCAATACTACTTATCAAATCCTTGTACGCAACATATCAACCCGTAATCTCATTTAACCAGTTTAATTAATTCCTTGAATTAAAGCTAAAAAAAGAACTCCACACACCACAATAGTGATATGAACAAAATAACCCTTGATCAATTTATTCAAAATTCAAATACGCTTGCACACAGGAGAGACATGAACTTGAATTTATCAATATGATTCAAATGCTAGTATTGTCAAGAAACATTAAATCTCCATGAATTCAAAACCTACAATGAAATGACTCAGAATCTAATTTGCATTTTCTCTGTCACTACATATTTTAGAATTTTCTCTCCAACTTCACCAAATATTTCTAACTTGCTAACCCTTTACAATGAGGGAAGAAGAGAATATGTAGAGGAAAGGAATGTTCCAAAAGAAGCCCTAAAGCTGATACAAAAATGCCATTTGGAAACACCTTCACCATTGATCATCAAACTGAAAAGAATCTTCTCCTCTCCCTACAATAAACCTATTCTATGCCCAAAACTGCATTTGCTCAAGTTGTTCTCCAACATAAAATATGCCCACATTGGAATATTCTCCATTCTTTACTTGCAACTAAGAAATAGTTAAAAAATATCTTTCTCATGGAGACTTTGTGAAAGCCTTTTATATTTATGTTGCTTCACTTTACTTTATCCCAACATATTATATTTTCACTTCTAGCCAAGTAAAAAATTCTTCCTTCAAAAAATAAAAATTAAAGTGAATATTTAATTCACTTTCTCCCTATGCAATTTAAAATATTTTCCTCATCTTATTTTCCAACATAGAATATTTCACGTGCATTTTACTACGTTTTACACTTTCACCATTAAAAATGAAAACATGGGCCCATTGAAGTATTCTCCTTATGCTCCATGCTAACACCATTTAAAATTAAATGGGCCCCCCTTGTAATTCACCTCCATTGAGCCTTTTATTTGTACCCCATTCTACATTTCACTTTATGTATTAAAAATATTTGAGAGTCTCAAATATAATTTCATGGGGCAACATTGTAAGATGTAAATGTTTTTCTCTAAAAGTAAATGAAAAAATTTAAATGCAAATCATGGGGCAAATAAAATGCCTCCCGTTCCATTTAAAATATTTTGGGCCCACCACTCATAACTCATGGATGCTTTTATTCCACATCTTAATATTTAAAAAAAAAATTATCCATCTTGTAAAACTCTTACCCTGAGAATTCACTCAGGCACACCACTCATTCCCCTCGCAATTTCAATCACTAATTACTGGGCACCTCGGGATCGTGATTCGGTGGGGAATGACCATGATTTGGCTGGAAATTGACCTTCATTCCTGGTCATCGATCTTCAATCTGCTTCCTTATTTTCCCTAATCCTCTTTTTTCGTTCGATGTTCTCTGCAAATTCATCGAACCTTGGTGATGGTGTTCATTCTCCATGCTCTGATCATGATGGCAACAACACTGAAAACCCTCCTCCAACTGGGGTATTTCATCTCATAACTCTATCCCTTGGCAAGCATGGTGTGGCACTCAAATTTTTGAGACTTCTTCAACAAATTCATTTTTGCATATAAACAAATGCTCCCCCTTTCATAGGGCACCATACTTGCAACCAAACACTCACACATTCTCCTCACAAAGCCTCAAGCCAAGATGCATCCCTAGATGTGTTTCGTTGCAACCTATGATATCCCTATTAAATTCCATCTACAACATGAGATCGCCTCTATTTGCAATAATTTTGCACTATCCTCTATGCTTTCATGGATGTGCACATCCTACCTCAAACCATGCACTATCACTACAACTACTTGAAAGTTACTAATGCCTTTAAAAAAATCCATTTA